>OX381716.1:62807657-63313876 GCA_947462335.1 Harmothoe impar | reverse complement strand
CCGAAGGGACTGGTTTCTTTAAAAAACGTCATGAAGCTCTGAAAATGTACCCAAAAACGGACCCTTTCCTTTGGAATCATGTTCCCACATGTAGGCCTATCCAAATATGAAGGAGTGCCCCCCTACTGGGAATTTCGGCCAATATACGGAGTGTTTATTCATTGGATGCAGGAGGGCGGGGGTCGAAAAAATTTTCGACCCCACCTGAGGGGGTGGGGCGTAAAAAATTCTGACCCCTATTGAGGGGGGGGGGTAAAAAATTCAGCCCCTTTTAAGCAAAAGAGCCTGCGGGTTACTATAACGTTCTACGCGCTCCCGAGGGGGGGGGCGTAAAAAAATATCACCCCTCTGCGCGAACCCCACGCCCCCCCCCCCCCCCCCAGTAATTAATAAACTCCCTTACTCCTTAGAGTACCAGTATCCGGCCAAAAGATGGTCCACTTTGGCCACCTTTATAGGGTCGGTGTCTTAGGAGAAGGGGGCTGATTTATTCACATTTTAGGGGGTTATCCCTTCAAAAACAAAAGCGAGAAGGCGGTGTTTTGGTGGTTTTTTTTGTCCCGGTATAAAAAGGGGTCCAAAAATGGGGTGATGTACGCACATGATATGGTATCGTAATATTCGTATCCCGTATCGTATCCATAAATGTGAGAGGGCCTATTTCTGGGACTAGGAACGGTTGGCATCTCTAGAGTTGAGTAGGTGAAATACAGTACAATAGTCTAATTAAAAGGGATAAAAAGCGGATAATACACTCACGCGAAATGGCAGGAATAATCCTTCAAGTTAAACAATCTCTACTAAGACCCACACATGGTGTAGAGTGAGGCCAGCTTGCAAGGATGCCGCAGACGTGGTCTGCGGCATCATCACGTGACCCCTGCAACCCCCACCAAACCACGTGACCTTTTACGCCCATCCAGGGACTGTCGGTCCTATCCGGAGCGTCCCCTCTAGTTCTACCGGGATAGACAGCTGTACTACGGCGAGGAGAGGCCTGCGCTAACATGCGCTACAACGACGGCTCGACAGTACTGCGTCCCCTCTTCGTAGCGCAACTATTATGGGATGGACACAAGTGGCTGCACTTCCTGTTGGGTTTATTTTGATTCTGTCGCGGTCTGAACTTACAAGTTGTGGAGTAGTGACAGTTGTGTTGTCACACGGAGAACAGAGGTAGGTGTATTAGGCGTAGATCTATTAGTCCCTGTGTGTTGCTGTGGCACTGAGAACAGACTGGTATTATTGCTGAGACTTATTGTTATCAGTCCCCGGGGGGGCCACTCCTATACCATCTATTACTATAGTAACCAGCGCCTTCGGCGCCGGGATTGTGAAAAGTCCCCCCTGGAAGAAGACCCTAAAGCCTCTCATTGATCCCCCCCCGCCGAATTTTTTTTGGGGCTAGTCAAAAGTGGGGGGGGGGGGGCATGTCTCCCCCGTCCCCCCCAGTTGCCACGCCCCTGGATTTTTCATTAAAAATCTAAAAAAAAGAAAAAAGTTTTCCTATATCACATGATGCGCGCAGTGATGAGAAGCAACTCTTTTTATTTGAGTGGCCTAAACACCCCCCCCCCCCCACACACACACACAAACTCAAATTGAGTAGACCTATTCTCAATGGCCTTTATCCCTGACCCCTAAAGAAAAACAACAACAACAACCACCTCTACCCCACACCGCATATAACCTACAGAGGGGGGGGGGGAGTGCAGAGGTCGGAAAGTCACCAAAATTGTTAATTTGATCCTAAAGTCGCCAGGTCGCTTATATTAGTGCCTCAGGTCGAAAGTCTCCTTCAAAATAGCCACCCCCCTCCCCCAAAAAAAAAAAAGAAGAAAAAAAGTCCCCCCGCCTATGTCTAGGGCTATGCCTTACTCCGTACGTCCCCCTCTCGCCCCCACAAAATTGTTTGTGGGATGGGCCGGCATGGACAATGATATGGAACCTCTCTCCAATAGCCCATGGATGTACAGTGTGTGCTGGCCAGTGAGTGACTGAGTGTAGGTGCGGCCTGCCCCTGCTCCTGCTTACCCTGACCGGAGCTCCTGCTGCCTGCTCACCCCTCAGTCACCCACGCACACACCTACCCACACAGGCCATTCTCTCGAGCCTGTGGTCACCTGGCCGTAGCTTCATAGTGTGTGGAGTAACTGGCAGGGCTCCAGTGTAGCTACTCCCAGCTGAGTGGTCAGCATACCTCCCATTTGTCTCATACAGACTACACTGAAGGACCTATTGGAGACCTGCTCCATATGACCTATCTCAGTCCCCCTCACTCTCACTCTGTGGTAGCAATGGGCAGTGGGCCCTATGGTGCAGCTCAATGGGTCGTTCACCATACAGCCACCTGTGCAAGAGTGAGGTATAGATGGACAATCCAACATGGCGCGGAGAATAGGGCCAGGCCCCTTCGTGACAAAATAAGGAACGGAGTATAACTATGTGCGTACACAAAATCCCGGGAGGGTCCTTTCTGGGTCCCACTGGCGGGTCCGGCCGGACCCGCCATTAGGGGCCCTTTTTGGGCCATTTTGGGGCAAAAGGGGTATGTTGTTGGGCCCAAAATATCCGAGCAATATGTCCAAAAGTTCCTGTAAAAAGGGGAATATTTTGAAGGAATTTGGCCCATATTTAGGGTGGTAGTACCACCCTAAATATGGGCCCATGGGGTATAGTACAATGGATGAGAATCGCCATAGCATAGCAGTCTAATCTCTCTGCCATGGGTCACCTGGTGAGAAGATAAGGAACTAATGGCAGTGATGCAAATTACACTGATAATGACTCACTGGAGAAAATTAATTTATCCCACTTAGAATTATCATAGCACTTTGATTTAAAAAGTGCTAGAAAGCCCTTGATGTGGAGTTTTTAACTGACCATGCACTATTACGAAATTGAAGGGGGGTGTTTTGAAAATAGGGCCCCCAAATTTTGGAATTTTTCCAAAAAATTGCTGAAATTCCCACCCCCCAAAAAATTGTTCCCTCTCTGATATCAAATAGAAACCCTTTCGGTTCCAAAGAACAAGATCAGGGCTTTCCAACCCTTTTGGAATTTTCTTGATACGAAAATTCTAAGTGGCAAAGAAAAACTGTCCCCTATGTGTCACCGACCAGGCCGTCACCCTTCAAACCAGACATTTTCTCTGATAATGACCAACTGGAAAAAATTATTTTATCCTTCTTAGATTTATCAGAGCACTTTGATTTAAAAAGTGTAGGAAAGCCCTTGATTTGTAGTTTCTAACTGACCATGCATTATTACGATATTGAAGGGGGGTGTTTTGAAAATGGGGCCCCCAAATTTTGGAATTTTTCCAAAAAATTGCCGAAATTCCCACCCCCCCAAAAAATTGTTCCCTCTCTGATATCTAATAGAAACCCTTTCGGTTCCAAAGAACAAGATCAGGGCTTTCCAACCCTTTTGGAATTTTCTCGATATGAAAATTCTAAGTGGCAAAGAAAAACTGTCCCCTATGTGTCACCGACCAGGCCGTCACCCTTCAAACCGGACATTTTCTCTGATAATGACCAACTGGAAAAAATTATTTTATCCTACTTAGATTTATCAGAGCACTTTGATTTAAAAAGTGTAGGAAAGCCCTTGATTTGTAGTTTCTAACTGACCATGCATTATTACGATATTGAAGGGGGGTGTTTTGAAAATAGGGCCCCCAAATTTTGGAATTTTTCCAAAAAATTGCCGAAATTCCCCCCCCCCCCCCAAAAAATTGTTCCCTCTCTGATATCTAATAGAAACCCTTTCGGTTCCAAAGAACAAGATCAGGGCTTTCCAACCCTTTTGGAATTTTCTCGATACGAAAATTCTAAGTGGCAAAGAAAAACTGTCCCCTATGTGTCACCGACCAGGCCGTCACCCTTCAAACCGGACATTTTCTCTGATAATGACCAACTGGAAAAAATTATTTTATCCTACTTAGATTTATCAGAGCACTTTGATTTAAAAAGTGCTAGAAAGCCCTTGATTTGTAGTTTCTAACTCACCATGTTTTATTACAATATTGAAAGGGGGTGTTTGGGGAATAGAGCCCCCGAATTTTGGAGCAACAGTGACTGTGGCGCCACCTGGCATCATGCATCATGCAGTGCTGCCACCTGACGGATTTCTGCAGCACTAGCCCCTCAGGTGGCAGCACCATGCCGTGGCAGAGACCTGGAGCCAGCTAGGCCACTTGCCTGTCCCTGTATACATGTCGCTGATGGGCCAAATTCCTTCAAAATATTACATTCAATATAATACCACTGGTACCCGGTATCCCGCTAAAAAGGGGTCCAGTTTTGGCCAATTTAGGGAGATATTCCACTATAAGGGGTCTACTTTTTAACCATTTCGGGTATCCCGATAAAAGGGGTCCAAATTTTGCCTCTTTAGGGTGGGGTCCAACTTAAAGGGGTATGGTTTTTCCCATTTTAGGGGGTAATCCCGCCAATAGGGGGGTGTTTTGGTGGAATTTTCCCCCGCCATAAGGGGGTCAAATTTAGACTGATGAGATTCAAGAGATTCAAGAGATTCAAGATTGGCTTTATTGACAAATGAGAGGTACATTTACGTCAGCGCCGGGTTGATGGTAATTGGTTGACAATATTATAAATGTTTTTTATAAAAGTACATATATATCCTTGAGCCTCTGGTCTGTCCTGCACTTGGCAGTCAGGGTCTAATGATAGTACCTGTCTTAGTTTCTGACAGTTCTCTATAGTTTTAAACTCCTTGATGATGCCACAGATTTTTTGTTCAAACATATTTCTTATACTACATAGTTCAGTCAGTTCACATTCGAATAGGACATGCTGTACAGTTAGTGTTTTCTTACATCTTTTACAATCTGTGTCGATGGGCTTTATACCTCTATAACTTCTACTTATGCTATCTAAAGTACAGTTTGTATCTAATCTAAGCTTAGTTAAAATACTGCGTAGATGAGGAGAGCGCACACAATTCAAATATTGTTTCACCTTGTACGGTAATTTCTGGCACCCCTTAAGTACTTGACATCTGTCATGGTTAGCATCATCTTGTACATATTGGTTATAATTTTGGCTATGCATATCTTCCAGTCTTGTTTTGACTCTAAATTTTAGTCTGGCCTTAGTCCAGATGTAAGGCCTTTCCCAGACATCACGACATCCTATTTTAAACAACAGATATTTTATATTTTCTAACCATGGGTGTTTGTCCCCTTTGATAGTTAGAAAAGCTTGGTCTAGTAGTGGGTTTGAGTACCCATGCTCAAGTCTGAGCCAGTAAAAAAGGTTAAGTAATATTATTTTAATTTCCATAGGGAATCTCCCTAGTTCACCTAGTGCTAGCGTTGTGCTAGCATACTTTGATAGGCCTAAAGCAAACTTACAAGTTGAGGAGTAAAAAGCTTCACTTGTAGAACATTTTTTCTCTATTTCCTCAATTGTAAAGGGAACTGGCCTTTTTCTATAGGCTGACATTACCTTGATTTTATCACATATATTGTCTAGGACCACATGGGCTTGCATTGTGTTTCTATAAAATTTATAAGACTTGGTGCTAACATCACCTACATTCAAAACTTCAAGCATTTTATCTCAGTCAGCTCTAGATGTTGTTTCGCCGCACCCACCCCTAACTGTGCAGTTGCTCTGAGGCATCCCCCAGACTGGGCAACCATATAACAATATAGGTTCTACTTTGAAAGAGACCAATGTTGGGCTCCTTCTTGTATTAGGTGATAGAGAGTAAAGTCCTTAGTTGTGTCTTCAGCTGGTCTTTATTGTAGGAATAGTACAGAGAGGTACAGTGTAACTGGTAGTCTGTTCTAGAGTGGAGGAGGGTGGCCCTCCTCCGGTATGTGTATCTGGTCAGTGGGTGGGCCATGGGTTTCCCCTTAATGGCCCTCTTACTATTTTAGGAAGGTACACGCATAGGGTTCCTCATGAGCTGCTCCTCCCAGCGTCACCGTCCGATGACGTGGGTGGGAGAGACTCAGAGGGTAGTCACCATGCACTAATACATTTGATGGGGGAATGTTACTAATACAGGAACTTCAGTGCAAAGCTATTATTAATGTAGGATATTGGAATATTGGTAAACAGAACTTGTTACAATTATAACAATAATATATGATAATCAGAAACAGGTATATAACAACTTGCTTGTCAAAAAGGGACATAAACAATTTAACTGACACATTTTGTGAGGTGCTCAGGGCCTGTCTAATTGCAAATGAAGCAGGCTTGGCCTTTGATACCCTGTCAGTTTGCATCTGTTTTAGACTGCCATTCCTAGATATTATTAATCCAAGATATTTATACGTATTGACACATTCTAATGTTTGTTCCTGGAATTTTATTGTCAGCTGGGAGTACGCACATGGTATCCATAATTTAGAGAGTGCCCCCCCCCCCGGGTATCAGTCCCGGCAAGGTGGTGTGGCCTGTTGTCGGACACCGCGGGGGGATGGGGGGGGGGTGCAGGGGGTCCCCCCCTCAGGTCGAAAAGTCGCCGAAATTATTTGGGGATTGACATTTTTTTTGCCCCCACCCCGGTCAAGGGGTCCAAATTGTTTTGCCACCCCCCCCCCTTTTTGTTAAAGGATGATCACACCCTAAACACAGGCTAAAGGCCCCAGGTCACAAAGTGGGGCCCTTGATGGGGGGGGGGGGGGTCCCCATGTCGCATGTCGGTTTTAAGAAATGAGCATGTTGTATGTCTATGTCGCTAAAGATGCTCATGTCCCATGTCAATTTTAAGAAATGTCCATGTCTCCTGTCAATAAGCCTCATGTCGCATGTCGATTTTAAGAAAGGCCCATGTCGCCATATCGAATTTAAGGGTCTAGAGCCATCAAAGTCGCTTTTTTTGGACCCTTTAAGTTTATCCATAGGCATACATACCTATCTATGGTTTATCCTGATTTTCTGCCCAAAAGTCGCTAGGTCCCTTTTATTATTGCCTTAGGTCGAAAGTTGCGTCCAAAAGGGTCCAGGTCGCCAGGTCGCTTTTTACCCCCTCTGTTGGTGTGGCCTGTTGCCGGACACCGTGGGGGGGGGGGGGATGGGTGTCAGACCCCCCCCCCCCCCCCCACCTCCCTCAAAATTAGGAAAGTCGCCGAAATCATGGGGTATAGGCCTAGTACTTTATATCGCTGCCGAAATTAAGAGTGGGGGGATGTCATAATGTCTAAGATGAAACAAAGTAGCCTTTTTTTTGGACAATTTAACTTTAAAGATCTATCCTACTATTGACTATTGGGGGTCTGGATGGGGGGTCCCCATGTTGCATATACCATGTCGATTTTAAGAAATGACAATGTCGCCCTGTCGATTTTAAGAAGTAGCCATGCCACTCTGTCGATTTTAAGAAATGCCCATGTCCCATGTCACTATTGTCAGTGTGGTCGCTTTAATAAAGGGGCATTCTTACCACTCGCACTTTAATGTGCCTCTACATGGGTAAAAATCGACACGGTGACACAGCCGTTTTAAGGCCACCGCAAACAGCGTGTTTCGATCAGATGTCTCGATCAGTAACCAAGGAAAAGCATCGTTTGGGGGAGGTCCCACTGATCCGATCAGAGCATATTAAACATGTTTGATATGCTCTGATCGGATCAGATGATCGAGACATCTGATCGAAACATGCCGTTTGCGGTGGCCTTTAGGCCCTTTTAAAAATCGACGGACACAGGATAATTAGGGGTAAAAATCGACCCACAGTGAACTTTTTAAAAATTCGACACAGTGACACGGCCCTTTTGCTTAAATCAGACACGGCGACAGGGTCAAATTGTGGGTACCCATGTGGAGGCACTTTAATACTACATAGGTGGCTCCAGATGGGTCAAAAGTGACCTGGCGAACTGGGTTGTTTTCCAGGCGACCTGGCGACATGGCACAATAATATAAGCGACCTGGCGGCGACTTTTGGGAAATTTTGACTATAGCATAAATAGTCTAAAAAAGCGACTTTGTGACCTGAGGCCCTTAATTTCGGCGACTTTCCGACCTGAGGGGGGGGGGGAACCCCTCTGCACCCCCACATAGCAGACTAGAACAGTACCGGTACTAAAACTGTGAGTGGGATACGCTCGGTGATTATGCCACTTTAACTTTATTATTGCCCTACTAGGGTAAACTGTCTTTGAGTCGGCCATGTACCTTGAGTCGGGCCATTTTGCTTGGTTTTGGTACCAAATTGAAGTAATCAATGATTATTTTATTGGATTTCACTGTATCTATATTGATACAATATGGAGAAATGCAGCACATGCTATTTTACCTTTTTTGGAAATACAGATCTAGTCCCCTCCACTGTCGGTCAAAAATACCACATTTTTGGTGATTTTATGCAAGTGGAGCCATGTTTCTGATTATTTGCTAACCACCTTCAATTGGAGTGGAAGTAATAAATGAGGTAATATTTGCAATAGTATGATATTGGTCAAGGAACACAGTTGACCATAACTAAAATTGGTTAATGTATTACATTTACACTCTGTCTGACATCACTCAAGAAGAAATGAGCCCTTTCCTTGCATTTAGTACAAAAATATACATTCCAGTATGTAGCAGTTGACTGATTATATGTTGTGGTTGACTCAAGGTTACGTACACCAGTGGTTGACTCATGGTACTTGTAAAGAAAAACTACAACTCTTTTGTAGTGCAAGCCTATAAGGCCTTCTGGGCATGGATATGAAAGTTGTAGCCTTATTGGCTGGAAAGTCCAATATGTCAGGATAACTTTCATATCAATTCTGAGATGCCCCTACATGTTACCCTAATATAGCAGAGTTCTTAGAATAATGGACAGGTTGAACAGGGGTCCAAGTGGTCGACTCATGGGCACTTTACCCTAGGCCTAGCCTTCATTGACATTGACCCCCCCACGGGCCACCACTGAGCTAAACCTCGGGGGGGGGAGGTCAGGTGTTTCTGGTAACAGAAACAGGGTAGTCAACTCCAAGTTCCCCCTCTGCTTTGAGCATCACATTCTGGTGAAAATGCATGCATTTGGATGCATTAAAATGGCATAATCTCATGGATTTGAATAATAAATGATATTACTGGGATGCAGAACATACAATTTTGCATTAAACTGGAGATATACCCACATTTAGCAAAGTCCCCCCTCTGCTTTGTGTCAACATTGCTGCGGTCCTTAAAGCACATGGCCTGCATACCTACAACACTGTGGGGAGCAAGGAAAGGACAGGGGTCTGTGCACAGGTAGCACAGGTAGCCAAGTGTAGCAGCCAGAGTGGCCCACACTATCCTACCTGACGGTAGGACTAGGACTCTGCTTGGAGACAAAGGTCAGTTGGTGCGCGTGGACCCCCCCCCCCCACCCCATCACTGGCATCAGGGCCATGTGCAGTCACGTGGCCTCCCCCCTGAACTGCCAAAGTCGACATAGGCAAAGCGATATGGGCATTTTGCAGGGAATTATGGGGCTTTATTTCATGTGGAGAAACAAAGTTACTATGCTTAAAGGGGCATATTCGACACTCACACTTACCACATAGCAGACTACAACAGTACTAGAATTGTGAGTGGGAAACGCTCGGTGAGAATGCCACTTTAAGTACTGGCGGGCCACCTGTGTGAGATTGCCCCAGATTCGCCGCCTGTGTGCTTTTAGCTCTCCATAGCTTTTTGAATTCTGAAAATATTCCAATTAGAACAGAAGTTAGGGCATAGATTTCCTGAAAATATAAGAGCTTCAAACCATGAATTCATATTTCAAAATGCTTTAAATTGCATCTTGATTTTCAAAATTTTCTTGGGAGGGGGGGGGGGCATGCCCCAAAACCCCCCAAGAGATGTTGCAGCGCTTTGCTTGCTTTACTTGTTATCACTCCACCATTTGACCAAAATATACGGTGTGCTTTTTCATCCTGCGGAGAAGCCTGTACTGGAATGGCTGATCCGACCCGAGGGTTAAGTCAGATAGACTACACCTGTACCTTCGTATGCCTTATACCCACTGCCCCCTGGTCATCGACTCGGTGTATAAGACCTCGTCTTGACCTTGTGGGGCAGTGGTCATGAGGCATACCAAGGTACAGGTGTCGTCTATCTAACACATGTTACCTGAACACAACTTTTTTTTTTGGGCCTGACACATCCTGCTCATGTTCTGCTTGACTGACTACATGAGAGACGACGGGGGGGGGGAGGCGAGTCTGTTGCCTTTATGAATGGGGGCACCTCGATTTCATTCCCCCCCCCCCCCCCCCCCAAAAAAAAAAAAAATATCAATAACATATATTGACCAACATTAAAAGTCATGCTTTTTATATCAAATACAGGACTGCAACGGCAAGAAAAACGGGAAAGATGGGTGTAGGGGTGTGCGCTTATTAGAATTAAATTTTGCTGTTGTTTTTTGGCTTATTTTTTTTTAAGCGCACTGTGCGCTTATTACGTTGAATACGGTAATTCTCTGAATATTTAACTTTTAACTTGCTACGCGGCGTCCCCCTGTGTTAGTGGGGACCTTCATGATGGGGGCATGAAGGAGTAGAATAACTTCATTGGGAGCCTTCCATAATACCAATGGGCATACCGGATTCGTAAAAAGCGACAAAATATCAAAGGCCGTGGTTTGTCTGGCCCTGCCTACTATGGTACTAGCCCAGGTGGGTAGGAACAGGCAAATAAAAGAACACTTGCTATCCTTCGAAAAGAGTAGGGGACGTGCCCCAGTAGCGGTTTTCTCCCTCACCTCATAGATGCGGTCATTCATTTCATAGATGCGATCATCCATAGATGCGGTCACTGCTGTATTGGGCAAGCAGCATATAAATATCTGTCCTACTACTGCAAGGCAGACTACCACTATTTGTAGACGACTCCTTGCCAACTTGAGATGTCCCGTGAGGTACTTGATGTACGTCTGGACGTTAAACAAATCAATCAATCAATCAATATGCTAGGCGGCCGAGGGGCCTGTAGCTCTACATACAGCCCAATTTTCAAGTAAATATGATGTACAATGGAGTATTGGGGCATTGGAAAGGGGGAAAAATTGCTCGCGCAATGTTGCCCAATAGAGTATAGAAAGAGTATGGCTTTAAATACACACGAAAAACAAACGGAATTGTATTTTTTGAAATTCCTGGGACCACAATTTTACCTCCTGGCTAACAACATTCTGAGGCAACAGGCCCGGGTGGTCCATAGTTCAAATTATTGGTGTCTACTCTTGCTATAGGGGGGGTTGGTGGATTTTCGCGCGAGCGGGTCGAAATTTTTCTGTCCCCCCCCCCCCCGCTGGAGGGGTCGAAATTTTTTTGGTACCCCCCTCAGGCAAGTTGAAATTGAGCACGGCCGACCCCTTTAAGCTACAGTAACGTGCAGGTTTTTTCCCTTATTAAAAGGGGCACATTTTTTTTGGTCCCGGCCCTCAAGAGGGGTCTACATTTTTTTGGTCCCCCCCTTCAAGGGGTCCAAATTTTTTTGGCCCCCCCCCCAAATCCACACCCCCCCCCCCCCCTGTTGTTAAAAAATGAGCACTCCCTAAATGGGATTCACTGCAAGGATTTATAGTTGGTAGGGAGGGAACTTTTTACCAACCCGAAAAAGGTTGAACCAAAAAGGTCAAGTAAAAGGGGTCAAAAACACCCCTCAGTTCCCCGTACTTTGAAGCTGCTTGCCACGCCCCTGCTGACTATTTACCAGCAGTCGAATTATTTTGCCTTATTCACCCAATTTAACTGGCCCTGTTGTTTGAAAATGGCCATGTGAAACAATTGTATCTAATCAATTCTTTTTATTTCATTGTAGGTTCAAATTGCTGCCCAGTTGGAATGGAATGACTTGATCTGCCAGCACCTACACTAGGGCAGCCAGCGTTCACTAGGGCAGCCAACGTTCACTAGGACAGTCAATGCCTTAGCTAGGGCAGCCAACACATGTTCTCAATTCATACGGGCACATGATTTGACAACACACATTATGACGCACACAGGAGAAAAGCCTAACAGATGTTCTCAATGTGGTAAACAATTTATACGTGCATACGACTTAAAGACACATATGATGACCCACACAGGAGAGAAACCTCACAAGTGTTCTCAGTGTGGTAAACAGTTCTCGAGGCCAGGAAACTTAAAGACACACATGATGACCCACACAGGAGAGAAACCTCATACATGTGTCCAATGTGGTAAACAGTTTAGACTGGTTGTTCAATTAAAACACCATATGATGATCCACACAGGAGAGAAACCTCACAAGTGCTCTAACTGTGGTAAACAGTTCACACTGGCAGGTGTCTTGAAGATACACATGATGACCCACACGGGGGAGAAACCTCACACGTGTTCCCTCTGTGGCAAAGGGTTCACTCATTCAGGCAATCTTGTAGCACACATGAGGACCCACACAGGAGAGAAACCTCACACATGCTCTCAATGTGGTAAACAGTTTAGACAGCCAAGTGAATTAAAGAAACACATGATGACCCACTCTGGAGAAAAACCTAACATATGTTCTCATTGTGGTAAACAGTTCATACGTGCATACGACTTAAAGACACACATGATGATCCACACAGGAGAAAAACCTCATTCATGTTCTATCTGTGGTAAACAGTTTACTAAGGCTGGAAACTTAAAAACACACATGTTGACCCACACAGGACTGAGGCCACACATGTGTACTAAATGTGGTAAGGATTTCATGCTGCCGGTTCACTTAAAGACACACATGAGGACCCACACCGGTGAGAAACCCCATAAGTGTTTTGTTTGTGGTAAACGGTTCACACAGGCAAATACCTTAAAGGGACATCTGAGAATCCACACTGGGGAGAAACCTCACAAGTGTTCTCTCTGTGGTAAACAGTTTACTCATGCAGGTAATCTTGTAGCACACATGAGGACCCACACAGGAGAGAAACCTCACATGTGTTCTATATGTGGTAAACAGTCTGCACGGGCAGTTGACTTGAGAAAACATATGATGACCCACACAGGAGTGAAACCTCAAATACGTCCTCAATGCGTTAAACAGTTTCCACAGTCAGGTGCTTTAGAAAGACACATGATTATCCACACGGGAGAGAAACCTCTCTCACATTCTCAATGTAATATACAGTTCCTACAGGCAAACGACTTAAAGACACGTATTGTGACCCCTACAGGAGAGAAACCTCACAAATGTTCTAAATGTGGCAAACAGTTTACAGAGTCATATACTTTAAAGCAGCACATGGCCACCCACACAAGGGAGAAACCTCATCAGTGTTCCTATTGTAGTAAACAGTTCCTACAAGCAGGAGACTTAAAGAGACACTTGTTAACCCACACAGGTGAGAAACCTCACACGTGTTCTCGATGTGGGAAGCAGTTCACACGGGCAGGTGACGTGAGGAGACACATGAAGACCCACACGGGAGAAAAACCTCACCAGTGTAAAGAGTTAACAATTGGTGGTAACCCTAAAATACACACCCATATGATGACTGGCTCAGGAGAACCGTCCTCTAGACACAGTAGTCAAGAGTTTACACAGACAAATACCGTAGAACAACACATTATGCTTCACACCAGAGAAAGTTCTCAAACATTTTCCCAATGTGATGAACAGTATACACTGTCATGCGATTTAGAGAAGTATATGACAAGCTACACAACAGAAAAGCTCTATAACTGTTCTCATTATGGTGAAACGTTGACACAGTCATATACATTGAAGCAACACATAGTAACCCTCACTGGAGAGAAACCTCACAAGTGCTCCCATTGTGATAAACAGTTCTTACAGGCAGGCGACTTAAAGAGACATGTGATGACCCACACAGGGGAGAAACCTCATGCGTGTTCTCAATGTGGTAAACAGTTCACAAGGGCAGGTGATTTAAAGAGACACTTGATGACCCACACAGGAGAGAAACCTCACACATGTCTTATATGTGGTAAACAGTTTACACAGGTAGTACACTTAAAGATACACATGGTGACTCACACAGGAGAGAAACCTCACAAGTGCTTTATTTGTGATAAACAGTTTGCACATGCCACTTCTTTAAAAGAACACATAAAGACCCACACAAGAGAGAAACCTCACAAGTGTTCTCAATGTGATGAACAGTTCGCACGTGCCAGTTCTTTAAAAGAACACATGGTGACCCACACAGGAGAGAAACCAAATAAGTGTGATAAGTGTGATAAAGTATTCACAGAGCCATATACCTTGAAGCAACACATGGCCACCCACACAGGGGAGAAACCTCATCAGTGTTCCTATTGTGGTAAACAGTTCCTACAAGCAGGAGACTTAAAGAGACACTTGTTAACCCACACAGGGGAGAAACCTCACACGTGTTCTCGATGTGGGAAGCAGTTTACACGGGCAGGTGACGTAAGGAGACACATGAAGAGACATGACGTGGAAACACGTAAACAATAAGGAAATTAAGTGACTGGAATCACACATGAAGACGTCAAGGGAGAAGTTACACATGGAGTGACCTGAAACAAACCTTTTTTCCCTAGTTAACTGACTTAATTTACATGTATTGTGATCGGTCATTCCTCCTTGCTATAGTAAGGGAGTGCTCAGGGGGGGATGGTGGATTTGGGGGGGGGGTAAAAAATTTGGACCCCTTGACCGGGTGGGGGTAAAAAATGTAGACCCCTCTTTGGGGGGGGGGTGAAAAAAATTCAATCTGTTTTGAGGGAAAAAACCCGTGCGTTACTATGCTACATGCGCATGATTTTCGGCCTGCCGGGGGGGGGGGGGGATAAAAAATTTCGACCCCTCTAGGGGGGGGGGGTGAAAAAATTATGCGCGCTTTGCGAAAAATCTCACCACCCCCCCCCTGTTTTTAAAATATGAGCACTCCCTTAGTGTGCCCGAGCCCCTGTCGGCCATCTTGGCTTTGACGTCATTAGGTCACGTAACTTAAAAATAGATTCAATTTCTAATCTATTTGATTGCATGACTTGTGGCAATCTTCATTCCCTTATTCAGTGTGAATTGGGACCAGCAAAGGGAGACAAATTCGATATCAGGAAGTCAAGCAGCTGTATATCTCAAAACCCTGGAAAGCATAATAGATCACTCTTAGGCCACACCAAAATGAATTTGGTCTACGGATTTACATTTTTCTAAAATGGTGCGAGTGAGCGGTCGGCATCTGCTCCCAGTGTTTAACCTGTTAAACTATTACAAATATCGCTGTTAAAGTGGTCGTGGTTTCTTCTACAAGTCAACTACAAGACTATATATATACGCTTCATCAGCCTATTAAAGGCCTAAAAAAAAAAGTTGTGTTTAGGTATCCCGACCCAACTGATTTTAAAGAAAATTTATGACATTTTTGGCGTTTTTACTATTAGAATTCCTGCTCATATCTCCTATAATCTTGAATTGCAAATCCCCGTAATCTTCATCTTGTTTCAGCTAGATGGCGCAATAAAGAATGAAATGTACTTACAAACCAATACTTCAATTGATATCATGTACACAGACTGAATTAATATAACACTGTCAACTTTACCAGTATTTCTACTTGTAAGGCCACTCAAAAAAATAAATTGGTTTCTCATCACCGCGCGCATCATAAAAATCAGCTTTTGAGGAAAACTTTCTCTTTTTTTTTGCTAATTTTTTATGAAAAATTTGATAAAAATGGACAAATATTGGGATATTTGGTATCAAATTAAAGCTAATACTGCCAGTTATGCAGTAAGATAGAAATAACTTATATTTTCCCTACTTTTAAAGATCCTTGAATTCTTAACTTCTAAAATGTGAATTTTGGTCATGAAAAACGTATATCATCCCATACATTTTAACCCGCGAGTAAAAAATTAAAAAAAAAAAAAAAGCCTCCCTCGTCAGATTTTTCAGACCTTGGTGATGAGAAACCACTTTTTTTTTGAGTGGCCTAAAGACTCTGTAAAGACTCCCTCCAGTCACTGCATGAACGCAATACTCCTTATCTTTTAACAAATTCGATATCAGGAAGTCAAGCAGCTGTATATCTCAAAACCCTGGAAAGCATAATAGATCACTCTTAGGCCACACCAAAATGAATTTGGTCTACGGATTTACATTTTTCTAAAATGGTGCGAGTGAGCGAATTTTTTCCAATCTTTTTTTGTCTGCGGATTTTAACCTTGAAATCAAGTGGAGCGGGCAACTTTTTATCTTTTTTGAGTGAAACTTTTTTTGCAAACTCCAAAATCTGGCTATTGATCAGAAAAAGGGCCTCCAAAAATATGGTGCGGAAAATCCCTAGACCTACTTCTTTTTTTGTGTGTGACCTTACTAAATGCCTGTGCTCCCCACAGTATTAAGTTGGTGCCAACGAAATTAATAGTACATGTGTATTAAGCAGTTATTGTTCTACATTGATCATCGTTGCTATGAGAATCTAGGCTCTGTGTTAAAATGCTCAACAATTTTTTTTTTTTTTTTTTTAAAGATTTGGACGTGTTTATTTGACAAATGTTTTAGATTGACAATGGTAATCCATCCACAAGTGGTCAGCTGACAATTATAACGGGTGTCTGTCGTAATAATACATTATATTCTGATATTTATGAGCAGTATGAATTCTGAAAGTCTTAAGTCTTCTAGGGTTTAAAGGTTAAGGCATAATGAACGCTGATAAAATGAACTGGTTACAGATTTACTTGCTGTGTAACTTATGTAGCTTAACCCTTAAAGGACAGCATAATGCCTTAAAGGCGCAGAACTTGCTGCCCCTGCAGTAACAGTCGGAGTGCAGTCGGGACAGGTACTCAGCCCTATATATAGGGGCGCTGGGAGTTGAATGCATCATGCCCTTGGTCGTGGGTTTTGCGCGGGGAGCGTGCAAAATTCTTTAGCCCCCCACAACGGGTCGAAAATCAGTGCGTGCGCGGGGCCTTTAAAGCATAACAGGTTAAATTTCTTTGAACCCCCCGAGAGGGGTCTAAATTTTTTACACCCCCCTGTCAAGGGGTCCCCATATTTTTGACCCCCCCCCCCGTTGTAAAATTAAAAATGATCACTCCCTTAAAGGGTTAGAGCACTGATAGATCCTGAACAGTTTTAATTGACATTTATATATCGCATAAAGCATACTCGTACAAAGCTGAATTACATGAATCTGAGAAATAAAAGTTGAAAAGGTGTCTCATTACATGTAATAGAGCCAAGTAAGTCGTTGTTCTTAGGGAGTGGTCATTTTTTAACAACAGGGGGGGTCGGTGGATTTTTGCGCGAGCGGGTTGAAATTTTTTTGGTCCTCCCTGCGGAAGGGGTCACAAATTTTTCGGTCCCCCCCTAGGCAGGTTGAAAATGAGCGCGGCCGACCCCTTTGAGCTATAGTAACGCGCGGGCTTTTTCGCTAAAAAGGGGTGTAATTTTTTGGTCCCCTCCCCAAGAGGGGTCCAAATTTTTTTGGTACCCCCCCTTCAAGGGGTCCAAATTTTTTTGGTCCCCCCCCCCAAATCCACCAACCCCCCCTGTTGTTAAAAAATGACCACTCCCTTACAAGTTACTGCAATCAGTGCACTATGTTTTATTGAAGCTGTTCATTGATCTTTATATTTGATTAAAATTGTATTTTCAAAACTCACGAGTCATAGTTGGTTGTTATCATGAACACTTCTCAATGTACACAACATTGTGTAAATCCATCTCAATATTAATGCATGCGTGAGCTGGGTCTCACTGAGGGTAATCCCGCACAAAACTGAGTCATATACGATTACGGTCAGAAGTGAATACTGCAGGAGCACTGAATAGCCAATAATTAAGTTGGAAATGATGCCAATATTATGAAAACGTGTACACATGCAGCTGAATGTCTTCTAAGTTCAATAAAAAAAAATAGGAAAGGGATTCTCAATGAGTTTACATTTCTTTTAAAGGCTAGATTGGGGATCAGTGAAAATGCAATTTATTCAGTGCAAATCTAGGTGAAATTCAGGTGGTTTTACGCTAAAGGCCAGTGTTCAATTCAAATTTTCCATGGTCAGCAGCTAATTTTGGTTGGATATGTTTTGTAGGAGAGATGTATCTTTTAAGTCAAGCGTAATTTTCAAAAGTTGTAAATGTCCTGGTAGTTGTTATTGCGTTTTTCTGCTATATTTAAAGTATATAGAAGGAGGATTTCCTTCAGTGAGACCCTAAGGTCATGTGGAAGTAATTGGCGTCATATGGTATTCTGGTCTGCATTGAAGGGTGTTCTGGCTGCTGATTGGGTTACATTTCAGATGAAACAAAAGTTTGAGGCATGCAAAAACTGATGTGGCCAAAGGTCAATTTTAGGCCCAAAACAGGGCAAAATGGGACTACCTGTGGATAAAAGTGACTTTTTTGAGATTTTCATGGTCATGCTCTCTATTGAGGCTGAAACATTGTGTGTGAGGGATTGTTTAATCAGACTAGGGCTAAGACTATGGTCAACACATTTTGTGGGTGGCTAATTTTGTGCATTACGCTATATAGAAACATAGAGGAAAAATAATTACTTCCTCGTGACCCTAAGGATGCAAGCAAAGGCACATAGTTCTCATCTAGTCCACCAGGTGGCTGCACAGCCATGGGTGGCGCTATCTGAGTTAACACACACTTACTCTTCAAGCACAGTCTCCCAGTACTGAGGGATGGAGAGCTGACCAAGAATCTGCTGGGAGCTGACCAATAGTGCATTGTGGGATAAACATGGCGATGACACACTTCCTGCCAACATGTTTTGATTTGGGTCCAAGTAAATAGTGTAATTTGTGCAGTTGTGGTGCAGTGTTTCCAGTGACAACTAATAGAGGACAAGGGTAGGGCACGCTTGTGTAGTATCATTTACATGGAGTACTATTTCACATCATGACCTGTGTCCATACAATCTACTGAGACTAGGCCCCATGGGCATAGCCATGTCTCATGATAGTGTTAGGGAGTGATCTTTTTTTTTAACAACAGGGGGGGGGCAAAAAAATTTGGACCTCTCTATCTTTTACCAGTTTTGAGCCAAAAAGCCCGTGCCTTACAATGTTTTAAAGGGCCCGGGCGCGAGCCTAATTTCGACCCTAAGAGGGGGGTAAAAAATGTGACCCCTTGACCGGGGGGTGTAAAAAATTTCGCACGCTTCCCGTGGAAAACCACCACCCCCCCTGTTGTTAAGAAATGGTCACTCCCTTAGTGAGTGTGACCCTGTCGCTGTAATATGGTTCTAGCACTGCATAGGATTCGCATATAGTGACTGCCTGTGACTCCAGATGGGTCGAAAGTGACCTGGCGACCTGGGCTGTTTTCCTGGTGACCTGTTACAATAATTTAGGCCACCTGGCGACTTTTGGAAAAATTTGACAACAGTACAAATGGTCTAAAGAGCGACTTTGTGACCTGGCACCCTTAATTTCGGCAACTTTCCGACCTGAGGGGAGGAGGGACCCCTCTGCACCCCCTGCATGCTCAGTGTATTATGTATAAATTGGGGCAATACGGGACACAATGGGGAGTTAAGTGACAGGTGGCATGGCCATTTTGAATTCAATGTCTAACATGGGAACCCCCACCCCCCCCCCCTCCCCAAAAAAAAATAAAAATAAAGAATCCAGGTATTGATTAGTTAAAGGCGCACTGAACCCAGGACCTAACCCTGCAGAGTTTTGTACGTAAATGACACTGTGGGTTCAGTGCGCCTATAAGTAACTGTACATCAGTTGGAAATGTACCAAATCAAAGTTCAACAGGCCTTATTCAATCAGTGTACTTTGTTGGAAAATATAAGATAGGATGTGAAAGGCAATATTTATGTCAAGATATTTAGTATGAACTTTTTTCTTTTCTTTCAGGTTCACACCAAAAATCTGAGCAGCCAAAGCCAACACCTAGACTAGGGCAGCCAACAGCTACACTAGGGCAGCCAACACCTAGACTAGGGCAGTCAACAGCTACACTAGGGCAGCCAACCCCTACACTAGGGCAGCCAAGACCTACACTAGGGCAGCTAATGCCTACACTAGGGCAGCCAACACCTAGACTAGGGCAGCCAACTTCTACACTAGGTCAGCCAACACCTACACTAGGGCAGCCAACACCTACTCTAGGGAAGCCAACACCTATACTAGGGCAGCCAACACCTACACTAGGGCAGCTAATGCCTACACTAGGGCAGCCCACACCTAGACTAGGGCAGCCAACGTCTACACTAGGTCAGCCAACACCTACACTAGGGCAGCTAATGCCTAGACTAGGGCAGCCCACACCTAGACTAGGGCAGCCAACGTCTACACTAGGGCAGCCCACACCTACACTAGGGCAGCCAACACCTACTCTAGGGAAGCCAACACCTACTCTAGGGCAGCCAACACCTACACTAGGGCAGCCAATGCCTGCACTAGGGCAGCCAACACATACACTAGGGCAGCCAATGCCTACACTAGGGCAGCCAGTGCCTACACTGGAGTAGCCAAACATAGCAGCTCTATGAAAACTATTGATTTAGTCAAAAGTTATGCTCCACTCACACAATATGGCTGACAGAAGCCCTGAATCACACCCAGGGGAGAAACCTCATAAGTGTCCTCAATGTAGTGAAGAGTTCAGACATGAGAATACCTTAAAGACACACATAAGGACCCACACAAAGAGGAAGAAGTCTCCCTGTTCTGTGTGTGGTAAACTGTTCAGTGATGCTGATACCTTAAAGACGCACATGACGACGCACTCAGAGGAAACGCTGACTGGATGTCCTCAGTGTTATAAAACCTTCAGTACTGTAGCTGTTCTAAAGGCACATATGTTGAAACATACAACTTACACATGCTCTCACTGTGATAGACAGTTTGTGTATGTATCTGACTTAAACACACACTTGCTAACCCACACAGGAGAGAAACCTCACACGTGCTCTCAATGTGGCAAAAAGTTTACATTGAAATGCAGCTTAAAGACACATATGCTGACACACACAGGAGAGAAACCTCACAAATGTTCTGGTTGCGGGAAACAATTTACACAGGGAAGCCACTTAAAAACACACATGCTACCCCACACAGGAGAAAAACCTCACATGTGATCTGGATGTGGTGAACAGTTTAAGTTGAAATGTATATTAAAGGCACACATGTGCACATGCGTGATGTCTCGCAAAGGAGAGAAACCTCACATGTGTTCTGAATGTGGGAAACAATTTCGAAGGGCAGATAGGCTAAAGCAACACATGATGATCCACACAGGAGAGAAACCTCATGGGTGTTCTCACTGTGGTAAACAGTTCCGATCAAAAAGTAACCTCAAGATGCACATCAGTACACATCACACAGCGAGGATGATGCACAATGCTGTTGGGTCTAATGAAGGACTGTCATTAGGTTCATCTTCCTTGCAGCCAGACGTGGATTTTTGCGAAAGGCAACACGCATGTGTCTGTTGTAGTCAGTGGTTTTCTTCTACACATGAACTACAGCATCATCTAAAGAGGGTCACAGTAAATAACCCAGATAGCACCACCTTGTACCCATGCTGTTACTGTGGTGGCGGTTTTAGTGACGTGATAAAACTGAAGGATCATGTCGTCCTTCACACAGGCCAGAACTACTCCAGCTGTGCTACATGTGTGACGGGCTTCCTGCAACCTACAGATGTCTACAATCACCTCGCTACACATGTCATTGTGCCATCGTTACTGTTTGGTACAGGACTGTTGTAGATGTATGTACGTGTACAGATGTCTACAACCACCTCGCTACACATGTCATTGTGCCTTCGTTACTGTTTGATACAAGTCTGTTGTAGAAGTGTAAATGTTATTAAAGTACTATATTCTCAAAATCTATATGCGAGTTTTGTTGCTATCAATAGTAAGCCAAGTATAAGATTAGGGCAGAGTTATTTATTGCCATTCATTTATTGGGGAGGGGGGCGGCAAAACTGGGGAAAAATTGTTCCCCAAATCCAAACGTAGTGTGGGGGGCGGGGGTTGAGATTAATTGGGGGGGGGGAATAAAAATTGCTGTTTTGGGAAAATCCACCAAGCAACCCCCCCCCCCCCCCCAGCTAGTAATAAATGATTCAGCCCTTAGGTTAGGTTAATTGACCCGCCCGCCTAAGGGAGTGCTCATTTTTTAACAACAGGGGGGGGGGTAAAAAATTTGGAACCCTCTTGGGGGGAGTCAAAAAAATTCAACCTGTTTTGAGGGAAAAAGCCAGCGCGTTACTATGCTACAAAGGGTCGCGAACGCGCACAATTTTCGGCCTGCCAGGGGGGGGGGGTAAAAAATTGCGAATCCTCTAGGGGTGGGGTGAAAAAATGCTGCAAAGGGCGCGAATGCGCACGACATTCGGCCTACCGGGGGGAGGGGTATAAAATTTCGAGCCCTCTAGGGGGGGGTTTAATTATTAAGCGCGCTCCACGCGAAATCTTACCACCCCCCCCTGTTGTTCAAAAATGAGCACTCCCTAACATCTTTCAACCAGCCTTCCTCTGATATCATAACTGTATCCTCAGTACATAATATTTATCTCTTGGTCTTTTCCTGACAGGTGGATCATTCATATAATTCAGGGAAAAGAAGTTGGTCCAAGATAGAACCCTGGGGTACTTTAAGTGCGACTTTAGGGAGTGATCATTTTTTAACAACAGGGGGGGGGGGGAACAATTTGGACCCCTTGACCAGGTGAAATAAATTTGGACACCTGTTTTGAGCCAAAAAGCCAGCGCGTTACTATGCCTCAAAGGTGCGATTTTGGACCCGTAAGGGTGGGGGGCTAAAACATTTGGACCCCTTGACCTTGCGGTTGGAACAAATTTTGTGCGCTCCACGTGGAAACCCACCACCCCCCTGTTGTTAAAAAATGGTCACTGCCTTAGTTACTTGAGACAAGTTATTATTAGCCAAGGTACAGTGTAGGCCTACTCTAAGTAGCCAGCGAAACCACCCTGGTCTTTGCGGGGAAAAAATTCATCCCAGAGGACATTTGGTCCTGCAAATTTCCAATGCTGCACACCGGCTATATTTCTGAAGGATCAGATTTCTGATGATTTATGCAATTGAAGTAGAAAATTGTCTATAAAGTATTATATTTGTAAGCATTAATGGCCTAATTAAGATAGATACGTAGTTTTGAACAGTATATATGATAAACAACTCATGACCCAACTAAATTCTTTTAGTTCTGAAAAGCCCAACATGTGCCTGGATATTCGGTCCTGCTACGCTTGTCAATCTGCTAGACCGGTGGTATATTAGGAGGACCTTGGCACTGTCCTTCATGTTTTCGCAAAGACATCTCAAGACAAATCAATGACTGAACAAAATGGAGGGCATGAACTGCTTCCAGAACTTTCACTTGATGATAATACAGTGATATCGCGTTATAATAAGGACAGTTATAAGGAGCAAACGTTTATAAGGAGCAGATTTGCTCTGCCACTTTCTTGTCCATAGTTTTCTATAGTGAATAAACCTCAATAGAACGAGCATTTCTAGCCAATAATCATTTATAAGGAGCAGATTTTGATGCATCCTGATTCAAAATGATTCATTATTCTTCAAGGAAATTAGTTACAGTAGAACTTGCTTAGGCCAAAAAAAAAAGGTGTGTTTCAGGTTACATGGTCTGAAAATCTAGGGTAGGTAGGTCGGATTTTTTTTTTTTAATTTTTTTAAATTTTTACTTTTGCCTGAAAAGTACCCAGAAATTGACTCACGAACTACAATGCCGACTCGCCGACGACCGCCTTGACTCGTGAACTATAGGCATGTAGCTGGATGCATTATCAACCAATGAGATAACTCCCTCGCCTTCACTGCGGAATTCTTAGGGTGCATTATGTAATAGCTTGTACCCATGTGACCGCTGGTACCAGTGCTTATCTCGCCAGTTACAGGCTTAAGTAATGGATGCGCCCACAGGACGTCCAGCTTGACCCCTATAAGATCGACCCTTAATTAGCCCCAAAATATAAATATTTTTTCAAAATTGCATAAAAATTTCTAGGGTCGGCCCTGTTTTGCTAGGTAGGGTCGGGTAACCTGAAACAAACCTTTTTTTTATTTGGCCTCACAATGAGGTACCTCCAACCACAGTAATCACCTCGTTGTAACCAAGTGCTCCTTGTCACAGAGGTAAGCTTAGACACATGTCAAACAGAGAGGGCTTCCTTTTGTGATGCACACTGATATTCCTAGGCTCCCTATACGCCCAACCTCTCAGTCACTAGTGCCTAACCTAGTTAGTCATTTTTTGGCTCCCTATACGACCAACCTAGATTAGTTATTATTGTCAGGTTGGTCATTACTGACCAATCCACCTTAGTCTTTTTAATTCCAGGGGGAGCCACTGAGTGGTCATCACAGGTGGCCCCAACTAGTGGTATACACATACAACACACCAATGATGGACCTAGGTTAGCCACTACTGACTGACCCCTTGGTCATTTTTGAATATAACTTTGCCATTGTGACTAACACTCATATGACCAACCTGGGTTAGTCTGTACTGACTAACCCTTTCAACCTATGGATTTTCAGTGCAGGAGGGTAGAAACGGACCAGTGAGGGGGAGGGGGAGGGGGCAGGGGGAGGCGGGGGGCTTTGAGAGGGCTTCCTTGTGTGATGTGGCATCCTCAGAGGGGTAGGAAAGGACCAGTGGATGGGGGGGGGGGGGCAGGGGGCAAGGCGAGGAGGGGTCATTTAAGAGCTACATACACTGATATTCCTAGGATCCCTATACGCCCAACCTCTTAGTCACTAGTGCCTAACCTAGTTAGTCATTTTTTGGATCCCTATACGCCCAACATAGATTAGTTATTATTGTCAGGTTGGTCACTACTGACCAACCCACCTTAGTCTTTTTATTTCCAGGGGGAGCCACTGAGTGGTCATCACAGGTGGCACCCTCTAGCGGTATACAAATACAACACACCAATGATGAACCTAGGTTAGCCACAACTGACTGACCCCTCGGTCATTTTTTAATATAACTTTGCCATTGTGACTAACACTCATATGACCAACCTGGGTTAGTCTGTACTGACTAACCCTTTTAACCTATGGATTTTCAGTGTATGACCAAAATCGGTTACAACGAAGGTTTCACTGTAGTACCGAATGCATGACAACATAATTCATTGGATATACATGTATGGCTCAGTCTCACAACTTTGTAACAATTGGATGGTATTTGACCGGGTGACGTCTTTGACCGGGTGACGTCTTTGACCGGGTGACATCTTTGACCGGGTGACGTCTTTGACCGGGTGATGTCTTTGATTGGCAAGATTAAAACAGCTGAAATGGGGGGCTATGTACACGGAAATGCTGGGAAATTTGTGATATATAGTGTTATGATATGTATCAACTCCCCCCCCCCCCCCACATTTCTTTTTAAATACTGTGAAAGTACTTATTTTCACGGGTGTAAATTTTCGCTGAGGTGGCACAAAAGACTAATTCGCGGGTATTTAATCCATACTGTAGCATATAAGAATTTCGCGGATTTTTCATTTCCGTGAATATAGCGAAAATATATACCCAGCGAAATAAAGTACGACCACAGTAGGCCCCTTTTCAACTGTTTTAATCTTGCCGGTCAAAGACATCACCCAGTCAAAGACTATCCAATTGTCTCATGAAGGACACAGACGTATATATATTTCATTAAAGATACATATTTGTTGTTCTTGTTATTCTTGTTTTTCATTGTAATGGATTTAATACACGCATTTAATACATGTCACAGAAGCGTCTCACAAAGAAGTCTCAGAGATCTGTCTACTATAGAATTGAATGACAGGGACTCATACAGGCACATCTATGAAGGTCAAGTTCAAGGCCACTGCCTTCTTTATTCAGATGGGGGGCATCCATAAAAGGTTAATTGTGTGTTTTAGATCACAGGTGACCCAAAGCAGTTTAATACAATGTCATATGGATCATTTGGAATATCTGTAACAAATGGAAATTGAACAAATGGATAATGATCGACCATGATGATGGACCATGATGACAGTTGACCATGATGGCAGTGGACCATGATGACAGATGACCATAATGACAGTGGACCATGATGGCAGTGGCCCCTGATGACAGTTGACCATGATGACAGTGGACCATGGTGATGGTGGACCATGGTGACGGTGGACCATGGTGACGGTGGACCATGATGACGGTGGACCATGATGATGGTGGACCATGATGACAGTGGATCATGATGACAATGGACCATGATGACAATGGACCATGATGACAATGGACTATGGTGACGGTGGACCATGGTGACGGTGGACCATGGTGATGGTGGACCATGATGACGGTGGACCATGAAGATGGTGGACCATGATGACAGTGGATCATGATGACAGTGGACCATGATGACGGTGGACCATGATGACAATGGACCATGATGATGGTGTACCATGATGACGGTGGACCATAATGACAGTGGACCATGACGACGGTGGACCATGATGACGGTGGACCATGGTGACGGTGGACCATGATGACGGTGGACCATGATGACGGTGGACCATGGTGACGGTGGACCATGATGACGGTGGACCATGATGACAGTGGACCATGATGATGGTGGACCATGATGACCATGGACCATGATGACCATGAACCATGAAAGATGATGCCAATGAAACATGAACGATGGTGACCATGAATCATGGTGACCATTAACCATGATGACCATGAACCATCATGACCATGAACCTTGAAAGATGGTGACCATGAACCATGATGACCATGAACTATGATGACCATGAATGATAGTGACCATGAACCATGAAATACCATAAACCATGATGGCCATGAACCATGATGACCATGGACCATGGTGACCATGGTGACCATGAACCATGATGACCATGAACCATGGTGACCATGAAGCATGACGACCTTGAACCATGACGACCATGAGCCATGATGACCGTGATCCATGACAACCATGATCCATGACCACCATGAACCATGACAACCATGAACCATGATGACCATGAACCATTATGACCGTGAACCATGATCCATGACAACCATGATCCATGACAACCATGAACCATGATGGCCATGAACCATGATGGCCATGAACCATGATGGCCATGAACCATGATGGCCATGAACTATGATTACCATAAACGATGATGGCCATGAACCATGAAAGATGATGCCAATGAAACATGAACGATGGTGACCATGAATCATGGTGACCATTAACCATGATGACCATGAACCATGATGACCATGAACCTTGAAAGATGGTGACCATGAACCATGACGACCATGAACTATGATGACCATGAATGATAGTGACCATGAACCATGAAATACCATAAACCATGATGGCCATGAACCATGATGACCATGGACCATGGTGACCATGAACCATGATGACCATGAACCATGGTGACCATGAAGCATGACGACCTTGAACCATGACGACCATGAGCCATGATGACCGTGATCCATGACAACCATGATCCATGACCACCATGAACCATGACAACCATGAACCATGATGACCATGAACCATTATGACCGTGAACCATGATCCATGACAACCATGATCCATGACAACCATGAACCATGACAACCATGAACCATGATGGCCATGAACCATGATGGCCATGAACCATGATGGCCATGAACTATGATTACCATAAACGATGATGGCCATGAACCATGAAAGATGATGCCAATGAAACATGAACGATGGTGACCATGAATCATGGTGACCATGAACCATCATGACGATGAACCTTGAAAGATGGTGACCATGAACCATGACGACCATGAACTATGATGACCATGAATGATAGTGACCATGAACCATGAAATACCATAAACCATGATGGCCATGAACCATGATGACCATGGACCATGGTGACCATGAACCATGATGACCATGAACCATGGTGACCATGAAGCATGACGACCTTGAACCATGACGACCATGAGCCATGATGACCGTGATCCATGACAACCATGATCCATGACCACCATGAACCATGACAACCATGAACCATGATGACCATGAACCATTATGACCGTGAACCATGATCCATGACAACCATGATCCATGACAACCATGAACCATGACAACCATGAACCATGAACCATGATGGCCATGAACCATGATGGCCATGAACTATGATGACCATCAATGATGATGACTATGAACCATGATTGCCATGAACCATGATGACCATGAACCATGATGGCCATGAACCATAATGACCATGAAACATGACAACCATGATAGGCGGGGTTCTCTTAGATGTTAAAATGATTTCATATAAGCAGAATTTTGTCCTTAATCTCACTTTTGACATATAGGCAGGGTTTTACTGCCCTTCAAGGTTTAGAAAGGTACAATGTTTTGGAAATTTTTGTAAGAGGTTACTAGAGCAAAAATACGCCTGGACGTAATTAACGTTATCTGCAGTACCGCATCAAAAAAACGTGACCTGCTTCAATTTCTGTGTTACCAATAGCCGTTATCTGCATCAGTGGAAGCATTAATAAAAATGGACAATTTACAGAAATAATTAAGAAGTCAAATTTTCTACAAATGACCAATTTGGCAACAAAAACATAAAAAAACATCAATTTTTCAACAGATTATCATTTTGGCAATTAAAGTGTAAAAAGTGGTCAAATTTCCTGAAATTACTCCATTCGCTGAGAAAAATGTTCATTGTTAGGCCTACACCTAGGTAAAAGAAACGTGAAATTTCCTGAAAATGGTCGATTTGACAAGAAAAAATGAAAGGCTTGGTTCCCGAAGGCAGTTTTCGACCATTTGGTGCGAGTAATCCGACATAATCACCGATTATCTACATAATACTAATGTACAGAGCCGTGCCAACCGGGCAGGGTGGAGTGTTAAAAACTAGAATGTATACGTTTTTAAATTCTAATTTGGTCAAAAACGTAATTTGGTATACACACGTATGATACTATAATCATCAACACTAACATATTTAGAAAGAAAGATATCAAGACGCTGCATGCTTTTTTTTAAAAGATTCTCATATTTATTCTCATAATTATCCCTAGAGATCTATGCTATAACTTTGGGGCCTTCCATCAAGTATGTACGAACCAAAGGGGGGATGGGGGGTCTATTTTCTGGAAAATTTTGCGTACATAAACCCTTTGTTTTAATGCGTACAAGAACTTTAGGGGGGGGGGTGGGGGATCAATTTCTGGAGAAAATACTTTATGGAAGGCCCCTTTTTGGCGGGAAAAGTCTTAATTAAGACGGGTATTTTTTCTCCTCAGAAATCTTGCAATATTTCAGAAAATATGGATAAATTAAAAAAGCCAAGACAGTAGTGCTCTAGAGGCGAAACTTGGCTACATTCTCAATATCTTTTTTCACTTGTACGACTAGTTTGGGCTGAGAAATTATACATTCTCAAGTTACATACATTCTGAAATCACCAACACAAAGAATCAGGTCCCTACCCGACGCATTAAACTTTGTTTGCCCTTGTTAATTATGGAGCAATGTGGACTTCTGGATTTTGCCCGGTGTTAATGTAGTGTAATGGGACACTATTTATAGCGCAATGCTGTGTTAGTAGGAGAAGGGTCCGTCACTACGCACCCTACACTGGCGACCTGTGCATGCTTCTCTGCACTATTTAGCTCCCCCACTGTGCTGTGGCTATGGAAGTCAGTCTCTCAGCAAGGTTGGTGGGGGTCTTTGCTAAAAGGGGCTGTACCATTAGTTTAATATTTATTGGCATATTCTGGATACCAGGAACAATATCAATTTATCATACCTAACAACAAATATGTGACCTTTTACTGCATTCACCAGAATTCGATGCTCAAAGGAGAGGGGGCTTCTACCGACGCAGCCTTATTCTAATACCCACCCAACCACCAACATGCTGAGTGAGATAGGTTCATGCCCTTTATTACCGTTATATATCTATTTGTGGTTATGATTGTGACACGTTAACAAGGTTTCATAGAAAGGTATTTATTCATTCCTTAGGTATACCAACAGGTTCGTTAAATGTAACAACGTTATAGGTTCAACGGGTAATAATATACTGACGTTAAGTCATTTTCCTATACTGGGTTCAGCAAACAGTTAATGGTTTTATTTAGGTACGTAACAACCGACCACTAGATGATGCTAGTGGTGATAGTCACGTGGCTACTCTCTCATCGTATAAACAGTGTTGCCACCGGTCCTTTTCTTGCCAATTTCAGGAGCAAGGAGTCAAGATAAGATCTAGGCTGATATTTTGCGGGCTGCGCAATAAAAATTGCTTCCCTCAAAAGATAAAAATTGTGTGCCCAAGAAAAATTACACAGGTGTGGATCGCTTCAGTAGGTAATGGTCCAGTGAACAAGGAGACCTTGACCCTGACCTGGGGCATACAGAGCCAGCAGGCCAGGTAGGCTTAGTATAAGCCTAAGTAATACATATATAACCAACTGTAACTGTTCATACCGGTAGCATTATACTTATATAATTATGGGGTAATTATATACACAATAAAATGCTGTAATTTAGGGCAACATTCTCCACTTTTCTTGAAGATAAAGTATAAATAAAGTATTTCATCTTAATAAAGGATAAATTAAGTATAAATTTGGAAAATTGCTGAAATAAAGTATTTACTGTATCAAGTGGCAATACTGTATATAAGGCCACTTAAAGTCAATTATAAGCTTCGCGGACACTTTTTAAGAAAAAAGGGGGCAGGAGGGCGCTTTTTTAAATTCATTTTTTTAACTTTTTTTCTGGAGGTGCGGGAGGGCCTTTTTTTCCCTAGAACATTGATGGTCTGCATGTAGAAATAAGGTCTAATATGCCTTTTAAATTACGTTTCTAATCCAATTAACAGCTGAGATATTGATAATATTGCATTTGTATTGCTGTGGTTTTCCCCCATGCGCTATTTTTGGTCTTTTTTTTCTAAAAGGGTGCGGCCCTTTTGAAAGGATGCGGGTGATGTCCGCAAAGCGGATAATTAATTTTAAGTGGCCTAAGAGAGGCTGCTCCTGGTTATAACACGACTTACTATGATCTATCCAAGAAGCTAGACACTAAGCAGCTCTCTGATTGGTTGAGAGTCATTGATGGGCACTCTTGACCAATCAGTGACGTTCTCAGCTACCATGGCATGAGTGGCTAGACACCGTGGTATATCTAGATGGATATACCACACCTAGGACTCAGCAGATAATTTTTAATGGTGGACATTGATCGATTCAAACACATTTACATGTTTAATCACGTTTTGGGGTATGCTTATTTACATTTTTTGGCGTGTGTCTTCAGGTTTTTACTATGTTTAATTATTTTTCGTGTTTAATCATGTTTTTGTTGGGTTTAGCAAACGTTTTTGGCCGTATTTTGCTGTGTTTATGCAGTCAACAAGTACCATTGTTCTTTGCGACTTTGAATGGCCTGATCAGCCACTGTCGCCCTTCTGTCTGCCCTCCTTGATTGGGTACTTCACTGCCTTAATTGGGTACCGTCTTGCATTGATTAGGTAGTCAGCATTCTTTAATTGGCAGTTGTACATTTCATGTGGCTATGAATGAATGTTGTCTGTGCGCTTTGACGTTGTGTTTTCAACCTATTATTCACTTATGGTTATTTTAAAAGGGATTAAATGTGTCATAACGTGAATAGGGCACTTGTCCATGGACGTCAGTGTGACCTAGACTGGATATAGACATCTTGGAAGGCTCAGCAGATGGCTGCGCCATCCTCTGAGCCTTCCTCGATGTCTATATCCAGTCTAGATCACACTGCCGTCCATGCTCCGTGCCCTATTCCCTAATTAGCAGGCAGTATAGCCTAGACAGATGCTGTCTTACTTGCCGCAAATGGTTGTTGTCTTTTGGTTATAATCAGCGAGGTTGACATGCTCTCAAATCTAATGTTTTTCTTGCATATCACTAATTTTTGGAGTTTGTGGTCTGGTCGGGTCTGTTATTTTATTTGAGTGAATTAATTATTGTGCATGTTGAAGTTGTATGATTAGGGCCGAGTCATTTATTGCCAGCTGGGGGGGGGGGGGGGTCACAATAGAAAACGGCCGTGACTATTGACAGTTTGAACTGTCAATAACAGAACAAAATTCCCTTATTGACAGTTCAAACTGTCAATACCAGGATATAATTCCCTTATTGACAGTTTGAACTGTCAATAAGGGAAAAAAGATTCTCTTATTGACACTTCCAAAAAGGAACTGTCAATAAGAGAAAAATATCCCACTATTGACAGTGTGAACTGTCAATAAGGGAAGTATATCCTGGTATTGACAGTTTGAACTGTCAATAAGGGAATTCTATTCTGTTATTGACAGTTCAAACTGTCAATAAGAAGATTGATTTCTACTAGTGACAGTTTGCACTGTCAATAGCCGGCCCACCTTGGTTTAGCTATTGACAGTTCAAACTGTCAATAGTGGAAAACTTTCCCCTTATTGACAGTTCACACTGTCAATAGTGGGATATTTTTCTCCTATTGACAGTTCAAACTGTCAATAGTGGTAAATTATAGCGTTACTGACAGTTCTTCACTGAACTGTCAATAGTGGGAATTTCCTCTCTTATTGACAGTTCCTTATCTGTCATAAGCTTGAGAGTCGATTTTGGTGGAAAAGCCGATTTTGATGGAAAGGTCGATTTTGGTGGAAGAGTCGATTTTGGTGGAAAAGTTGATTTTGGTGGAAAAGTTGATTTGGTGGAAAAGTCGATTTTGGTGGAAAAGTCGATTTTGGTGGAAAACCGATTCTGACCGATTTTGGAGACAAAACCGATTTTGGATACAAAACCGATTCTGACCAATTTTGGGGACAAAACCGATTTTGACCAATTTGGGGACAAAACCGATTTTGGCTACAAGACCGATTTTGGGTCTAAAACCGTTTTCAGGTTCCAAACCGATTTTGGGTCCGAAACTGATTTTGGGGGACAAAACCGATTTTGGTGAAAAAACACTTTTGCCAAAGAAAAAACACCTTTTGACTCCAATGTCAATGGGAAGTGTCAATAAGACAGAAATATTCCACTATTGACAGTTCGCATGAGGAACTGTCAATAACAGGAATAATTTCCACTGTTGACAGTGTGAACTGTCAATAAGAGAAATATTTTCCACTATTGACAGTTCGAACTGTCAATAGCATTTTTGATAGAAAACAGGCCCTCGGTGGGGAAGGGGTGGTCAAAACTGGAAAAGCCTCCAAGCTGGGGTATCATAATAAATTATGGTCCATTTAGATACTGGCAACCACACGTGATTCCATAGGCACATGTTTTTTTATGGGGGGAGGGGTCATTTCTCAAAAGTAATTCTACAACAGCCTTGTACCAAACAGTAGCGATGGCACAATGACGTGTGTAGCGAGGTGGTTGTAGACATCTGTACACGTACATACATCTACAACAGTCCTGTACCAAACAGTAATGATGGTACAATGACATGTGTAGCGAGGTGATTGTAGACATCAGTAGGTTGCAGGAAGCCCGTCACACATGTAGCACAGCTGGAGTAGTTCTGGCCTGTGTGAAGGACGACATGATCCTTCAGTTTTATCACGTCACTAAAACCGCCACCACAGTAACAGCATGGGTACAAGGTGGTGCTATCTGGGTTATTTACTGTGACCCTCTTTAGATGATGCTGTAGTTCATGTGTAGAAGAAAACCACTGACTACAACAGACACATGCGAGTAGCCTTTCGCAAAAATCCACGTCTGGCTGCAAGGAAGATGAGCCTAATGACAGTCCTTCATTAGAACCAGCAGCATTGTGCATCATCCCCGCTGTGTGATGTGTACTGATGTGCATCTTGACGTTACTTTTTGATCGGAACTGTTTCCCACATTGAGGACACCCATGAGGTTTCTCTCCTGTGTGGATCATCATGTGTTGCTTTAAGGTATCTGCCCTTGTGAACAGTTTACCACATTGAGAACATGTATGAGGTTTTTCTCCTGTGTGGGTCATCACGTGTTTCTTTAAGTTGCCTGCCTCTGTAAACTCCATTCCACAGTCATGACACGTGTGTGGTGTCTGCCCTCTGTGGGTCATCATGTGTGCCTTTAATTGACCTGCCCCTGAAAACCGCCTCTCACATAATAGGCAACCATGGATCTTTTCTCGTGTGTGAATCGCCATGTGTCGCCTCAATTTAGTAGAGGTCCTTAACTGTTTACCACACTGAGAACATTTATGAGGTTTCTCCCCTGTGTGGATCATCATATGTTCCTTCAAGCTACTTGGCGCGTTGAGAGTTTTATCGCATTTAGAACATGCGTGAGGTTTTTCCCTGGTGTGGATCAACATGTGCAACGTCAGGGTCTTTTGGGATGTAAACCCTTTACCACATTTAGAACACTTGTGAGGTTTGTCACTTGTGTGGGTCCTCATGTGGGCTTTTAAATTACCTGCTAGTGTAAAATGTCTACCACATTCAGAGCATTTGTGAGGTTTCTCTCCTGTGTGGGTCATCATGTGTTTCTTCAAATCACCTGCCTCTGTGAACTGTCTACCACAGTCAGAACACTTGTGAGGTTTCTCTCCTGTGTGGGTCATCATATGTGTCTTTAAATGACTTACTTCTTTACCACATTCAGAGCATGTGCGACATGCATGGTTTAACATGTGTGCGGCTGTACTGAAGTTATGCTGACACCGCATACATTTATACGGGTCCTTGTGAGTATGGGTAGCCATGTGCGTCTTTAAGGTATCGGCATCACTGAACAGTTTACCACACACAGAACAGGGAGACTTCTTCTTTTTTGTGTGGCTCCTCATGTGTATCTTAAAGGTATTCTGATGCCTGAACTCTTCACTTCATTGAGGACACTTATGAGGTTTCTCCCCTGTGTGGGTCATCATGTGTGTTATCAAAACATCTTTATGTACAAACTGCTTACCACAGCGTGGCTCTGTTTGTCTGTCTGCCATTGTGTGCATTACTTGCTTTAGGGCAGTTTAGTTGTTGGCTCCCCTAGTGTACCTGTTGGCTGCCCTAGTGTAGGTGTTGGCTGCCCTAGTGTAGGTGTTGGCTGCCCTAGAGTAGGCGTTGGCTGCCCTAGTGTAGGTGTTGGCTACCCTAGTGTAGGAATTGGCTGCCCTAGTGTAGGTGTTGGCTGCCCTAGTGTAGGTGTTGGCTGCCCTATAGTTTAGAGGTTGGCTGCCCTATAGTGTAGAGGTTGGCTGCCCTAGTATAGGCATTGGCTGCCCTAGAGTAGGCGTTGGCTGCCCTAGTGTAGGTGTTGGCTGCCCTAGTGTAGGAATTGGCTGCCCTAGTGTAGGTGTTGGCTGCCCTAGTGTAGGTGTTGGCTGCCCTAGTGTAGGTGTTGGCTGCCCTAGTGTAGGTGTTGGCTGCCCTAGTGTAGGTGTTGGCTGCCCTAGTGTAGGTGTTGGCTGCCCTAGTGTAGACGTTGGCTGCCCTAGTGTAGATGTTGGCTGCCCTAGTGTAGGCGTTGGCTGCCCTAGTGCAGGTGTTGGCTGCCCTAGTGTAGGTGTTGGCTGACCTAGTGTAGGGGTTGGCTGCCCTAGTGTAGGGGTTGGCTGCCCTAGTGCAGGTGTTGGCTGCCCTAGTGTAGGTGTTGGCTGCCCTAGTGTAGGTGTTGGCTGCCCTAGTGTAGACGTTGGCTGCCCTAGTGTAGATGTTGGCTGCCCTAGTGTAGGCGTTGGCTGCCCTAGTGTAGGTGTTGGCTGCCCTAGTGTAGGTGTTGGCTGCTCTAGTGTAGGGGCTGGCTGCCCTAGTGTGGGGGCTGACTGCCCTAGTGTAGGTGTTGGCTGCCCTAGTGTAGGCGTTGGCTGCCCTAGTGTAGGTGCTGGCTGCCCTAGTGTAGGTGTTGGCTGCCCTAGTGTAGGGGCTGGCTGCCCTAGTGTGGGGGCTGACTGCCCTAGTGTAGGCATTGGCTGTTCTAGTGTAGGTGTTGGCTGCCCTAGTGTAGGTGTTGGCTGCCCTAGTGTAGGCGTTGGCTGCCCTAGTGTAGGCGTTGGCTGTTCTAATGTAGGTGTTGGCTGCCCTAGTGTGGTTGTTTTCTGCTCAGCTGTATTTTCTCCATCCAGATTGACACTGTTTAAACCTACAAGCGAATCAGATACAGAGCTATAGGAAATACAGGTTTTGTTTACATCAGAAATTAAGCATATACTTATATAAATAGACAAAGGCCCATGGCTAGAGGATATTTTGGTATCGTTCCCCCCGAGGTGGGGCTGGGGCCATATCCCACGAAGCTGCAGGCTGCAAACCTGACCCTTCCTAACTCTGGAATCGGGCCCTGTTGAGGTATTACTTTACTCCCCTGATCATAAAAAAAAATAATGAAAAAAGAAACGAAACAGGACCTTTTTTTAGGCCTTTGATAGTGGAGCCTCAGCCATTGCCCTCTTATGATTGCTGTTTCATCCCCTGCTTCAGCCCATTCCAGTGTTGGCTATTCGAGGATCCCCAGCATTTTCTCTCTTTGTCAAACTCAATTTCAAACTCGATTTTCTCAGCTATTTTACATGTTTGAAAGAAAAGGAAGGTATCTATCAATAGGGCACAGTCATATACACTCATAATCACTCTTCATTTCTTTCAAATCTGTAAAATAGCCTAAAAATCCTGATAGAAATAGACTTCACAAAAAGAGAAAATCCTTGTACAAGGAGTTGATCCATGAAGTGCAACCATAGGAGGGTCTATATATGACATGTACAGTGTTGCTACCGTCAGGAAAAATGTTAGGGAATTTTTTCGTACTAGATCAGGGAAATGTCAGGGAATTTCAGATTTTTTTGTCAGGGAAATTCAACTTTTGTCTGGAAAAAGGCAGATGATAAAAAAATGTAAATCCTCTAGAGGAAGGTGTTTAAAATGTTGTACACATGCATGAAAATACACAAAACCCCTGCTGTTAAATGACAACCAGTCACTAAGTGGGTATTCATTTATTAATAACAGGGGAGCAGCTAGGTGAGATTTCTCGCGGAGGCGTGGAAAATCTCTACGCCCCTCGAGCGCGCTTGCAATGTCTTTTTTGGGGGGGGGGGGGATATAAAACTCTGATCCCTCTTGGGGAGGGGGGGGATGTAAAAAATTATGCCCAATGCATTTAGCAAAAAGCCACCGTGTTACTATAGTTCAAAGGGTGGACCGGAAAGGGGGAGCACATACTCTCAAGGGGGTGGGGGGCGTAAAATATTTTCCCACCTCAGAGTGAAATCTCACCAACCCCACAAATAAATGAACACTCCCTTGTGGACCTACCAGCACCCACTCCCCATGTAAGGGAGTGGTCATTTTTTAACAACATGGGGCGACACTTCTGTTTCTGGTGGAGCGGCCGGGTGAGATTGCTTAACCAGGCCACCCGGCCGGATTTCTTTTTGATTTTTTGAAAAAAAAAATTTGAATTAAAAAAAAAAAATTCCTTTTTTAAAATATTTTTTACGCAGAGGGGCTAAACATTTTTACGGCCCCCCCTGCGTGGAAAGTTTTGCGCCCCCCCTCACCGAAGGCGGCGAGAATTTTTCGCCCCCCCCCCCCCCTTTGAACTATAGTAAGGGAGCGTTCATTATTTATGGCAGGGGGGGGGCGGGCGTTTGGCAAAACGAATACGTCCCAAAAAAAAGACCCCCCCCTCCGAATGGGTCCAAAAAAAAAGACCCCCCCCCCCTCTGAATGGGTCCAAAAAAAAAGACCCCGCCCCCTCTGAATAGGTTGAAAAAAAAAGACCCCCCCCTCACCATAGACGTTTATGAATACTTAATAATGGCATCAACGACATACAAAGTCTACATAGTCCTATACTATTACCTGTTATAGCATGTGCTTGACCATTATTTGAGGGAGTGGTTATAGAGCATAACAATATGGTGAACATTTTTGCATCTCCCACATGTGGAGAGCGCACATTTTTCTGTTTCCGTGGCACGTTTGATATTTTTGCTAAAAATTGGTGTAATTATTTTGGTCCCAACCTACAAGTCCTGCAAATACTGTTTGGTAGAAGTACCATGAAATGGCCCAGCTCAGGGGCCACGGAAGGTGGATAAAGTTGGGGGGCCCAGCTCCCAAAGCCAGCTGATGAGTGTTGGTTGGAGGGAGAAACAAATGGTTGTTTCGGGGCCACAGGCCCCAGGAAAATTTTGGAATTTGACCTTTATATTAGTGTATTCAGAGTGGTCTGAAGTCTACTATATAATCCATGGAAAATTTTGTAATTTTACATTGAAATTGATGTGTTCTGACAGACTTTGACCTTGTCATTCAAGAATATTTTAGGAATTTTACCTCGAGATTGGTGTATTCTTGTCTAGAATGTTCATGTTTCCCAAAAAGATTGGCTCCCCAACTTTACTAGGCCCCCAGCCCCCCCCCCCTGTTCTGCCGCTACTGCAGCTTTAAAAACAAAGATGTTTGATGAAGGGACGCTCTGGAAATTATAATAGTGGCAAACCTGAGGAAAATTTTGAAAATATAGAGGTCAATCGCCCATTTTAATGTATCCTGGTATTATAACTTGCAGTTAAATGAACAAGATCATTATTTAAACCTAGTTTGGTTTTCCAAAGGCTAGGATCAGTAAGAAATAGGGAGCTCAGGGTGAGACTTTGAAGTTGAACAAAGAGTCACAGGGGAATGTGTCTTTGGTATATAACAGCACGGATCAATTACAATCACTTAACCCATCAATGGTAGGCATGGATGTTACATGCACCATAGTTGATAACCTTTATTTGAGGAAATGCCATAAGGTACCTGCCTTTAAAGTTCTAGGGTGTGGTTAGTATGACCAAGCCATGGGAATGCCATGGGAATGCATTGACTGCAAAAAAGTAAAGCTTTAAAATAGTGATGAATAACTCACTGATAACCCTGCAGAGCGTCGGAAGCAACTTGACCAGAACCAAATATAGAGCTCTAAAAATTCTGATGAGGCCAAGTAGCGATGAGTAGCAATGATTATTCAGTGCCTGATTTCTGTTGAAGCCAAAGAGGGAGATTTAGAAATTGGTGACAGAAGGAGTGGCATCCGCAGCAGAAAACTCTGGATCTGGTGACTATTTGCTACATTTCAAGGCGTTTGGTACACCCAATTTATAGTGGAATGATCATGTTTACTCTTTGAGTCTACTGATTTTATAAGTCCTAGAATCTCTGAGAAGCAGGCAGCTATCAGGGAAATGGTGAAGGTATTCTTAAAAAAATGAGAGCTCTGCAATCAGAACGCTGTGGCTCATTTAGCAGGGTCTGGTACAAGACACCAAGGAAAAGTGTGTATCATGACTGGTGTAATCCCGCCTTTGACTGGTGGAGTGGACCTAAGCAACAATGTATCAATATGCAAGGTAGATCTGCATCTTGCATACCGTGCATGTGCTCCTCTATTGGGAAGAAAGGCAGGGTCTAGACATGTAGGCAAGTTCACCCTTGCATATGGATGCCAAAACGTGATTGGCAAGGCTAAAGTCCAATTAACCCAAACTATTTTGGCGCCACAATAGCATTCATCTAGCTGCACAATGATAGCTTTGCTGTTTAGACCCCCTACATTCTGTACTCCTATTCTCATGTTGAATTAATGCTCCATTAATTCTCCAGTTATTGTTGATTTAGGAAAAGAAAAGTAGTGAATCATTCAAAGTGCCGATTGGTAGGCAAGAAATTTAGCAAAGTTCTACTGTCTTTATGACCCCAATTCGCGACATGTGTCGTGAAATTCGTGTCACGTTGTGTCAAAAAATACCCCCTCCCAAATAAATACCCCTAAAAAAAATGACCCCCCCCCCCTCAGAATAGGTTGAAAAAAAAAGACCCCCCCCCCTAAGAATAGGTTGAAAAAAAAAGACCCCCCCCCTCCGAATACCCCTAAAAAAAATGACCCCCCCCCTGATTCGCACACCCCCCCCCCTGGCATAAATAATGAACGCTCCCTAACACGTGGGCTTTTTTTTCTGAAAAGGGGCTTAAATTTTTACGCCCCCCCCCCCCCCTCAAGAGGGGTCAGAATTTTTTATGCCCCCCCCCCCCTCAGGAGGGGTCGGAAATTTTTACGCCACCCCCCTTGTAAATAATAAATGAACACTCCCTAAAGAGACCTGACTGACACTATATTAAGTCAGTACTGAGTGTTCTATACAGGCTGCATGATGTTAGGGAGTGTTCATTTTTTAACAACAGGGGGGGGTTGGTGAGTTTTCGTTTTGACACGCAAGTTATTTTGCGTCCCCCCCTCGGGAAGGGCCAAGTTAAAATCCGCCCCCCCCTCAGGAGGAGCTGAGTTATTTTGCCCCCCCCCCTTTCAATTTTTCTGCATCAATTTGTGTTGCATCTCTGTGTCGCATCAGTGCTACCTAGAAATGAATCTGTACTTGATATACAGGATATAGACCTTATTTATGCCTATCCCTATGTTGCTTCATGACGTACCATGAAACCCCTCCTTTTAGACAGACTTATTTTGGGGTATATTTTTCCTAACATGGGGGGGGTCGTCTTAAAGGTGGGGTTGTCTTAAGGGAGGGGTTTTATGGTAAATGCACTCCTAGAAATGGCCATTAAAATATTCAAATTGTAAGTTTTGATTTTGATCTATGGATTCATCAAATCTAAGTGTGAATATTAGGGACACAATATCTACCCAGCTCCTAGGAAATCGCAACCATACTCAAAGTGCAGTGTTTCAGAAGGGGGTCAGAGCAGCATATCCGTCTCCTAACTGGAACATTTCAGAATCTAGAAGTCAAATGGTGTATTCAGGTGCACTTTGAAAACTTTATAGGAGCATTGGTGGAATCCTGAATGAATTGTATACCCACAAGTTAACAGTTTTGAATTTTGAATAACCTTTATGTTACTCAATACAATCTATTACTGTCTAGTATCATATTCCATAAATGTCAACATTACGGCTCAATCATAGGTATTGCTCTCAAGGTCAAGTTTAAAATGAATGGCATTGATCTAAGCCAGTGGCCTGGTTAACCAACAGGGCAGTCTAGTCCTAGTTTGAAATGAACAGTTGGTTCCCTGTTCGAATTACTACAAACCTTTTTCAATATTAGATATGCAAATTGCTACTCCCCAGTGAACAAGAAACGTTATTTTAACATTCTGAAACGTTTCTATGTGGTTAGGAAAAGAACGTTTGTTTTAAAGGTTATTTCAACATCAAAATAACGTTCAGAAATAACCCCTAACTAATTTAGAAATAAGGTGAAATGAGGTATTGTGATATCATTTCATCCATAGAATAGTGCAGTTAGATGAACAGTGTCCTAATATCAATGTTATATGGAAATATTATATCAAGTCGCTATCACATATTCAAAAACGTTGAGAAAACGTTTTTAAACGTTTCCCCTTGTTCTAGTTCATCTCACCAGGTGGCAGTTAAGCTGGTCATGTAACTTTACTAGACAGTCCTGTAATAAATCCTGTAAATTTCGGGTTTTGGGGGCCTAAATGGGAATGTAAACTATTTTAAAACATAGATACTAGCATCAGTATGCAGTGTTACTTCTGTTAGATTTGTTATGAACGAAATCCATGGTGTATCAAATGCACTATGGTTACAGGTACATTAAACACCATTTCTGTAGAATTACAGGATACATAATATCCTGGTACTGTTCTGCCACAGGCATAACATAATCAAAGGATCCAAAGGACTTGCTTTCTCAAGGATTGATTCTACAAATGATGAACTGATGTGTCTTAGATAAGAAATAAACAGATATTGGGATTATGTGGGAAAGTGAAATCACAATCTCGACCATATATATGTATGGTTGATATATGGTACACAGATGAAAGGAAAACGTTATTCATACCTCAAGAAAATGATTCAATAAACATGTTAAAAACGTTATTTAACGTTATATATTTACCTCAATAAAACGTTTTGAACAAACGTTATTTTAACGTTATTTTGAGTTCACGTTTTTACGTAAATGAAACGTTCAGAAAATGAACGTTTTCAAACCTTCTAATAACGTTTTTTTTATGTTGAAATAACGTACGTTTGTTCACTGGGTCTACCTGCCAATCAAAGGGTGCATTGATAAAACAATCTTTTGATGCAATAATGGAATATCAATTTTGGGGGTGCCCAACCATGTCCAAATTTTTATTTTGCAGTCTGTTCTGGTCTGTTATACCAGCAAAAACAATCAACCAGTAGACTGGCCTGTTGAAAACACACATCTTACTGGTAAATGTGGGCCTAAAGTGCACACCAGACATGCAAACTCTGAAGAGGAAAAAATCAGAGCCCAGGATTTGTTGGAGGAATGCCACCGCAAGAAACTTTGAAAGCCTATGACTAGCAATGCTGCATTCTGATGCCTTTTGGCATACAATATATTAAGGCTCAGCTCTGAATTATTTACAATTGGGACTAGAAACTTTTTTTAGGAAAATTGGAAATCTAGACTTGAAATAGTGCATTCTGCTGCATTTTGGCCAAAAATAGATTACAACTTGGATCTGCATTATTCAGCCTCTATGATTGGGGCCTTATCATTTTAGAGGAAAGGTTTTGGGAAGATTTGACAAGCTAGACATAAAATGGTGCATTCTGTTTCCTTTTGGCCAACTGTATTATGAAGCCTGTTTTTAGTGGGAAACTTTTGGGAAAATTTGAAAATCTAGACCAGAAATGGTGCATTCTGGGGCATTTTGGCTAGAATTGTATCAAACATCTATACTAGACAGCCTTTAAAATTGGGGATGGAACTTTGCTTTTTGGATGGAAAGATCTTTAAATTTTGAAATTCTTGACTTCAATTGGTGCAATCTGATGCATTTTGGCACATCTGGCATGTCTACCCCCCCCCCCCATCTTAAACCATTACTGAAATAGTTATGTGTCCATTTGCCAATCACATGTCACAGCAGTACTAGGGGGGTTTGGGGGCATCCCCCAAGAAAATTGTGAAAATCAAGAAGGCAAATGGTGAAATTTGATGCATATTGATCTTCTTGTCTGACACATAAAGGTAAACAGTTCTCATTGGATCTGGATGAATCACAGGAATGACCAATTTGGAGAAAAATAAATCTGAGAAATCTGAGGAATTTGCCTGCCTGGCACATACTCCCCCCCCCCCCTCCAATGAAAATTTTTGAAAATTCATGGGTGCGACACAAAGTGTCGCAAGAAAATTTTATGATATTAGAGGTAATTTGCTGCATTTTAAGTTATTTCTACAGAAAAAGTGAAGAATTAAAGTATTCAGTGTCATGTCGCAACAAATCGCGCCCCCTCCAAAGGTTTTGAGTTATTTTACGCCCCCCCCCTCGAGAGGGTCAAGTTATTTTACGCCCCCCCCTCGGAAGGGGTCAAGTTATTTTACGCCCCCCCCCTAAACTCACCAACCCCCCCCTGTTGTTAAAAAATGAACACTCCCTTACTACACATAGACTTATACACAAATGCATGATGCTCCTACAAATCCCGGGCTACACATAGATTACTACACAAAGATACCGTACCTTTGCCCTCTGGTGGCTGTCACAGTAAATACTGCACCAGAACTGCACCAATCACACTATTTTACTTGGACCCAAATCAAAACATGTTGGCAGGAAGCCTGCCCGCGCCATGTTGTCCCCACAATGCATTATTGGTCAGATCCCAGCAGATCCTTGGTCAGCTCCCCATCCCTCAGTACTGGGAGACTGTGCTTGAAGAGTGACTGTGTGACTCAGATACTGACCACTAGGTGGCGGCACCTCGAAGACGAGATGGGCAGGAGTAGCCTGCGCGCAGGGACACAAATGTACTCAAAGGGTCACTGGGTCACAATGGCGGGTCGCGCAGCGACCCGCCATTGCGACCTGGTTCATCCTCCCGTTGAGGGGGGGGGGGGGGGGGGGCTACTGAGGCGCCTGATTGTAGCCCCATACCGGCACTATGGTAGGCCGGTGCGACATTGTGCCATATGAGCCCAGCTAACATAAAAACGTTATTTTACGTCAAAATAACGTTATAAAATGTAATATAACGTTATGCCATAGTAAGGAGCTTGAGAGAAACGTTATTAAAAATGTTGTATAACGTTTTTTGTTTACTGGGTTTTATGGCTAAAACAATAACATTTTATAGTTGAAATATTGTGCAACATATTTCCAAAGTCATTGGAAAAAAATATTACCCTACAGTTATATTTTGGCAAAATCATTTTTTCACATATTTTTCATGAAGCTGGGGCAAAACGGACACTCCCCTCACAATCATAATTCCTATCGTGAAATGATCAAAATATGAACAAATAACAATGCTTGGCCTAGAAAATGATAAGAATGATAAGACATGCTTCTTTGACTATAAGATTATTTCCCATAAACCAATTTTTATTTTTGGGGGTATTTTTGGGGTTTGGGGAATTTTTCCTGAATTCGGGGGAAATTTTATTGAAATGCATGATATTCAACAGTCATAAAAATCAATTTAAATTGAAAAATGTTAGATAATGGTTATGCATGACAACAAAGAAATACCTAAAGAATAACATCGCTAAAAGATGGAAGCAACAAAATTATGAAAAAAAGATAATAATTCAAAATTAAGAAATTTCCAGGTCCCTTTTGCCCCGCCCCAAAAACCCTTCCGCCCCGGGACTTTTAGCCCATGACCTTAGTAAGTCAAAATATGTTATGCTATCCCACTATGCTATTAATGATACTAGCACAATATTAATTATTTTCGTGGATGGTATACTTTTATGCTTTGTTATGAGAAAATAAATGTGACCCCGGACAGGGGTGTGCGGGCCCATACGAGAGCCTGGTGACCCCAGTGAGGGGTGTGCGGGCCCATACGAGGGACTGATGACCCCAGAGAGGGGTGTGCAAGCCCATACGAGGACCTGGTGACCCCAGAAAGGGGTGTGCAAGCCCATACGAGGACCTGGTGACCCCAGTGAGGGATTTGCTAGCCCATACGAGGGACTGTTGCCCCCAGAGAGGTGTGTGCGAGCCCATACAAGGACCTGGTGACCCCAGTGAGGGATTTGCTAGCCCATACGAGGGACTGTTGACCCCAGAGAGGTGTGTGCGAGCCCATACGAGAGCCTGGTGACCCCAGTGAGGGGTGTGCAGGCCCATAGGAGGGCCTGATGACCCCAGCAAGGGCTGTACAAGCCTATACGAGGGCCTGGTGACCCCAGCGTGGGCTGTACAAGCCCATCCGAGCGGTGAGGTACTTGATGTACATCTGGACGTTAAACAAATCAATCAATCACACCAGGGAGATGTGTACAACCCCAGATGGAGAACTGGAGACCCCAGGGGCAACGAGGGGTGTCTGAACCCAGACATAGTGAAGGGATGATTGAATCAGTCCATACATCCAACGAGGGTAGTGCGAGGCCTAACAAGGGGTCAGATAGATAAGAATTGGGTAAGAGAGGCCAAACGAGAGGTCAGATAGCTAGGAATGGGGTAAGTGATGCCAAACAAGGGGTTAGATAGCTAAGAATTAAGTAAGCGAGGCCAAACCATGGGTCAGATAGGTAAGAATCGGGTAAGATAGGCCAAACTAGGGGTCAGGTAGTTAAAAATGGGATGGGTGAGGCCAAACGAGGGGTCATATAGCTATGAATTGAGAAAGAGAGGCCAAACAAGAGGTCAGATAGCTAGAAATGGGTAATCGAGGCCAAACAGTGGGTCAAAAATCTAAGAATTGAGTAAGCAATTAAGCCCAATAAGGGGTCAGACACTTACAAATTGGGTAAGAGAGACCAAAAGAGAGGTCAGATAGCTAAAAATGGGGCTGGAGAGGCCAAACGAAAGGTCAGATAGCTAAATATGGAGTGGGAGAGGGCAAACGAAGGTTCAGGTAGCTAAAACTGGGCGAGGCCAAACGAGGGGTCAGATAGCTAGAAATGGGGTTGAAGAGGCCAAACAAAAGGTCAGATAGATAAATATGGAGTGGGAAAGGCCAAATGAAGGGTCAGATGGCTAAAAATGGGATAAGCGAGGCACTCAATTCTGGACAACAATATAAGAAATTATGCCATGGCATTGTTTGGCCTTTCTTACCCACTTCTTAGCTATCTGACCCCTCTTTTGGCCTCACCCACCCCATTTTTAGCCTCATTTGGCCTCTTAGCCAATTCTTAGCTATATGACTCCTCTTTGGGCTTCCCCACCCTTTTTCAGCTACCTGACCCCTCGTTTGGCCTTGGCCACTCTATATTCAGCTATCTGATTTTTCAGTTGGCCTCTCCAACCCCATTTTTAGCTATCTGACCTCTCGTTTGGCCTCTCTTACCCGATTCGTAGCTATCTGACCCCTTGTTTGGCTTTGCTTACTCAATTCTTAGATATCTGACCTGCTGTTTGGCCTCGATTACCCAATTCTTAGCTACCTGACCCCTCGTTTGGCCTCGCACTACCCTCAATGGATGTATGAGCTGATTCAATCACCCCTTCACCATGTCTGGGTTCAGACACGTTGCCTCGTTGCCCCTGATATGGGCTCACACAGCCCTCCCTTTGGTCTCCAGTTCTCCATCTGGGCTCGTACACCCCTCCCTGGGGTGATTGATTGATTTGTTTAATGTCCAGATGTACATCAAGTACCTCACCGCTCGGATTGGCTTGTAACCAGGCCCTCGTATAGGCTCCTACAGCCCTCACTGGGGTCAACAGGCCCTCGTATAGGCTCGCACATCCCTGTCTCGGGTCACCAGGCCCTCCCATGAACTCATGCAGCAATTGATTGAGTCACCAGGCCCTCGTATGGGCTTGCACACCCCTCTCTGGGGTCATTATATAGTCCCTCGTATGGGCTAGCAAATCCCTCACTGGGGTCACCAGGTCCTCGTATGGGCTTGCACACCCTTTCTGGGGTCACCAGGTCCTCGTATGGGCTCGCACAATCCTGTCTGGGGTCACCAGGTCCTCGTATGGGCTCGCAAATCCCTCACTGGGGTCACCAGGTCCTCGTATGGGCTTGCACACCCTTTCTGGTGTCACCAGGTCCTTGTATGGGCTCGCACAATCCTGTCTGGGGTCACCAGGTCCTCATATGGGCCCGCACAACCCTTTCTGGGGTCACCAGGCCCTCGTATGGGCTCGCAAATCCCTCACTGGGGTCACCAGGCTCTTGTATGGGCTTGCACAACCCACTCTGGGGTCATCAGTCCCTCGTATGGGCTCGCGAATCCCTCACTGGGGTCACCAGGCTCTCATATGGGCTTGCACACCCTTTTCTGGGGTCACCAGGTCCTCGTATGGGCTCGCACACCCCTGTCTGAGGTCACCAGGTCCTCGTATGGGCTCGCACAACCCTCTCTGGGGTCACCAGGCCCTCGTATGGGCCCGCACACCCCTCACTGGGGTCACCTGGCCCGCACACCCCTGTCCGGGGTCACATTTATTTTCTCATAACAAAGCATAGAAGTATACCATCCATGAAAATAATTAATATTGTGCTAGTATCATTAATAGCATAGTGGGAAAGCATAATATATTTTGACTTACGAAGGTCATGGGCTAAAAGTCCTGGGGCGGAAGGGTTTTTGGGGCGGGGCAAAAGGGACCCTGGAAATTTCTTAATTATGAATTATTATCTTTTTTTTCATAATTTTCTTGCTCCCATATTTTAGCGATGTTATTACTCAGTTCTTTAGGTATTTCTTTGTTGTCATGCATAACCATTATCAAACATTTTTCAATTTAAATTGATTTTTATGACCGTTGAATATCATGCATTTCAATAAAATTTCCCCCGAATTCAGGAAAAATTCCCCAAAACCCCCAAAATACCCCCCAAAAATAAAAATTGGTTCATAAGAAATAATTTTACAGTCAAATAAGCATGTCTTATCATTCTTATCATTTTTTAGGCCAAGCATTGTTATTTGTTCATATTTTGATAATTTCTATGGGGTTTCACCATAGGAATTATGATTGTGAGGGGGGGTGTCCGTTTTGCCCCAGCTTCATGAAAAATATGTGAAAAAATGATCTTGCCAAAATAAATAACTGTAGGGTAATATTTTTTTCCAATGACTTCGGAAATATGTTACACAATATTTTAGCTATAAAATATTACTGTTTTAGCCATAAAACATTAAAGGGGCGGTCCCCCTGCCGTAGATCCAACGGCTTAGAGTAGAGCATGTCATTCATAACCAAGTGACCTTTCAGATGTGTCTGTAAACAAGGCCCCAAGCCACCAAAGGCCACTTAGTAGACTGCACTCAGAGTTGAGTGTGCTGACAGCCTTCTAAGATACACTGTAAAAAAGTGTTTCTAATTTTCAAACACATTTACCCAAACATATTAAAGTTAGACACTTTCAGTGAATCTCAGAATCTCAGCACTTTATTCTGTCAGCAGGTGCAGGGATATGGCTGGTGGTGGTGGTTGAGCCTACAAAAGTGAAAAATTGGTGGACAATGCCAGTTTGGCTGGCCCACTGGAATATTTTGGACATCACTATGTACTTATTATTGTTGACATTATCTAAATTGTCATTGATGTCAACCAATACAATGGGTACCATATTTGAGTAAGGAGAGCCTGTACATGGGCAAAAGCCTGAACAAGGAATAGGAGAATAACACCAGTGGGCTAGTTAGACTGCCCTCTCCCACGGGTTTTCATTGTTGTAGCTCACCCCTCACTGGTGGCCATATCCCTACACATAGCTAGAAAAAAGCTTGCCATCAATATGTTCGTGTGAAAGTGTTTAAATTATATTCACATTTTTTACAGTGTATGGGTGAAGGGTACAATGAGCAGTGAGACCAGGTAATCATGCTGTCCTGGCCAGGTGACTTCAGTAGGGGGACCATAAATCAGGCTTTCCTTGGAATTAAATAGTCTATAAAAGCATAATGAAACTATAGCACCCTATTAGTTTTGATGATTACACATTGGCTTCCAGGTATAGACATTGTGTAATGGTACCATTGTGTATAGATGTTCTTCTTTTACCCAAAATAATAGCATGTGGCCTATTTAAGGGGGAGTATACCGTTTCCTGTGGACACACTGGTGGCAGTCAGTACACTTGTGGGTATCAATAGTACTCAATGCTATACCACTGGCACAGTCCAACTGCTAGTCACACCAGTGCAACCTATCTAGGCCAGAGCATTGCTGGGAAGGAACAACCAGCAAACTATTTGTTGGTTGCCGGAGCCTTTATACATGGGGTACTGGTGCTGGGGAATACAGGCTCACAGGGCTAGGATATGCCTGCATGTTTGAGGTTTCTGTTTGGGGGATTCTAAATATAACTAAGGTGTTATATAAACTTAACAAGGCTGGCCTGGAGGTTTGGATCTACGGCAGGAGGACTGTCCCTTTAACATATACATCTTTTTTAATTCTCAGAAGCTTACAAACTGATTTTTGCAAAAATAGATCAAGATCTCTAGTTTCATTTTTTTCTTTATGGAATCCTGAATACCATAGGTAGCATCAAATTTTCTTTTAAAAACATGTTATTTCTATCAATTGTATGAGCCAATTTGACAAAAGTATGGAATTTATATCTGAGAACTAAGTTAGGGAGTGATCATTTTTTAACAACAGGGGGGGCAGAGCGCACAAAATTTTTTACCCCCCCCCCCGGTCAAGGGGTCAACATTTTTTGCCCCCCCCCCCTTTAGGGTCGAAAATCGGCTTGCGCGCGGGCCCTTTAAAGCATAGTAACGCGCGGGCTTTTTGGCTCAAAACAGGTTAAATTTTTACACCCCCCCCCCTCAAGAGGCGTCAGAATTTTTTATGCCCCCCCCCCCCCGTCAGGAGGGTCAGAAATTTTTATGCCGCCCCCCACAGACCCCCCCCCCCCTTAACTGATAAATGAACACTCCCTTATGTGGGGGGGGGGGGACTTAGAAATCTCAACAGACCAGACCACCAAAATGGCCCATTTGCCCTCTTGACTTTCAAAATTTTCTTGGGGGCAACTATTTTTCCAAACACTTTTGTCTGCACAGGCCTTCCATAGGCTTGCCTAAAGCGCGGGCATCTCTGAGGAAACAATATGGCGGCCAGTCACGTGGCCTTACCCAGTGTGACCTGACCTGGCACGGCCTTCATTACATAATATGATATAACGTGCGGTAGTCTCCTGCCGAACAGGTCTTGCGCGGCACCTGTACTCAGGTGGCGCCATCTACAGTGTAAAGGTGGAAGCCTGCTGTACTCTCCAAGCAGAATCTCCCAGTGCTGGAGGAATGCAGGCAAACCAATTTATGCTTGGACATCACTATTATGGGATGGTCATGGAGTGTTGTGTTGACTGGTCTTGGCTTGTTTTGATTCTGTCTCCTGGATAACTCCTGTTTTCTGCCAGTTGTGATGCTGTAGGTGCTGCAGCGTCTTACAGCATAGAGAGGTAGGTGATGGGGTGGTTGTGTGTTGATGTGGGGGAGTTAACGTGGGTTACAACATCCTGACACTAACGTGACTCGGCCACTATGACTGTCACTGAGTAGTGTTTGTAATTGAATTTGTATGTCACTCACTGCCTGCCTCTCCCACTAGCGTTCCCATGGTCTCAGACAGGGAAATAACTTTTCACCAGGCCTATAGTTTAATGTAACGGAACATGCGAAAAAAAAATCCCAGCAGGGTATTGATGGAAAATCTCTCAGGAATGAAAAGGAAAACATTTTATACACTGTATAAAAAAATTAAATGGGTTATTTAGGGAGTGTTCATTTATTAATTACAGGGGGTGGTGGTGAGATTTCGCGCAGAGGGGCGAAACATTTTTACGCCCCCCCCCCTCGAGAGCGCGTGAAACGTTTTGCGCCCCCCCTCGCCGAAGGCGCTGAAATTTTTTTGCCCACCCCCCTTTGAACTTTAGTAACACGCGGGCTTTTTTGCTAAAAAGGGCTAAATTTTTTACGCCCCCCCCTCAAGAGGGGTCAAATTTTTTTACGCTCCCCCCTCAGGAGGGGTCGGAAATTTTTACGCCCCCCCCAAACCCACCTACCCCCCCCCCCCTGTAACTAATAAATGAACACTCCCTTATCACCGAAATCTGAAATGCTGGTTCCTAGCATGAATGAACCTCCATAATTGACCATATATAGCCCGGTACAGTGAATAAATTCATTTCAGACCGAACCTAAATGAACATTGACCATTTTAGCAAATTTTACAAACTATTTTGACCACCCAGAACTCATATAGTATTCTCTGCGGGGGTCGTCTCTCAGTAAGGCTGTGCTCAGTGACCTTAGGAATCCCTATGTGAGACCTGGACTACCTGCCCTAGCCACGCCCACTAGCGTTCCCATCCGAGGTACCGTACGCATCCAAGGCGCGCAGGATGGACTAGCGGTGTCGAACACGGGGTGGGGGGGGGGGGGCATGCCCCCTGACTCTGAGCCAATACTATAAGCCGCACTGGCGATCTGATCCTTGTACTAGCCGCAGCTTCTACGCGAGAATTTACGGTAGTTTAATACAAGGATAAAGAGATAGATCTACCCACTATTAAATTGCCCTTAAAATGCAACAAATCATGTCACCATTTTCAAAATTTGCGCCCCCCCACACACAGGGATGTCATTATGGGTTTATTTTGATATTAAATATTTAAAAAAAGAGTAATATCTGCTTGAAAAAAACGGGTACTGTAACGGTGCGTTTTTGCGCCCGGCGCCTATTGTTTTAGATACCCTGTTACCCCCGCCCCGGCCCCTAATGAAGGTAGGCGCCTATTCAAGGCCCGTCGCCTATTGATTTGGGTAGGGTTTGTGGATGAACAGGTAGATGGATGGGTGGTAACTTGGGATGCGGTCTTTGCCATCTGTGAGAACCATCACAGTTATACAGGCGTCAGGAAGCTAACACCCTGTGATCTAGAATTGTCGGATTTCACACCTACCGTAAAACCTCTCATAGTAGCCGGTGCTAGTTCGCGAGTCAGACTTATAGAAGTGGCACTGAGTCAGGGTGCGGCTTATAGGCAAGATTTTGATACTATGGTACAGTACTAAAGTCACCATAATCAGATCGCCAATGCGGCTTGTAGCATCGGCCCAAAGTCTAGGTGGGGCTTATACGAGAGTTAGGCTTATACGCAAGGTTTTACAGTATCTGTTAAATGCCTACCACAATATCCATATGTTCGAAACAATATGAAGTTGAACAGTGCATTGAATCATATTCTACATTAAGTTTCCTTTTCAACGGGATATAATGAGACCATACTACCCAATAGGAAATTTAACTTCCAGACCCCATCCCTGAGGCTTACCGTATCGTCGCATATAGGTGCCGGGTTTTGAATAGGAGCCGGGGGTAATAGGGGTTTGAAATCAATAGGTGCCGGGCCTTGAATATGTGCCGGGGGTCTTTGTGTTTTTAAAAATAGAATAGTGCCTAATTAACCAATCAGTGGCTACAAAGGAACTCTGTGAATGTTACTTTTCACATTGGATGCACCTTTCCCACAGCTTGTGTTGTATGTATACACTGGAGTATAGGTGGTGTTTGCTTTAAGATTAACCAGCTTTGATCAGGTGTGCATCCTGTACACCAGATATAAGTTAGTTTTGTTATTAGAGGCCATAGGGGCTGTCAGTGAGATGCTTTTTACTCTTTTTTCTTTAGGGGGGGGGGCTAAAACAATAGCTGCCGGGCCTTGAATAGCTGCCTGCTTTGATTAATAGCCGGGTGTATGGGGGTGTCCAAATAAATAGCTGCCCGGGCACCTATATGTGACGATACGGTATGTGTCTTGAATCATTGAGAGAAAACAGCTAACCCGGAGCCTATTCAAGGTCCGGCGCCTATTGAATTCAGAACTCTCCTACCCCCGGCCCCTATTCAAAACAGGCGCCTATTTAATACACGGCGCCTAAACGCGACATTATCTGTTTATTCCTCATACTTGGTTATGCGATAGATAGACTACACCTGGACACGGTTCTTCCATATACCCACTGCCCCACAGGGTCAAGACGAGGTGTTATACACCGAGTCGATAACCAGTAGGCAGTGGGTATATGGAAGGACCCTGGCCAGGCATAGTCTATCTGACTTAACCCTCGGGTATGCAATATAACCAAGGTGCGAATCCTGTCTTAGTCCTCCACCGTGGGTTGAATTAAGATGAACTCTTGGTAGCACTTTGGAAACAACCTGAATACCTTTCCCCTCAATATTATAGGCATATAGAGGTCACCATTTTCAAACCGAATAAAAAGCTAGTTCTAAATGGAATATGTAAACAATTCTTAGTTATAGAAAGGTAAATTAAGAGGTAATATAGGGCAAATAGTGTATCGAATATACAGCTTTTGTCAATGCAATAATCGAAATTGTGGAATGTCTGTGTATCTACGAGTACTCAGTCTCGGACTCCCATACCAACACTGCTCCGTCCCCTCTGCTGTGTATGGTATGGGAGCAGTGCTTGTCTCCAATTGATACCAACTTGCGCCAGATTGGTGGCGCCAATGGGTGTGTATTGGTCAATACACGTCCAACTACAGACAGATTCTCATCTAGATCAAAGAGGTAATTAAATTAGCTGGGGGCTACTGTGTATTGGGGTGGGAAGACAGCCTGCTCCCAGGCTATCCACCTGGTAGGATAGACGCTGGCCGAGGCTGACGAGTAGTATACCAATGAGGGGTTTGAGCCAGGTTGTTTGGGTAGAGAAGACGAGTAGTATACCAACAGCGATTTGAGTCAGGCCATATGGGAAGGAATGTAAGTAGTATACCAGTGGGTGATTTGGGGCGGGTTATTATGGTAGGGAATACCAGTAGTATACCAATAGGTTTTTTGATGAGGTCATTATGGATCAAAGCACAGCGGAGGGCTGAGACAAAGGAGTTCACACCTTGGTTATTTCTGTGTAGACTCACATAACCTTACAGCTGTGGTTTAAATCAGATAGACTATGGTTATGAGAGGCTAACTCAAAATATAACTACTCTAGAGTAAGGGTGCCAGCCAGTTTACTGTGGTTATTTTGAGTTAGCCTCTCATAACCATAGTCTATCTATTAAAATGAATTAGAGTAGTATACCAAAAGTAGGTTAGGGTCAGGCCATTAAAGTAAAGAATGCGAGTAGTATACCAATAGGGGACTTGAACAAGGTCAATATGTTAGCGCTTATGAGTAGTGTATCTGTAGGTGACTTTGAGCCAGGGTGGTCATCGTAAGGAATACCAGTAGTATTGCAAAAGGGCGGCAATGTAGCTGTACACTTAATGTGCATATGTGGCCTGTGTCACACGATTTTACACAGGCCACATCCGCCTTCACTTCATATGAATAAATACAGGCTGTAATACTTCTTTAATAACAGCTTTCAAAATTGTTTCACTGGGAAAAAATGCTTAATATTTGGATGGACCTAACTCAGCTGCTAATAGGAATATTTGAGAAATTATTTCACTGTCAGAAAGTTGAAATCATGGCCGGCCATTGTGGCCAATGTCTGATGCCCTGACATTGGCCGTAACGATTCTACATCGATGTGCCAATGTCATTTCAGCAACACTGGGGCTGCATCACTGTATTCATGCATCATGATGACTAAGGGCATGATGGATAAATGTATCATTAAAGGGTTTGGGTAGATTCACCATGAGTGGGACCCATACCCTGAGACAAACAGTGAATTTTGAGGTTATTTATGTAGACTATTACTTCTGGGATAAATGTTTTGGATAATAACACTTAAACGGCAATGGTAAGATGCTTGAATAACCACAAAATTCAGTGCCTGTCTCAAGGTATGTGTCCGGCTCCAGGTGGATCCTAAGGCTTTTATGCATAAATAGTAACTGTGGGCTGTAATCTCAAACTCCGATCCCTTGATTAATTGATGTTTTTACATTTGACCTTAATTATTCTCATGTAATCTCTACATGTGTGCTTATTGTGAGGGGAATCTTGATGTCATTTGGATCGATAGGTACATGTTGGATCTAAACTCTGTATTTTGTTTTCTGGCAGGTGCAAAACGTGTCTTTTTGGATGGATAAATACGACCTACACTAGGGCAGCCAACACCTACACTAGGGCAGCCAACACCTACACTAGGGCAGCCAGCCCCTACACTAGGTCAGCCAACACCTACACTAGGGCAGCCAACGCCTGCACTAGGTCAGCCAACACCTACACTAGGGCAGCCAACGCCTGCACTAGGGCAGCCAACGCCTGCACTAGGGCAGCCAACGCCTACACTAGGGCAGCCAGTCCCACACTAGTGCAGCCAACACCTACACTAGGGCAGCCAGTCCCACACTAGTGCAGCCAACACCTACACTAGGGCAGCCAACGCCTACACTAGGGCAGCCAGTCCCACATTAGTGCAGCCAACAAATTTTGGTGGCAAGATGGCGGAGAACAGCACAGAACCACACACGTGTACTGACTGCGGAATATGGTTTACAGATTTAGGTGTCTTCATAGCTCACATGATGAGTCACACGGGGGAGATACCACAGAAGTTTCCTGAATGTCCTCCAGCGTTTAGACAGCCAGAAAACTTGGTGATGAAATCTCAAACACAAGAAAATTCTTCATGTTCTGACTGTCCTAAACAGTTTGCACAGAGAGCCGACTTAAGTCAACACATGATGACCCACACAGGGGAGAAACCTTACAAGTGTTTAGACTGTGGTAAACACTTTACACTGGCAACTACACTAAAGAGGCACAGCATGATCCACACAGGGGAGAAACCTCATGCCTGTTCTTTATGTGATAACCATTTTAGACGTGCAAGTGGTTTAAAGTCACACATGCTCACCCACACAGGAGAAAAACCTCACAAATGCTCTCAATGTGGGAAGAGGTTTGCACACAGCTCTGCCCTAAGGATACACATGAGGTTCCACACAGGAGAGAAACCTCACACGTGTCCTGTGTGTAGTAAACAGTTTGTACAGGCAGGTGGCCTAAAGACACACATGGTGACCCACACAGGAGAAAAACAGCACACCTGTCCCCAATGTGGTAAACAGTTCACACAGGCAGGTAGTTTAAGAACACATATGAGGACCCACACAGGAGAGAAACCTCACAAGTGTTCCCAATGTGGTAAACAGTTTACACAGGTGAGCACTCTATATACACACATGTTGATCCACAAAGGACACAAAGCTCACGGCTGTTCTGATTGTGATAAAAAGTTCACGCGTGCTGATAAATTAAAGGAGCACATGAAGATCCACACAGGAGAAAAACCTCATGCGTGTGCTGAATGTGGTAAACAGTTCAGACAGTCAAGTACCCTCAAGACACACATGGTGTCGCACACAGGGGAAAAGTCCCATGCATGTCCCGACTGTGGTAAGAAGTATACACTGGCAGACAGCTTAAAGAGACACATGTTGAAACACTTACCAGAGAAACCTCACAAGTGTCCGGAGTGTGGTGAACGGTTTATGCTGCCAGCTGAGTTAAAGAAACACATGCTTACCCACCCACCAGAGAAACCTCACAAGTGCTCTGATTGTGGTAAAAAGTTCCGGTCAGTTAAGCATTTAAACAGACACAAGATGACCCACACAGGTGAGAAACCTTACAAGTGTTCATATTGTGACAAACTGTTCACACAGGCAGGTAACTTAAAGGTGCACATACGGACACACACTGGAGAAAAACCTTACACGTGTTCTGAATGCGGTAGAGGGTTTTCACAGATACCTGGTCTAAATGCACACATGGTAACCCACACAGGAGAGAAACCTCACAAATGTACTGAGTGTGGTAAACAGTTTACACTGTTAAATACTCTAAAGGCACATATGAAGTTCCACACAGGAGAGAAACTTCACCACTGTTTTGAATGTGATAAAAAGTATTCACGGGCAAATGACCTCAGGATACACATGATGACACACACAGGAGAGAAACCACACAGCTGCTCTGAATGCCATAAACGGTTCAGACTGGCAAGTGACTTAAAGAAACACAAGATGACCCACACAGGAGAGAAACCTCACAAGTGTTCCCACTGTGGTAGACAGTTTGCAAGAATTGGTGACTTAAACAGGCACATTATGACCCACACAGGAGAAAAACCTTATAAATGTACTCAGTGTGGTAGACAGTTCACAGAGGCACGTAGTTTAAGGAAACACATGGAAACCCACGCAGGAGAAAAACCTCAACCACAACCTGAGAGTAGTAAACAGTTAACACAGGCAGATCACTTTAACAGACAGATGATGACAAGTGGTCTGAATGCAGTAAACAGTTTACAGTGGCAGCTGCCCTGGTAAGCACTTTACACGGGTGTGACACCTAAGGACACATGGTCACACACAGGAGAGAAACCTCACACACAGGAGAGAAACCTCACACACAGGAGAGAAACCTCATATATGTTTTGATTATGGTAAAAAATTTACAGAGGTCACTCAAAGATGCGCTATCTACTTTAGCTCAGACTTTATTTTTGGTGAATATAAATGATTCAAAGGCAAAATGCTTTATTCTAAATATAGAAGCATCAACCAAGAAAGAATTTTTAAGACAACACAAGACCTTTGTTCTACACAAAACTCATTTAAGCAGCACGCCCTACTAGAGAAAGACTTACAATGTAGCAAACAAACAATAGTATTCTGTACCCTTATGACTTCAGAATATGCCAATATCATTTATAAGCAGATAAATCATGGTAACTGTAAACAAAGATATTTTCGCATGCATGAAATCTCGTGAATTTGCGAAAATGCAAAATCTTGTGTGTAGTTCAATTTGTGGATTTCCCAAATTTGGCACTTTTATTCAGTACTATATTAACATTCGCTCCATACATATTTTCGTGGATTTAGCAAGGATTATATAGGGTAGGATGTCCGACTCGGTAGATTCCCATGTTATAGCCCCCCCCACCCTCTACCCCCCCATGAAAGTGGGCGACCTTGTGTGCTCACTATTGAAAACTATGGAGAATAGTGGGTTTTATGTGGTTCTTTTGAGTCTTTATTAGAGTGATACCAAATGAAAAGAAGGGGTTTTCTAGACCAAAAAATCCTGCTGAATCCAAATTTTGTGGTCTTGATTCCTAAAAACTGACCAAATCCACTCAAAAGTGATGTTTGATGTTGCTAAGTATTAAGAAAATGTACAAAATAATGTTGAAAATGTTTGGGACATTAGGCCACACCAAAAAAAAAAGTTGGTCTACGGATTTTCATTTAGAAAAAATGGTGCGAGCGAGCGAATTTTTTTTTTTTTTTTTTTCCAAAATTCTTTTTTGTCTGCGGATTTTAACCTTGAATCAAGTGGAGCGGGGGCAATTTTTTTTTTTTTTGAGGGAAACATTTTTGCAAACTCCCAAATTTGGCTAGCGATCAGAAAAAAGCCACCCAAAAAAAAAAATATGGTGCGGGAAATCCGTAGACCAACTTTTTTTTTTGGTGTGGCCTTACCTATATATAAACCTGTCAATCAAAATCAATACCTCAATCTACCTACCGTACCGTCGTGTTTAAGCGCCCCGGCGCTTATAACTTTGGAGGGGTGCTTACCCCCGGCGCTTATACAAGACAGGCGCTTATTCGAGATCTATATTTAGTGCTTAAGAATCATTTCAAGACCCCCATACCCCCGGCGCTTATACAAGACCGGCGCTTATTCAAAACCCGGCGCTTAAACGCGACGGTACGGTATTCAAAATTGGCCTATCCCTCAATCTGACAGGCTTTCTTCCTATGTATCACTCTACCTATCCTGCACACTGCCTATCCCTCAGCCTACCTATCCCTCAAGTTACCTATCCCTTGAATTAGAACCTTCTCTTGGATTAGCTCATCCCTCCAAAAGCTTAAAGGCTAACGCCTATCCCTATCCTTGCTACTCCTGCTCACTTTCTGTGCCTACCTATCACTGAGTCTACCTATCCCCAATCTACCTATCACCCAGCTTACCTATCCCTCATTGTGACTATCCCTCACTCTGCCTATTTGTCATGTTTTATCAGCTTTATCCATATTTTTAACTATGCCCATCTGCTAAACATAGCATTCCTCACCATGTCCACTATGATTTGTACCTATCCTCAATTTTACCTATCACCCAGCCTACCTATCCCTCAATGTGACTATCCCTCACTCTGCCTATCCCTCATGTTCATCTACATTCAATTTATCTAATCCCACATGGAGCTCAACATAACATGTCTACTATTTCTAAAATTGATATTTTCCCTTTACTGTTTATTTTAACGCACGGAGAAACGCTGAAACATACATTTCAGTGAAACCGGGTGAATAAAAATAAATTTTTGAAAAATTTATTTTTGAAAATTCCCCGGAATTCTCCGTGCGTTAAAATAAACAGTAAAGGGAAAATATCAATTTAAGATTGATCTGTTTTCCTAACCTAAAACTATGCCAATATAGTTTTGAATAGGTATAATCCCTACCTGGTAGGTTTGCACCATAGACAGGTGCAGCTCCCAAACACCTTGGCTGACTGCCAAGCCCTGCTTAAGGTCAAGAACTGAGTCCTGGCAGTAAATAAATAAATCTTTATCAGACAAATAAAGACGTTATAAATTAACTGCAGGCTGAAATCAATTAAGTTGAATTCAAACCAAGACTCATACACCCTCCTGAATGTCTACCTGATGAATCTTTGAATAAGATGAAACACCAGATCTCACCTATCACACATTCTGTGCTGAATCACTATGGCCCTGATTTATTATGAATAATAAAATCAGACACTCACTATTTATGGTCTACCTGACCAAAAATAAATAGCCCCTACTATTTCTATGTATAAGTTAATTTTCCTATCATCTAGTCGACCTTTCTTCATTGTGCCTATCCTGGCACATCCCTCATGCTTAACCTACACATCCCTCAGACTCCCTAGCCCCCCTGGCATTTCCATATCCCCACCTTGAAAGATACTCTCCGTACCTATCTCTCACACTGCTTATTACACACACTACCTATCCCTCTCAGACTTCATTTTGCTGAATACCTATCCCTCATGTTATGACTAGCCCTTATTCTGCCTATCCCTCATACTCCCTATAACCTTTTTCCTATCTAAGGTCTCCCAGCCTTCCTTTTTCCCAATGTACCTACATTATTCCTTAGTAAGCATACACCTAAGGTACCTATCCCGCAGTGTACATGCACATGTACCTTCATCTACCTATCACTCATGCTTCATATAATTGAGTCTACCTATATCCTCAGAGTGCCTATCCTTCATCCCCTTCATGTTTTTATGTGAAGCCCTTAATGTATCCATCTATACTACATGTTGCATATCCCTGCCCCCGAAATTTCCCCTGTCCTCCTATCACGCATGGCCAATATAGTTATATAGATAGATATGTCCATCGACTACAGGATATGCATCATGGGTAGCAGGTAGATTGTTAGATAAGTACCACAATGGATAATATTCACTGCAGGATAGGTAGCATGAGTGATATAAAAATAAAGTTATGCTAGGTAGATAATTATAGTTATGCTATCTGCTGATGGGTAAATAGAGAAATGGGTAAAATGAAGAATGTGTGATATGCAGCATGGGGGATAGGAAGATAGAGAGAGCTAGAGAGCTAGAGTGAGCAAGTAGGATAGATAAAGAGAAAGCTAGGCATCTTCAGGGCAGGCAAGGTCAGGCATAGATCTAGACAAGCACGGATATTTAAGAGGCTATGGGCTATGCACAGAGACATGAGAGATATGCAGGCTGAAGGATAGGCACAGAGGGGGACAGGCATAATTTATAAGAGGCAGACTGAGAAATAGAAAGAGAGAACACAAGGTAAGGGATATGCATACAACGGGTTAGACACACTGAGGGATATACCTCAACAGCATGAAGGATAGGCATCATGAGGGATAGGTAGGCATCATGAGGGATAGGTAGGCTGAATGATATGAAACTTGAATGATAGGTAGATGGAGGTATATGTGCAAGTAAACTGTAGGATAGATACCTTTGGGGTATGCTGACTAAGGAGAGGTCACCATAGGTAACAGTAAAACGTTATAGGGAGCATGAGGGAGAGGCAAAATGAGGGACAGTCATAGAGGGCATGAGGGATAGGTATTCAGGAAGATGAAGTGCGAAAAGAATAGGTAGTATGTGTCTAATAAGTAGTTTGAGAGATAGGTATGGAGAGTATCTTTCAAGGTGGGGATATGTAAAAGCCATGGGGCTAGGGAGTCTGAGGGATGTGTAGTTTAGACATGAGGGATATGTCAGCATAGGCATAATGAAGGAGAGGTATACTGGGTGATAGGAAAATTAATTTATCCATAAAAATTGTAGGCCTGTTATCTTTAGTAGATAGGATCAAATAAACAGAAAAATAATGCAAGTTAAACATGAGGGATAGGCAGAGTGAGAGATCGCACGATGAGGGATAGGTAGGCTGGGTGATAGGTAAAATTGAGGATAGGTACACATCATAGTGGACATGGTGAGGAATGCTATGTTTAGCAGATGGGCATAGTTGAAAATATAATATGGATAAGGCTGATAAAACATGGCAAATAGGCAGAGTGAGGGATAGTCACAAGAGGGATAGGTAGGCTGGGTGATAGGCAGATTGGGGATAGGTAGACTCAGTGATAGGTAGGCACAGAAAGTGAGCAAGAGTAGCAAGGATAGGGATAGGCGTTAGCCTTTAAGCTTTTGGAGGGATGAGCTAATCCAAGAGAAGGTTCTAATTCAAGGGATAGGTAACTTGAGGGATAGGTAGGCTGAGGGATAGGCAGTGTGCAGGATAGGTAGAGTGATACGTAGGAAGAAAGCCTGTCAGATTGAGGGATAGGCCAATTTTGAATAGGTAGATTGAGGTATTGATTTTGATTGACAGGTTTATATATAGGTAATGTCCCAAACATTTTCAACATTATTTTGTACATTTTCTTAATACTTAGCAACATCAAACATCACTTTTGAGTGGATTTGGTCAGTTTTTAGGAATCAAGACCACAAAATTTGGATTCAGCAGGATTTTTTGGTCTAGAAAACCCCTTCTTTTCATTTGGTATCACTCTAATAAAGACTCAAAAGAACCACATAAAACCCACTATTCTCCATAGTTTTCAATAGTGAGCACACAAGGTCGCCCACTTTCATGGGGGGGTAGATGGGGCTAGAGGGGGGAGGCTTGTCACACTATGCCCATAGGCGAGGTGCTAAGTCAGACCTCCTACCCTATACACTTCTTGGATTTAGCGCGAAAATATCTTTGTTTACAGTTACAGTTCAAAGTAAGCATACCAGGATGCTACCAAATATAATACAGTTGACCATAACTGTTTCTGTTATTGTGCACAAAGGTAAAACTGGGAACAAGTAACTAGGTTCAATTCACTTTCTGCACCTGTTTGATTGCACTTGTGTGAGCGGAATTGAACAAGTCTTCCCTTTATTGCCCGGGATGTGCAGAACAAAAACCGATTGATCCATTCACCTCGCACACATGGATCCACATAGATAGTATATTTAATACATGTGTAATAAACGATACTTTGTCTCTTTATGATATTGGTAGAGTATCAATTAAAGAACAAAGTCGACACAGTTCGGATCAAGTGTTACAGGTTGCAAATCGGGTTTATTCAGAAAACCTAGACAAGCAGTATCTATGTGTGCGAACTCCCTATAGAGTTCGGAACGGGTCAGTAGGCTAATCAGCCGTAATGATCACGGGGTCTCCTTACCAGCGTGGCTCAGAGTAACCGACGAGTACCGTCAGATGCTGGGTATATATAGGCAGCCAGCCTGCGCGCGCACACGCAGACCGGAAGCCTATAGCGACCTCTGTCCACACCCCAAGCCCGGGATAGGTGCTGCCACCTACCGTCGGACTGAAGGGTTCGGACTGAGCTCGCAACACAACATCCAACAGCACTCGTCATATAACATACCCGTATAACCCTAGCCCCTACACTACCCCCTACCAGATAATAACCGGGAGGTAAAAAATTAATTAAGGTTAAAGTCCGAAAACACTTCGGACTGGCATTATCTTATAAATACCACCTTAGGGGTTTATTAAAGTTATACCTTACAAACAATATGACGTATACTGTTGAACACAAAAAGGTATTAATTACACACATTTCTACATATATAGACCGTAATGACAATTACGCCCCATTCCCTAGGATAGATGGAGTTAATCTATACATATAGTATACAAACACTTGAAAAAGTACAATATCACAGTAAAAAAATTTCGTCCCTTCAGGACCCCGAGCTAATTAAACTCGTAACGAATAATACTTATAAGTGATAAACAATATCACTTCTTTTAAAGTTTTAAAGACATATTAAAGTATTATTACAAAAAGACATCATACATGGTTTTGTAGCGAAGATCCGGATCCTCTGTTGATGGTGTTGCATTCCCCCCGGCTTTCAGAACCTACTTCGTTCAGCTCTTACTCACCGGAACGAGAAAGTTCATAGCTCATGCTCGGGAGCTTTTTAGGTGATAAATAGAGAAAAAAAAATAGTCCTGCCTCCAGGCGATCTTCGGACTTATAATTAGGAGCACTCGGTCCTGATATTCAGAGTTTATATAAAAAAACATCGTGTATCGGATCCATGTTGGTAAAGTGCTCCAGTCCCGAGTTCAGCGTCCCCTCCGGATCTCCTTGTCCTCCTCCGTCAGTACCACCTGGCAGACTGGATCCTTGCGTAGCCAGCCTGCCGCGTTCCTCTGTCCGGACACTCCTAAACCCTTTCTAAGGGTTTTGCTTGTAGGGTTGGTATACTTGAATACCCCCCCTTTCTCCTAATCGGCTCCTAGAATAGGATAATCCTATTCGGAGTCCGACTCGTCCTCGGAACCGGGTTTAGCCGGCTCCTCTTCCTCCTCAGAGTCCGACGCAGCTTCCGCCAGAGTCAGCTCCTGGAGCCAGAGCTCGATTTGAGCCCGAGTTCCATCCCACTCGTGCATTTCATGCGCGAAGCAGTCTCGGAACCGACGACGTTCGTGGTCCAGCTTTTCCTCGGCGTTCTTAACTGCCAACTTTTGCTTCTTCCTTTCGGTTTTAGCAGCACATCGTTCAGTCCGAGCGTTTTCACGCTCTTCCTGTACGGACTCCGTAGCCGCTGCCTTCTGGGTAGCGACCTCCCTCTGATGGAGATGATGCACCGTGTTTAAGGACAACATCGCCACCTCCTGACTCAGGCCAGCAAGCAACCGATGAAAGTTGTCTTGCCATTGACCGAAGGCCTCCTGTCCGGCTTCATAGGAAGTGAAGTCGGCGGGAGGGAACGAAGGAGGGCTCTTCAGTCGCAAGACTAGACGCCCCTCCTCTGCGGTCTCGGGTGGGAGATCCGGGGTCTGAACTGGCTTCGGCGTTTTCTTTGCTGGAGCCTTCGTCTTACCGGTCTGGGTTAGAGTCTGCGACTCATCACCCGGAACCATCTCATTTTCGGGGAACTCCTCTGCGAAGGACCCCATCGTGCTGGAGTTCGGATCCTCCGGAACAGACCGAGGTGGCCTGCCCTGGGGACCCTTCTTCCAGTCGGTCGTATGAGAGGTGAATGCCGGCCCTTTATAGCCCGGATCCGCCTTCTCCATAACGGATTTCCTTTCATCCGTTTTGGCCTTTTTAGAGTCGGCCTGCTCCGAAGACCCACTAGGTCTCTTCTGAGCGCGCCGCACCTTTCGCGTGCTGGTACGCTTCTGGTACTCCTCGAATTCATCGAAGAGCTCACCTTCCGGAACCCGGTTGTAGTTGCCGTCCGGGTTTACCTTGTAAAAGACCCGGACCTTTCCTCTCTCGTTGGTGCCAAAATCCACCTCGAGATTCTCATTTCGGCCCACTACCGGAGGGAAATGGGAGTAGACTTCCTGGTGGGCTGTCTGGATGCGTTCCGCCGCGACATCCAGAGCCAAGCCGTGCTGCTTAGCATTATGCCTGATGATATCGGCTCTAGTGTAGAGCCAGCCACCATTCGGACAACCCTTGCTCTGCTTTGTACCCACACTCAAGCAGTCATACCGCATGTAGTGACGCAAATGAAAGCGGGTAATATGCCTTGCGTACCGAACCTTGCTAGGCCAAGTTCGGGGCGTTTCCAGTGTCTCGTCGACGTTCAGACAAGGCTCAAAGGGGCACTTGCTAAATGGATGCCATCTAGCCATAGCCCATGCTAACTTAGCTTTCTGGAAAGGCGAATGGTATTTGGTACTACCATTTCGGACCTTGTCCAGGAGCTCAAAGTGGTACAACTGTACCGACTTATCGAGTGGATCCGTCTTAATCCACTCCTCGTCATCAGAGAGACCGTCAGGACCCACTTCCTCCGGAATGTGTGAGGCCCGCTTGTCCTTGACGCAGTCGTTCACACACATGGGTTTAAAATACTTAAACCCACTTGCAGCATTGGCTCGGAGTGCATTCCGGACCAGAACCTGAAGTTCGTCGTCCGGGACTGTATTTTCATCCAATCCCTTCAGAACCGCTTCTACCTCCTCGTCGGATCGACCCCCCTTCCGAGAGGTTACCTTGATGGTCTCTCGTAGGTATTGGTCCCTCCGATTGGCCTTTTCCATGCGACTAGTGTCTGCAGACCTAGCCGCGGCCGTGTTCTGTTGGATCATTTCATCCTCCAGAGTGGCATCCAGAATGGACTCTTTGGTCTTCTGTTCCATACTCCGAGCCAGCTTCATTGCTGGCGTCAGATGTCTCCTCTTCTCCCGCCGGTTATGCACGGTCTTGAATTCCGCTGCAGTTTGCAGGTCGTACTCCAAGGCCGCGATAAGTTCGGGACGTCCCTCGGTCTCAGCAACTAAGCGAGCTGTCTCTGACTGTTTGCTGAGATCGTTCATGGCCGCCGTTAGGCGATCTGGGAACCAAGCCGGGAACCTGGCAGACAACTCGTCCAGCCCCCAGAAGGTTCGCATTTGGATCAGATCGAAGGATCTGACCTCTGTGGCGCTCATCTGATCGATGATAGCACCTCGGAGCAGGGATGGGACGTCGGCGTCCTCCTTCTCCCATGCGTCATGCTGATGTGGAGCGAGAATTTGCACCCCCGATCCAGTTGGACCACCACCTGCAGCCTGGTCCAGTTTCCCGGCTTCCTCCGAAATGTCCATGGTATTGGATGGTTCCAGAGCAGGCTCGGTAGACTGTGGAGGAGTATCCACTCGGACGGGTACCTCTTTTGGAGGAGGTAACTCCACCCGAACGGGTACCTCCTTCCTTGGCTCCAGGGGAGTCGGGAGGTTGAATGTGATGCCAGACAGCACATCCTGCACTACCTGGACCGTATGGGCTGCGGATGCTGTATCCATAGCTTCCTCGGTCCGAGGTGCCTCGGGAGGAACTACCGTTTTCGGACGGGCTCCCCCATGTCCCTTAGTACCAGCCATCGCAGCGGCTGTAGCAGCTACTGCTGAGCTGTTGTCCAGCCCTCGCGAGAAGGACAACACGTCAACGGCTGGGGTCGGAGCAGCTGTGGTTACAACTGCCTTCCCACTACCTTTCCCCTTGGCAGGGATCGGTAGGTTGGACTTACTGGGACCCGGAGTCTTGACAGTTTTAGTGCTGTCGGACGTCGGCCCCTTCCCCGGCTGGTCCTTAGCACCAGGCTTCGGATCAGCTTTCTTTTGACCCTTAGGCACCTTCGTAGCAGGAGCCTTGGGGTCCACCGTCTTCGGATCCTTGGAGGCCGCTGCAGTGGCAGCCTTAGAACCCGGCTTCTTCGTACTCGCAGTACTTTCCTTCTTCGGAGCGGGCTTTTTAGGCTCGTCCTTTCCCGGAGGCTTCTTCCCCACACCAGTGTGTTTGATAGCCTTAGTACTAGCCTTAGTATCGGCCGACTTGGACCGATCTCGGGTAGCACCCTTCCCACCGCGCGTCCTCGGACGTGAAGTGTCGGAATCACTCCCACTCCCCATAGACAGTTTGCGAGCAACCGTCTTCTGGAGGTTTGGTGATATGCTGAGACTGCATATCCGGGAGGGACGTGCAGTCGTCTCGGAAGGATCCGCCGCTACCTGGGTGTAGGCGAGTCCTTGCAGCACTCCGGAGTCCTCGCTGCCGTCCGGCGACGGGGACTTTCGGATCGGGGACACGGCCGGATCTACACGGAGATCCGCTAGTGTCTGGCTCAACTCATCACCACTAGGGCTCTGAGCATCCATTGCCTCCTCGGTGGCGGATGCCACCTCGGAGTGTCCGGTGACTTCGGATTGACGGAGCTGTTGCTCGGCCATCCTCACTTCGGCAAAGTGTCTTTCGACGGGAGTTTTGACGGGGAAAACACTAGTTCCCCGTCTCCCTCTTTGTCTCAGACGCACCAGGAAAGAGTACTCACTGCTTACAACTCTTTTACTGACTTTTCTCCTCTTCTAGCCGTCCAAAACACCAACTTCCACGCTGCCGACCAACACCGCTATTGACCGGGGCGAGCCCAAAATCAATATGGCGTTCCCTCGCTTTTGTTTTTAAAACAAAGCGCATGCGCAGCGTCTCGCGTGATTGGACGCGATCCCGTTACCCGGTGTGACCCAATTACTGTTTAATCAGGTCACGACCTTTCCCGCCCGCAGCTCGGGCTCGGGGGATCACACTGCTACGTAGGCGGCTCACAAAAGTCAAAATATACTTCGAATAAAGAGCTCATCAGGAGTATTAGTGGATATTTATGGGAAATCGAAGATTACCCCACCGGATTATCCGTCCACCACCCTCGGGGAGCACTCTTACATTCTTTTCCACTTGACTTTGAGCGCCACTGTTGGTAACATACATATAACATATAGGACAACACAGGACACCACACTCGTTGTGTAAACAAGCTAGGTTACAGCCCCTCTAGCCACCAGCCTTGGGCTTCGCCGAACGGGTTTCCCGTCCACCTCTCGTAACCTGGCCGAAGGACACTCGTTCTTAACTAAAACTCCAGCCTTGATTTTAGTTTTCCGTGCCCTTCTTCCTTCGCCTGCCGAGACTTTCTTTTTCACGGTCTTCCGGAGCTTCTTTCGTACCACTCTCTTAGGGGTATCCACTGACACCCCTTCCAAAGGTACAAATTTAGCCTCCGAAGTTCCCTTCTCCACCTCCGTTTCCGGGGTGAGCTCCCTTCCAGCCCAAGCACGCAACCGAGCCACATGGCTCGTCCGGATGCGTCCTGCTTCGGACTGAATCAACACAGTCGTTTGACTGATACATTTAACCACAGTGTGCGGTCCATCCCAGTTATTCGCCAGCTTGACGTTGCAGAGCGGTTCGTGTAGGCGGATCACTCTATCCCCCACTACGAATCGTCGCAACTTCAATCCGGTGTCATAACCCACCTTCTGCCAATTCGCAGCTTTGAGCAAATGAGCCCTAACTGTTTCGTAGGCAAATTTGAACCTCTCTCGTAGAGATTCCACAAACAGCACCGTACATGGTGCTTCCGGACTGATCCCTACCACCCCGAATACTAAATCCGCCGGCATGATCAAGTCCTCTCCGAACACCAAGAGGTTCGGTGTGCAATTTGTCGAAGTGTGGACCGTATTGTTATACGCATGCACCACAAATTCGCATTGATCATCCCAATCATCCATATGGGAGTTCACTAATGGCTTCAAAACCTGGATCAAGGTCCGATTGAACCGCTCCACCTGCCCGTCGGACTGTGGCCGGTACGGATTGGTCCGAGTTTTGCATATAGCCAACTGATGGCACATAGCTGTCCATAGTTTGGACTCAAATTCTCTCCCTTGATCGCTATGTAACATCAAAGGAGCCCCCAGATGGAGGATCCACCCCTTCACCAATGCTTCCGCACAAGTAGCAGCGGTATGATCCTCGAGTGGGTACACTCGGGTGTATTTCGTATAGTAGTCCGAGACCACCATCATACACGTATTACCTTTTGGAGTGGGTTTAACTCCGCTGATAATGTCCACAGCTATTCGAGCAAATCTCACTCCGAATAGCTCTTGTTGCAGTGGCAATTTTCCTAATCCAGGACCAGGTTTGCCTAAACAACAGGCCGGACAGGTCTCGATCCACCTTAAAAGGTCGCCTGACATGCCGGGCCAGTAGTATCTCCGACTCAGCCTTTCCAACGAGCGTTTCTTTCCGAAATGCCCACTAGTGGAATGGCCGTGGCAGTAGTACAGGATGTCTTTCCTCATAGCAGCAGGGATTACCATTTGTAACACCCTCCGCTTTCCGGGACAAGTCTTCCACCTGCACAACAACGAGTCTCGGACCTCCAATTCGTGGAACTGAGCCAAGAAACGTCGCATTTCACGGTTTTCCAGTGATATTTCGGGTCTCACTGGACAGACCCCAGTAGGGACAAGCTCCCTCAGTCGTGCTATGGTAGGATCGGCCATCTGGTACGTCCTTATAGTGTCGGTGGACCAATCCAACAGGTTTTGCAACAACCCATCATAAGGCAAACGCACACTCGCTACCACAGCATTGTGAGCACCACAATCCCCACACTCCGGACGCACACAACGGCGTACCGGACGTCTACTCAGGCAGTCAGCATTAATATGCTTCGTGCCTGCTCGGTGCTGGATATGAGAGTTTTCCAGTCCGAACTCGCTGAGGTGATTCAACCACCGACCAATCATTCCCTCGGCGTCCTTAAAATTAAGGAGCCACCTCAAGGCCGAATGATCGGTACGGAGTGTGAAATTTCCTCCATATAAGAAGTGCCGAAACTTCTTCGTGTACACCACTACTGCAAGCAGCTCTCGCTTGGTAGTACAATAATTTCTCTGTGCCTTGTTCATACTGTTACTAGCGAACGCCAGCGGGACCTCTACTCCGTCCTGGATTTGGGACAATGCGGCCCCGATGCTCTCATTGCTCGCATCAGTGTCAAGGATGAAATGCCCCTTCTCCGTAGGGTATTTCAGCACCGGGGTGGTTCGGAACAACGCCTTAATCTCTTTGAAGGCTTCATTCTGTTCCATCCCCCATGGGAAGGGTTCTTTTTTTCTCCCCGGAGTCCAATGGCTCAACCGTTGTAATGGCTGAGACACCCTAGAGAATCCGGGGATGAAGTCCCTGTAATAGGAACAGAACCCTAAAAAGGATCTGATATCCTTTGGTCCTTTTGGAACTTCCCAAGTCTCCACAGTCTCCAATTTAGCCGGATCAGCCTGCACACCCTCGGTGGAGATGATCCGGCCCAAATAGACCATGGACTTCCGAAAAAGTTCACATTTCTTCGGCTTTAATGTCAAGCCATTGGACCGAATTCGTTCCAAAACCTCTCCGAGGTTCAACGCACACTCTTCAAAAGTCTTGCCAAAGACAATGACATCATCCAAGTATACCAAACATTTGCGCCACAACAGATCACTCAGAAGAGTTTCCATCATAGCCTCAAAAGTGGCCGGGGCGTTGCACAACCCGAAGGGCATCAGCTCAAACTGGTACAGTCCAATGTGACTTGTAAAAGCCGTTTTCTCTTTATCCTCCTCCTTCATCCCGATCTGCCAATATCCGGACTGCAAATCAAGGGTGCAGAACCATTGGTTCCCACCCAAAGAGTCCAGAGTCTCATCAATCCGGGGGAGAGGATATGCATTTTTCTTGGTTACCCCATTCAGGCGCCTATAGTCGATACAAAATCGGATAGACCCGTCCTTCTTAGTAACCATCTGGACCGGGCTGGACCAGGGGCTAGTGCTAGGCACGATCACCTTCTGTTCCAACATGGTCTTCACTTGTTCCTCTACCACCGCTTTCTTACCCAAAGGCAAGCGTCGGTAAGGCATCTTGAAAGGCTGTGCATCACCCGTATTGATAGAATGCAACACTTTGTCGGTTCGGCCCAAAGGCTCCCCCTCCACCTGCCATGCATCCTGATACTTCACTACCAGCCTCCTTAGGGAGTCGAGATCCCTCCGATCCGTCAAATCCGTTTCGGAGATCATTTTCTCAAGTCCCTCACTCAGAGCGGTCGGAGAAGGGTCACCCTTCATGCTCACCTGTCCAGCAGGCATCACTGCCTCACTGGTGAACACCTTCCCCAGTATTGTATCTTTCCTTAGGTACTTCGGTTCCAACCCGGGGTTAGAAACCGGCACTACGGTCCAAGCACCATCACCCACTAGGGTGTCCATGCCCGTCAAACCGATACTACCCAACATGGCCACATCCGGCTCCACAACTGCCTCTTCCTCTCTCCTAAGCCCCTTGCTTCGGACCAGCACGTCACACGTCTGTCCGGGAGGAATCTTTACAGTTTGGACCACCGTTGCCACTGTCGACACTTGTCGGAGCACACATTGCTCTACCGCACGGTACGGGTGCTCTATCAGGAGTACCCCTGTACCCGGATTCAGGACCGCGTCATACAACGCCGAAAAATCCAATCCGAGTATACCGTCGTCTGCAATATCCGCAATGGTGGGAGAAGCCACATACTCCTTCCCTCCAATTCGGAGCGGTATGAACGCGCGCCCATACGTCTGCATACTTGACCCATCGGCCGAACAGGCGTTTACCCTCGTTTTGAAGTTATCACGACTATCCGGCATAAGAGCATAGAAGTTAGAGGAGATAAAGGAGTGGCTAGCTCCCGTATCTACTAAAAATTCGCCCGCTCTACCGGCCACAGTAACAGACACATACCACCGCCTCCCCCCCAGCGGAGACGGGTTTACAGTAAAGCGTTTAAAATCCTTCGGAGCAGCCAAATCAAGGCCATGTTTCTTCAAATGGTCGAAACATGGATGATCCGGGGAAAGCTGGGTACTCCCTACCCACACGGTGTCTGTGACAGCCGCAACTTCCTCGTTCCTATCCGTAATGGGCCTCCCTGCCTCATTGCCGGGCAACTGTTGGACTGGAATGTTAACCAGGCCGGCATCCGAGCCCCTCAAGCTCGAAGCCACCCCTGATTCCCTTCCTGCCTTCGGAATTTCACTAGGCTCTACCTCTCTGGTATGTTGGCGTACATCATATACAGGGGTCGTCCGCTCGCCTTCTCGGACCACCCCCTCTAGTTTCCCTCCTTTCCGGGAACTTTCGGAGTCGGAGCCGTACACTCCGCAGCAAAGTGACCGATCTCCAGGCACCTATAGCACTTGGCGGTCCGCCGATTGATCTTCCTCCGGTTGGGCTGTGTAGCCCCCTGAATGGAAGTCGTCATCTTCTCAAACAGCGATGTGAAAAACGCTGCGTCCATTATCGGAGCTTTTGGGTCCGATGATTCCTTCTTCGGAGGAGGGTTTCCACCCCCTTCCGGCTTCCTACTCTTCCACGGCGTTTTAGAGGAATTTCCATTCCTCTTAAACTGAGCTGCAGAAGCTATCGCTCCCTCTTCCTCACTGCCCGAACCATCAGACTGCTCCGGAGAACACTCTATAATGGCCGAGGCCCGGGTGGGCACCCGGTCCCCTAACAGTGACTTCTTGAGAGCATGTATGTCGATGGCCTTAAAAAGGTCATCTAGTGACGTATCTGCTCTCCAGGTATCATACACCACATGTTGTATTTCTGGGTCCCTCAGTCCAGCAACAAACTGAGAGAACAATTCCTTAGAGAATAAGGCATCATGGATTCCGGAAGCTGGATGTACCTTCTTCAGGAGTCTCATCAGTGCAAGTCCGAAAACCCTCGGGGCCTCGTTCTTGCCCTGCACTCGCTTCTTAAAAGCGACCATCGGGTCAATCCGAGCGGAGTCTCCGTATAGGATAGTTCCGATCTCTACCAGTTGTTTGAAAGTGCCGCGGGGTCCGCATTCATCTTTCCACTGCTCCACGGCCATCAGGCCATCCCCCAAGCGCAATCCCTTACAGACGTACGGAATTGCATCCTGTTGATCCCACCCACTGAGGTTGATGTCCTCAACGGTGGCTCCCAACCAATCTTCCCAAGAGTTTTTCTGCCAGTAGGGAAAAGGCTCGCTAGCAATGCGTCTAGCAGCGTTGGATGACCCCCTAATTTTAGAGGTTATCGCCAGGCATTTAGAAATGGAAGCCGAGGCGTCCTTTTCTGTACCCACGTTGTGCAATCCGATCCCAGCTATTGCTGGGTTTGTATCGTACAACTCTTGCAACTCTGTACTCAGAATTGTTCTCCTTGGAGCCCTCCTTGGACTCTTTGCGCCCGGAGTCGTCCCCGGAGTAGCGCCTCTGGTAGGCAAGTTATTCTGTCTCTCCAGATAGGTCTGGTAGGTACCATACGACACCAAATCCTTAGTGGGGTCCACACCTTGACTGAACCACCAATTTTTCTCCTGGTCAGTCATATACTGACACTGCTGGGCCAGAGCAAGCAATCGCTGATGCGCCGCTTTCTCTTTTTCCAGTTCCTTGGCCTGTCTCTCAGCCTCCTCCTCTTGCTGTGCCTCCGCCAATTTAGCTTTCGCAGCTTCACCGGCCGCTCGGAGCCCTTCTTGTCGAGCTCTCAAAACCGCCGCCTCCTGCTCTGCTAATTCCTCAGCGAGGGCTGCATTTTCCTTCATGCGTTCTTGTTGCTGCTCAAGAGCAGCCTGCTGTTTGCGATACACATCTCGCCTCTCCAATTCCAAGTTTTTCTGTTCATGGAACAGTATGTTTGCTTGGCATTCTCGCCATTGCGACAAACTTGAGGGAGTTAAGTCGGTCTTGGCCGCCTTATCTTGTTCGGATGCTTTCTTGAAGCGTTCCGAATCCAGTTGCTGCTCATCCAGTTTCAACTGAGAACGTGGACTCCGCACCAACTCCGATAATGACCTTCCCCTGCCCGCCGTGTTTACACATGTCGGAGCCGAAAAGACCTGCTTCGGAATTGGACGGATACCACTGATACCCACCCTAGGTGAGTAATCACTCGCCCTACCTCTACCCCTTGCCCGGCCAACTTTTAGTGGTCGTCCTGGCGTTGAAGTAGACAAGGCACCTTCTACAGTCATCCCACGTCCCATAGGAAGATTTGGGGTGTCTGTAAAACTCCTGTAATGAGGACCTTTCGGACTGTCATTATCCGCGGAAGCGTACGAGGTACTGCTATCCTGTATACTCTCCCTAGTCTCTGACAAAAACTGCTCCAAAGAACTTCTTTTTGCCTTCAGAATGTCACATTCTGACACTAGACTTCGGCGAGCCTCCCGTAAGTCTTCAGTGTCCCGAACAAGTTCTGATCGGGTCGCGTCTGCTTCATGGATGACGGCATCTCGGGCCGCACAAATCTGATTCAGCTCAGTGTTTGCCTGAACAAAGTCGGAACGGAGTCCCTGTAGATCAGCCTGTTTCTGATCGAACTCCACTCGAACCCTGCTAAGGGATTGCACCAGCTTCTCGTTCTCCTCCAACAAAGTTGAAAGCCTTGCGTCTTTCTCCTTAATTTTGGAAGCTCTATGTGTGACTGCACCTTCCAATGCAATCAGACTGCTTTTCCATTCATTCGACTGTTTCTGAATGGTCAACAACTCCATTTGGGCCATTTGCACACGCTCCTGTATTCTGGCCTCTCTCATGTCGTCGAAACGACGTTCCTCCAAGATGGTAGCCCTCCGTGGATTCGGAGCGGCTGATCTTGACCCACCAACGTTGAACATTGACAGGCTCATTTCATCTAATGAGCAATTCATTATTTCGGGACCTTTGTATCCCAAAAATGCGCTTGTTCTGGATGGAACATTCGCACTCCTGCGGGTATCTGCCTCCTTGACGGCATCTAACCCCTCCGGTGATAAGGCTGGCGCCTCATCGGGAGACCTCGCTGCTCCGTCCAGAGCAGGAGGTCTGCGCTACTGCACAGGCTAACCTGCGTTTCACTCAGAACTGGTCACGGCACCAGTGTAATAAACGATACTTTGTCTCTTTATGATATTGGTAGAGTATCAATTAAAGAACAAAGTCGACACAGTTCGGATCAAGTGTTACAGGTTGCAAATCGGGTTTATTCAGAAAACCTAGACAAGCAGTATCTATGTGTGCGAACTCCCTATAGAGTTCGGAACGGGTCAGTAGGCTAATCAGCCGTAATGATCACGGGGTCTCCTTACCAGCGTGGCTCAGAGTAACCGACGAGTACCGTCAGATGCTGGGTATATATAGGCAGCCAGCCTGCGCGCGCACACGCAGACCGGAAGCCTATAGCGACCTCTGTCCACACCCCAAGCCCGGGATAGGTGCTGCCACCTACCGTCGGACTGAAGGGTTCGGACTGAGCTCGCAACACAACATCCAACAGCACTCGTCATATAACATACCCGTATAACCCTAGCCCCTACACATGTGTAGAACACATGAAGGTTATATAATCATGTTATAATATTCATAATTGTTATTTATTGATTTATTTAACTATTGTTGATGCTATAGTATTAATGAATTGGTATTGACATAATGCCTTAACGCTACAAAAGCAACTTACCAGTGCTGCATTCAAGCATCATGCAGCTCCTATGAGTTTGAGACACTCCCGAAGTGTCAGCATAATGAAATGTTCAGGGTTCTCCCCACACTGCAATGACACCTGCAGACTGCCTGTGTCAAATAACCCCAGGATCGCCGCCAGTGTCATTTTAGCTGCCTATGAGTTTTTAAATTTTGAAAATCCATCAATTAGAACAGAAGCTATTCCCATTTTAGCACTTTCTATCCCCCAAAAAACACCTCTTCATCAATTTCAATCCCTTAAATTCTGCTTTTAGCCACCCTGGAGGTTGAACATTGTCATTTTAGTGTGGTATTATACGATAAACAAATACTCTGGTATAAGCCGCATCCCCTCCATGGAGTCTGACGTCCGTATACAGAGAATTTACGGTGAGATTTTTGAGTCTGTGGAGAACCCTGTACATGATTGCGGCACTGGCAAGATACTTGCGTGGGTGGCATTAGTGCATCATTAAACAGACACATTTTATCTGCTGACGGTTACACGAGAACTACATGGTATAATCAACATCAGAATGGTTTAACTCCTGTAACTGTACATGACATCATTAAAATAGCATATTATCATTACGTTCGTCTCCACGTGTATCATTTCTACGTTAGGCTACTTAAAAAAGATTACTGTAAGCGTATGTATTTCCGCGCAGCTAAACTTTCGCGCATCTGCCATAGAGGGACATGTTCGCGCATTTATATTTTCGCGCACCTGGGGCCATCACATCTTTAGCTACATGTCATTTGTTACGGTTTTTACTAGTGCCAATATATAGTGCTACATATCATTGGAAAGCTAATTTCATGGGCATAATTTTCGCGCACATCATAATTTCACGCACCTATACATGTGCGCGAAAAACGCGAAAATATGTACTGAGCGAAAATAAATACGTTCACAGTATCAGCTTTGCAGACACCGCCTGCATCAGTTAAAAAGGGCTGCATAGGTGATTTTTATTTCATATTTTCATAAAGAATATGGCCAAGATTCCGCATGCATGAAGAGAGTAACATATTATTTACAAAACTAACCATATTCCCACCAACAATTGGTCAAGAAACTAGAGCATATTCCTCTTTATTGCAATGTCAATGTGGTTGCACCGCTTTTTTCTCAAAGGTATCTGCAAAGCTGATAATTAATTCTAAGTGGCCTTACAGTGACATGGGCTGATTTTGCCGATATTTTAAGTCCTACTTAAAAGAATTTTTGGCTGAATTATGGGGAATACTTAAATAAAATAGGTATGACATGTACTATGGCCATATTGAACATTTTTGTCCATTTTCAACAATAACGATAAACCCTAATCATCAGCCCATGTCACTTTAACCCATCATATGCTGCTGTGTCTTTTGATTACTTTAATTGTAACATTGCAGTTAAGCTGTGTTAGAGGGAGTGGCTGCATTAGAGGAAGTGGCTGCATTAGAGGGAGTGGCTGCATCAGAGGGAGTGGCTGCATTAGAGAGAGTTGCTGCATTAGAGGGAGTGGCTGCATTAGAGGGAGTGGCTGCATTAGAGAGAGTGGCTATGCTTGAAGAAGTTGCTGCGTTAGAGGGAGTGGCTATGTTAGAGGGAGTGGCTATGTTAGAGGGAGTGGCTGTGTTAGAGGGAGTGGCTGCATTAGAGGGAGTGGCTATGCTTGAAGAAGTTGCTGCGTTAGAGGGAGTGGCTATGTTAGAGGGAGTGGCTGTGTTAGAGGGAGTGGCTGCATTAGAGGGAGTGGCTGTGTTAGAGGGAGTGGCTGTGTTAGAGGGAGTGGCTGCATTAGAGGGAGTGGCTGTGTTAGAGGGAGTGGCTGCATTAGAGGGAGTGGCTGTGTTAGAGGGAGTGGCTGCATTAGAGGGAGTGGCTGCATTAGAGAGAGTGGCTGCATTAGAGGGAGTGGCTGCATTAGAGGGAGTGGCTGTGTTAGAGGGAGTGGCTGCATTAGAGAAACTCAAGGTGCTTAAATGCAGGGGTAGACACTAACTTTATCAGCCATGGGCTACCTGGGCCGGCAGCTTAAAAGATCTTTGGACCCGGACCTAAATCTGCGGGCCTAACAAAATCATTCACTCTTTTTACAGAGAAAATTATAGTCATCATTGATTAAGTTACCTCAGAACATAATAAAATATCCTGATTCCTATTGACTTTCTCTTTCCAACGACATATGAGTAGACATGCTCCAAAAGTACAAAAAAGGGCCGCATGCCAGAGGAATCAAACTCTGGAATAGGTTAAAACCTGAGGTGCAAAAAGCCCCAAATGTTCGTGCGTTCAGAACACTGTACATGAAAACTCCGCTAGACCCACCCAAAGTTGAAGCCTAGTATTTCAATCTGTTAGTTATACACATTCATACATTACCATCATTGGGAGAATTATGGAAATCGGTCATAACCTGAGTCAGATAATGTAGAGAGCCAGTAGTAAGCCAACCCTGCAGGTGTGTACACGTGTTTCAACAATCTATCATTATCAGTATTATCACCACCAGTATTATCACCACCCGTCCATTAAAGGTTAGCAGAGGCGCAAGGCATGCGCCTACTGCCAGGTAGATGATCTACAAAAGACGGTTTATAATATATAACTTACATACTTACAGTATTATCTATAAAAATAACATTTATTTCACAACTACAGAGATGCCAAAGTGTAAGCTGAAGTAGTCCAAGGACACAACATTTTGTCGAATATCATGAAGATGAATAAAATGTGTTTAAACAAAAAAAAATGCTTGTAATTATAGCAGGGTATTCTCCATGGATTTCCTTTCCTAATTCTTGGGGACCACCCGGGCCCATAGGAAGCTAATTTTTTGGAATAGGCTATTAGTTACAGGGGGAGGATGGGTTTGGGGGGGGGGGGGGGGTAGCGCTCTCAAGGGGGGGGGGCGGGCGTAAAAGATGTTCTACGCGAAATCTCACCACCCCCCTGTAATTAATAAATGAGCACTCCTTAATTTACTGTCACATGTCACTGGGCCTCATGTTGCATGTCGAATTTAAGAAATGCCCATATCGCCATGTCGAATTTAGGGGTCTAGGGCCATTAGCTAATGTGCTTCGCTCACGGGAAACAGATAGTGTCTCCTGGTTGGCCAGGTTTGCCCCCCCCCCCCCCCCTCTAGACAATCCTGGATCCGCCACTGAGGCCTTCAGTATATGTTCATCCTATTTCGGTTATGATATTCAGCACTTTTCACTATAATAGACCTAATAAATGGGACATAAATAAGACAGAATTGAACCGGCGGCTTCACTAAAGGCGAACCCCCTTTGTATGAATTCTGAATCCAGTCTAAAGGCATAATGAGGCTTAAAAAGATAGTGACATGGGACATGGACAGTTCTTAAAATCGACATGGAACATGAGCATTTTTAAGCGACATAGACATGCGACATGTGGGGGGGGGGCAAAAAAAATGTGGACTCCTTGACCGGGGTAGGGGCCAAAAATATTTGGACTCCTCTTGGGGGGGGGGGGGCAAAAAAATTTAACCTGTTTTGAGCCAAAAAGCCTGCGCGTTACTATGCTTCAAAGGGCCCGCGCGCAAGCCGGTTTTCGACCCTAAGGGGGGGGGGGGGCGGTAAAAAATGTTGACCCCTTCACCGGGGGGGGGTGTAAAAAATTTCGCACGCTCCGCGCGGAAACCCACCGCCCCCCCCCTTTCTTAAAAAATGATCACTCCCTAAGCACCAAACTCGAGCCCAGCCTCACTCGGAGAGTGACACTGGGATCTGCCACAGATCACAGCAGAATCACCACTGTATTCTACGCCATTTTTATCTAAGAAAACTTACCAACTATATCTCAATCTACCCCATAATATCTGTTGACACAAGGAAAATTCAGGCCACATGTATTGGACCGGTATTTGTGAAGCAACAGGTGAATTGATTCAGGACTATTTTCAATTTGTGTATGGACACAGCTACACCTCGGTTGTTTATCAACATGACACCGATCTCTGTGCCTCCCTTTCGGTTGTGTTTCACTCAAATAAAAGCAGGTTCAGGAAGAACAGACAACTGAATATGGTCATCCTCACCTATATAAGTTGTTTAGGGGAGCCCTGGGAGAATTGGGACAAAGGAGAACTGGGACACTGTGTATTCTGCCCATAACCAATAACTTTAATGCATAACCACCGATGCCATTTATTGGGCCAATAATTTTTAAGTTTTTTATGATAAAAAAAAATTCTGTGATGTTATTATACTTAGAACTATAACAGATTATAACATTTTTAGGAAAAAAAGTTTTTTTTCAGGTCTCTGACGATTGAATTTACATAGGTTTACCCTTTTGATGAGAAAATATTTAAGTGTTGCATTATGTAGCATTGATAGATGGCAAATTGACCAGCTACTTACAAAAACACAGTTAACCATATTTTGAACTGTATCAACATTTTGCTTAAAAATCTCAACCTGGGGAGAACTGGGACACTCATTGCAGGGAGAATTGGGACACTTTCGACTATCGGGGAGAACTGGGACACTCCGGGTGAAGATTTATTGTGCTTTAATTATTTTTCTCTCAGACCTATGACTGAAGCTAATATGTTACATATGATCATATTGAACGTAAAGTAAAGCAAAATGATGTTTCATTGGTTAATAATCACACTATTTACACTGTCCCACTTCTCCCTGGTGTGTCCCAGTTCTCCCCAGGTAGTGTCCCAGTTCTCCTCGAAATGTCCCAGTTCTCCCTGGAATTTCTCAAAATTTCAAAAGGCCCTAGACGGAAATCATGGAAGGCTAGGATGAATCTAAATAGTCCAAATGAAAGGTTTATTAGTAGCCTTTCTTCATGAAACAAAGGCATTTGGTTATTGTTGGCATTGTAGAAATCACAAGCAAACATGTTATGGCCTAATTTAGTGTCCCAATTCTCCCAGGGCTCCCCTACTGATAAATTTTTGAAATGACATCTTATGATAAATTTTATTTCATTGAAAGTTTGAATTCCCATGTGTGCGGCCAAGGTGAAGGTCGTTTCTATGCTGGTACTTGCTGTATGGCCCCAGAGGTCGGTAACCAGCAAATTATGTTAATCCACCTGTCCCAGAGACACTCAGCCTGTCGGCTTCGCTGATGTCTTTGGGTACGAGCGTGCCTAAGCACGTGCAGGCCTTGTTGGACTTGTTTGCCCACTGTGGGGCCCTTGATGTTGGGGGGGGGGGGGGGGGTCCCCATGTCCCATGTCGATCTTAACATATGCTCATGTCGCCATGTCGATCTTAAGAAATGGCCATGTCGCCATGTCGATTTTAATAAATGGTCCATGTCCCATGTCACTATCTACTTATTCACCATGTCCCATGTCACTAGGCCCCAAAAAGGCCCATGTCGCCGTGTCGAATTTAGGGGTCTAGGGCCATTACTGCCCATCACTGTGACCAAGGAGCAGTGGAAACTTGAGTGGTGTTGGTACACTATGGCCGACCGGGATGGCCGAGTCATTTATTTGTTACCAGCAGGAGGGGAAGGGGAGGGGGGGGGGGGGGGTATGGATATTCCCAGGCACATGCCATTCTTCTCAAAATTCGCACGTAGGCCTAGTTGGGGGCGGGGCGTCGAGATTACTACTATTAGCCAAGTGGTGGGTGAGGGTTAGGGGGTTGGTGGAAAAAACTGTCTTAGTAAATCTACCAAGCACTCCCAACTAGTAATTAATGACTCTGCCCCTATTAATAGCTCATTAATTATTCTGTATACCTGCGGATATGCCACCTAGTCCCGGGGGGGGGGGGGCACTCCCTCAGATTTGTATACATAAGGGAAAGGGTCCGTTTTTGGGTCCTAGGCACAGACCCGCAAGGGCGCTAGGCGCACTGAACCCACGACGTCATTTGCGTACAAAACTCGGCAGAGCTAGGTCCTGAGCTCAGTGCGCCTTTAAGCAAATTTGGGGAGAAAGGGGTCCACTTTCAGACCTTAATGGCATTTTAAAAGGTATTGTTCACTTTATTTTCCTACGGCAGATCGGCAGTTAGCCGTAGGCCAGTCTCTTGTTGTATGTATTAACATACTAAACTGGATATACCTTAATAAAAATCATTAAAAAAATATATATATATATTTCTTGGTCACCCTTGATTCAGATATTTTCTCAAGGTCACCCTGCGATTTTTCCCCGGGATTTTTCAGGGCCATTCGTGATTAGGGTCCGTTTTTCTGGTAAGTTTGCCTTGAAAAGGGTATGCTTTAAAAAAAACTTCGCCTAGCACATAGTGACTATAGAAAAGATAGGGAGTGCCCCCCCCCCGGCACCTAGTGTAGTGCGGTGGGCACCGGGCGCTGCCGGGGGCGGGTGCTGCCTACTTTGCATAATTCTACAATTACAACACTGATGTACCCGCCACGTGGACAGGGCATCAAAGTGACTGCAGATGGGTCAAAAGTGACCTGGCGACCTGGGCCGTTTTGGAGGCGACTTAATTACTTTTCAATCCATCTTCAGATGAGTGATCGATATTCATGAAAGCAGATGATCTGTCAATATTTTAAAGATCAATATTCATGATGTTCTAGGGAATCATCAATTGAATTTGTGAACTTGATGCTGCAAATCCTCATCCGGGTAACCTCGTCAACTCAAATGCGGGAGTCGATAGATTGCCGCATTACAATCTGAGCTTGTAAGTGTGGCAAATCCTCTATGAATTCTGACCACTGCATAAAGTTAGACCGGGTTTTGCCCAGGATTAAGCCCACGGAAAAAAATCCTGGGCACTAGAAGCCCGGACTAGAAGTATGGGAATCTTACCCAATCACAACCACTCCAGCACCCAATCTCCATCGGCAGATAGTGACACCGGTCTTGCTCCACCTCTGCAATATCCTTCCTCCGTGCAAGACTAGGGACCAAAACGGTCCCCTACGCCATGGTCATTGAAATATGCAATTTAGTTTGAACCATTCGATTCAAATATTTGCATCAGGCTCTAAAGAGTTAATTCTGAAAGTTATAGACAGCTTGATCATGTTTTAATGGTAGCATTTGTTGAATTTCTAATGGACTATTTTTGGTGTAGGCAGAAGGGCAGTGTGTGATTCGGATAGGAGAGCAGGAAAGTGGTACTCCTTTCGGACCTTTTTCCACAGGACTCTGAGAGCGCCAGGTTGATCCAGAGAGGAGGTTATATCGAGTCGCTGGAAATCGAGAGTGTCCAGCACCTTTGATGCCCTGCCCACGTGGCGGGAACATCAGTGGAGGCAGAGTGATCTAGGACATGCGTACAAGGCACAGGAAATAGCTAAATTGCCGCCATGTTTAAAACAAATTATTACTGTGAAGTCATGAGGATTACGGCAGGATATTATCATACCATGTTGATAGAAGGAGGGATACCGCTAGCAAGGTTGGTTTATAAAATGTTCAGGGTTCTTTTGAGACCAAAATTGACGGTGGGGACAAAATACTTGGTCTGCAAAACCGAAGTGAACAGAGGCGATTCCTGAGGAGTGAGACCATTGTATGAAAGGTCTATGAATGTGACATATCCTATCTGATAGGACTACCACCCGAGTACATTACTCATTAGTACATTGATATGTCAAAGATATGTTGAATTTCGTTACTCGTTCGATTGTAACATGAAAGTCTTTTAATATAAATGTTGGAACAGAAAGAAAGCTATGTGAGTAGGGGTCAGAACTCTACATCCAATATAACCCCCCTGGGTATGTACATGGAAGACCACCTACATAAGATGAATGTATTTTTCCCAGGATTTAAATAAAAACCTTGAAACTCGAAACTTCAAGTTCAGTGGCTGCAGATGGGTCAAAAGGGGGATGTGGATGGGGGGGGGGGGGGGGCGGCCGATTTTAAGAAATGGCCATGTCGCATGTCCATGTCGGTTAATAATCCCAATGTCTCATGTCGATTTTAATAATTGTTCATGTCCCCTGTCACTATCATTTCAAACCCCATGTCGCATGTCACGAGGCCTCGTGTCACATGTCGATTTTAAGAAATGGCCATGTCGGTGACTGCAGATGGGTCCCCCCTGAGGTCAGAAAGTCGCCGAAATTAAAGGGTCCAGGTCACAAAGTCGCTTTTTTGGAACCTTTATCCTACAGTCATTTTTTACCAAAAGTCGCTAGGTCGTTTTTATTATTGCCCTAGGTCGAAAGTCGCCTCCAAAATGACCCAGGTCGCCTTTGACCCATCTGCAGTCACATGTCGCCGTGTCGAATTTAGACCCCCATCAAAAGCGACCTGGCGACCTGGGCCGTTTTGGAGGCGACTTTCGACCTAAGCCTAAGGAGTGTTCATTTATTTGTTACAGGGGGGGGGGGGGGTGGTGGGTTGGGGGGAGGCGTAAAAGTTTTCGACCCCTCCTGAGGGGGGGTGCGGGTGATACGCGAACCAAACCTCCAGTGCGGGTTACACAATATAGGTTTTTTGTTAGGATTTCCAGCAAAAATTGTTACAATTGTATGGGGGTGGACCCCTAAAATCGACAGGGCGACATGGCCTTTTCTTAAAATCGACAGGCGACATGGGGCTTAGTGACAAATGACAGAAGAAATTAAAAGATATTGACAAGGGACATGGCCTTTTCTTAAAATCGACAGGCGACATGGAGCCTAGTGACAAATGACAGGAGAATTACAAAGATACTGACAAATGACATGAGGATTTCTTAAAATCGACAGGCGACATAGGGACCCCCCATCTACACCCCCAATTGTGGGGTTGAAAAATCGTAACAAATACGATTTTGGGGTGGGGTAACTTGGCATCCCTGGAGTATCATGTGACATGAAAAGCTCTATAAATAGGGATCTATATCACTGGTACCAAAATATATTTTTTTAATCATTTTTCAAAATTTATCGAACTCCCTATATCTGGCCAGCAGTGCCCCCCCCCCCCCCATCATTTCGGGGGTAGGAGGGGGGTCTCATTTCTTAAAATCTGAACGATCTTTTTCTTTGGGGGGGAGGGGTCGGAGTTACTAGTAATAAATGACAGAGTGTCACTCACTCACTGACATTTTGACAACTGACAGATTACCTGTGTGAAACGGCCAAAATCTTGTGTATAAGCCTAACTTGCATATAAGCCGCACCCTGACTTTGGGCCGATCATATAAGCCGCACTAGCAATCTGATTATGATGACTCTAGTACTGTACTATACTAGCAAAAACCCTTGTATAAGCCGCACCCTGACTGTTCTGATCCTATAAGCCACACTGGCAATCTGATTTGCATACTAGCCGCGGCTTATACGCGAGGTTTTACGGTAGGCCTATCCTGAAAATAAATTAGATTTTGCATTGGTTGTCATGGAAAAAGCATAGTCTAATCATGATCAATTTTTCAGGTGCCCAACCGACCTGTGACCTTGACTTTGACCGCCAAGCGTGACCCCTTGGTTACTATGGATACCACAAGTGGCAAAGTGGACGGGCGTTGTATCCTCCTAACACTTCAATATGACCAAGGTGAGTTTGATTTTCCCTCTCTCGGGATTTCTACAGGTCATGTGATCTAATCTGGGCATTTTCATTGGCAGCTGGAGTGTTGATCTTATGCACCCAGCATTATGTTTAGTTTATTCAATCACCATTATATTTAATTAAATGTCCATGAAGAAAGTAGGTTTGCTTGCAAACTTCTACTGAGATAGTACTAGACTACCGTATTTTCGCATATTATAGGTGCCTGGGCAACTATTTATTTGGGGACCCCTGTACCCCCGGCTCCTAATGCAATCAGGCAGGTATTCAAGGCCCAGAATTATTGTTTTAAGGGAGTGGTCATTTTTTAACAACAGGGGGGGGGGGTCGGTGGATTTTCGCGCGAGCGGATTGAAATTTTATGGTCCCCCCCCACGGGAGGGTTCAACATTTTTTTGGTCCCCCCCTCAGGCCGGCTGAAATTGAGCGCGGCCGAACCTTTGAGCTATAGTAATGCGCGGGCTTTTTCACTAAAAAGGGGTGCAATTTTTTTGGCCCCCCCCCCTCAAGAGGGGTCCAAATTTTTCTGGTCCCCCCCTTAAAGGGGTCCAAATTTTTTTGGTCCCCCCCCAAATCCACCGACCCCCCCTGTTGTTCAAAAATGACCACTCCCTAAGGTCATGCACCTCTTCCCCTCAGAACCCAGAATGCACTGCTCATTCCGGTCTACTGAACTTTCAATAGGCCCTGCACTCCGCCAGGTGAGAGCTGATAATTACCTGCACCCGCCCTGCTACATATACATGTACAACTGTGGCAGTTTGAGGGTTAGCTTGCCATGTCGCCTTACAGACTTTAGTACACCTTTATAGGCCTAAAAAAAAAAGTTGTTTTTCGGTATCCCGACCGACCCTCCGTTTTTAGGGCCAACCCTAATTATTTTTAGACATTTTTGTAATTTTTTGTTATTTTGAAGACCACATCCGGAGGTTTTCAAGTGGTTGTTTCGCTATTACAAACTGGTACCTTGATATATTTACTGATTGTTTCATATAAAAACAACTACTGGGGGGTATATTTCTTTCTCTATTATTTGATTAAACTATGACCACTGTCAGGGACTCTCATGCACAAAATACCAGTGATTGTGCTGTCCCCAGTGAGAACCACATGAACTACAGTACAGAATACCCCATGTGACATCACATTGGGTGACAACAAACCCAATGGGGGGGCACTCTCGATATTTCCTACAGTCATTGCATGTATGTACAAACATCACCTCAAATATGGTACCCCTAATACAAGAGGTTGCTCAACAAACTAGACAGGAAATTCCCCATGAGCCCTTGCCCATAAATGGCCCCAGAATGGAGCCCTTCCCTTGGGATCATGTTCACACATGGCAACAAATATGACAGAGTGCCCCCCCCCCTCCACAGGTTTTACCTGAACTGACCCTACTGACTGCACCCAGTGCAGGGCACTGCGTTTGTTTGATCCCCAATTGCCCATAAAATAGGGAAGCAGCAGACCTTCCAAAAGGGTCATATTTCAGGAGTTTAATTCAAGGAATCACTAAAAACTATCACTGCACGAAAAGTTGGATTTACATTAGATTTACTTTCATGTAAACATTATATTTACTTATGTTTTCGCATAATTACGTGATATTGGTCTGAAAAAGTAAAATGATGTAAACATGTCCTTTACAGACTCAGTATACAACGGAACGTCCCTGTTTATGCAAACGTAAAATCGAGTAACTATCTAGTTTACCTGCCGATAAAGCCAAGTAAATCTCAATGTAAACCTCATGTTTACGTGACATAAACCTCATGGTTACGTGATGTATACCTCATGATTAGGTGATGTAAACCATGTGTTTTTGTGATGTAAACCTCATGTTAATGTGATGTAAACCTCATGTTTACATGATGTAAACCTCATGTTTAGGTGATGTAAACCTCATGTTTAGGTGATGCAAACCTCATGTTTACATCATATAAACCCCATGTTTAGGTGACGTAAACCTCATATTGCCTTGATGCAAAACCTCATGTTTACTTGACATAAATCAGGGGTATTTCTCTCTTCAGTCTCATTTAATCCCAGGACAACCAGGGGTAATTTTCCTGGGATAGTGGGGCATATTTTATTCAGGGGATTAGGATTCCATCATTTGAAGATAAATTATCAAATTTGATGCATTGTAGTCAGGCAGCTCTTCAGTAGGTAGGAAGTAGGTGCAGGCAGGCAGGTGCAGGCAGGAGGTGTCCATGGTCAGACAGCAGTGGACTGAGGAGCTTGCACTGCATCTCCATTATATAGAGGGTGCAGTGCTGGTCACGTGACTAGAATGAGACTAGCTCCTGATTGGCTGAGGGATCATTATTGCATTGACCACCATGGAGTGCACATATGGAGACATGAGGTTTACATCACATAAACATCAGGTTTATTTCATGTAAGTAGTATAGTATGTATCGGAACGGGACTATAGTTAAGTACTGTTTATTACTCAATCGACCTGCAGCCAATCAGAGGCCTCCCTTTTGGCGGGAAATTCAAAAGCAGCCAATGAGAGGCCTCCCTTTTGGCGGGAAATTCAAATAGGTCACGTGACCGGAAGTGACCTACTTCCGGTCACGTGACCTTTGGGCGGGAAATTCAAATAGGTCACGTGACCGGAAGTGACCTACTTAAGAGGGTCACGTGACCACCATGTTGGCGGGAAATTCAAATAGGTCACGTGACTGGAAGTGACCTACTTAAGGGGGTCACGTGACTACTAGGTTGGCGCGAATTTCAAAATAAGTCACTTGAGATTTTTATGGATAAATAAATTTTAAAAAAGAAAAAAAGCAAGCTGAAAGCTTGCTAAAAAATAATTTAAAAATGTGGCTCTTTTTTTTAGGGGGGGGGAGGGGCACTCTGGGGGGCACTCTTTAAGATGCATGGGGGGGGAGGGGGGGAGGGGAAGGGTTTTTTAAGAGTGAGACTCGCTTCTCTGCCCTCTCTTTTAGAGGGCAGAGAGGCGAGTCTACTGGTTCGTCTACTTACAATGAAATGTATCATGATTGCGTTTATGATGATGTGCATCATGATGTGACTATCTTACAACTTTATAAGAAATAAGCAAGGTCTCTCTCCTATACATGAGCGTACTTACACTGACTATTTGTAAACTAATGAATGGGACTTCCTCGTTAAAATCAGTATCTACAACTCTTTCAATCTTAAGGCTTTTTTTTTAGTTTATTCTTTTGTTCAATTTTGGGCCCACCTCAAAAGAGGAATAGGCCCTCGCTTGCTCATCAGAGCCGGGGTGTAGAAGGCCCCTGCCCTGTCGGGTACGTTCTCCCTCTGGTACGTTTTTGGTTAGTTTGGAGCTCTCAGTCGACTGTCTTATCCACCTTAAAAAAACCAGACTTTCGGTGTCTCATGATAAAACTGGTGCCTTATACTAAGTGCTGGATTACTTTCTCATTTTTTTATTGTTCTATCCGATGCTTATTTAATTTTTGCACTGATAAAAACGGCTAGCTTGTACAAACACGCGGTCTATTTAAGCGTTAAGTGTAGAAAATGAACAGAACAGTGCACAGAAAATAGAGCTACCGACTACATTTCGCCCAGTCACTCAGCGGAGAACAAAAGAACTACTGACGTAGTGTACCCGCTATTCCGACAGTTGGCGCCACCGTTATACTTTTCCCGCGTGCGACATGAAGCCCTGGGGTGGGTACTGGCTGTTTGGTTGTAGGTACCGAAACATAAAAAACTACAGCCAGCCCATGTCATGGTGAGACAGCTCTCTTATTCCCCCTTGAGTAGCGTCCGTAGGGCCTATGACAAAACCTAGTCCCGTACACTGAGCAGCTTCAGGTCTGAAGGCTCATACAGAAAAATGTGTGGGTGTGTGGGTGTGTGGGTGTGTGGGTTGCTTTACGCCTTAGTTAACAGCTATGGTCATTTCAAGGGCGGTGATGGTGATCGAATCTATGGTCCTTTTACCGAGACAAGGGTTTCTTTTACATCCCACACTACATAGCAGAGAGACGTCTAGCAGATTCAGAGTGGATAGAATTTATCCACTGACCACGGGAGCCCCAGACAGCCGGTGACCAGTGGTGGTGGTGGAAGGGGTCAGGGGCAGTTTGTAGTAATCTGATACATCCTGGTCAGATACCACCACTAACCTTACCCCTTCTAACTGTGCCTGCAAACCCAAAATATTTGAATACCTGATTGAATTGATGTTAATCTTTAATAAGCATGACATGCATGTCATGTGCTTCACATAGGTACTTTATTTATGATTCAACTCCTACCAGAAGCCAGTATATAAGAAAATGTTTGATACAACGTTATCATGTTATACATTTTTGTATTACTGCTTCTAGAAAGAGTTGAGGCTTAATTAATTTACCTCTGTGGAACACAGAACATGAATAATATATCTATTTTATAATTTCATCAAATTAATGAAGCCTTTTATCATCTTTGATTGTGAGGCATACGCTTTTCTTACACACAACAGCTGTCATCTATCAAGGGGCTCTGGATGGGGAGTCCCCATGTCGAATGTCGATCTTAGAAAATGGCCATGTCACATGTCAATGTCACTTAATAATGCTCATATCCCATGTCGATTTTAAGAATTGCTCATGTCGCCTGTCACTATGATTTTTGGGCCTCATGTCACTTGTCATTAGGCCTCATGTCGTTTGTCGATTATAAGAAATGGCCATGTCGCCATGTCGAATTTGGTGGTCCACACCCATTATCAAGTGTCAGGGCATGTTGGCTGCTTGACCACATAGTCTGTCATCACCCTTGTTTCTGTGCCTTATCTAAACAGCTAATTAGTGGCCGCTAGCCGAGAGTACCTCCCTGGTCACCTCTCCCAAATCTGCTAGACGCCTCACTGATAGGGGTGTGTGGGTGTGTGGGTCTGTGTGTGTCTGTTCGGTCTGTGTGTGCACGCGTCTTGCACTCTAGTCTTGCGGACCACCGTTAAGACTGTGGTTGGAGAGCGCGACATAGCCGCCCGCTACACTCTCCAAACAGGGGTCCGCAAGACTAGGCTAGATCGCGCTCTTGCTTAAAGGTGCACCTCAACTCAGTGCGCCTTTAACAGCCGTCCCAAATAGGTGAAGTTCTTGACGCAGCACAGCGCCTCCCACCAGTAGCCAATCAGCGCGCCAAACGCCGGACACACCCCCACCGTGTGAGCCTCTAAGTAGGTCACACGAATCATACTAAGATGCCGAGGTCTTCAGTCGGTTCGTCGCGACGGCCGCGAGCGATTGCGCGGTCGTCTAGATTCACTGCCTTGATTGGCAGAGGGGGGGGCTGATTACCCCCCGTCGGATGAATTGCGGCGAAACCATAATCAATTTTTCGCTGTTTTAGATAAAAGAGATCCAGAGCTATCCGCTCGTCCAAGAATTATTTTTCTATCAGCCCGGGATCACCCTCAAATTAAGGCCTAAAGTCCAAAAACCCAAAATTTTTTCCCTATGGGATTTCAAGGTCTAAGCGTTTTTTGTAGCCCCAAGGAGCAGCTCACGGGTTCGAACCCTGTAAACGCCTTGACGCGCTTTCGTCGCCTTAGGCGACGTAGCTAGACGTCTTGACTAAAACTTAGTGAGGGTTCGAACCTAGAACGTCCGTATTAGACGCCTAATTTCTACTAGCCCCGAAAACGAGAGTATCACATCTATATAGGTCAACCATGTTAGCCTTGGTTTAAGTGCGTGCAGAACTGTGTATTGTGCATTTATGCAGCATACAGATATGGAGACAGGCTGCTACAGTGTCAAATTGATCGACATTGTATGTAACTGGACATGAAGAAGGATAATTTTTACTTAGTTTTCTAAAAAAGAGGGTAGTTCTCGGTACTCCTCCAGCAGCAGTGGTAGAGGGGTCGGACAGGTACTTAACCCTATTTATAGGGGCGCTAAGGTAGGGAGTTTGATAAATTTTTGAAAAATGAGTTAAAAAATACATATTGGTTCCATTAGTATAGATCCCTATGAGAGCTTTTCAGATCTGTAAAAGATCAGGAGTTTCTATCCTGCCTAGATCCACAAATATCATGGTGAATGCAACTGAACATATTTCCCATTTCTGTGATCTAGGCAGGAGAGGGGCACTTTCACAGCAGTTAGGGGTTCTGTAGCTCTAGCCTTCCTAGGCACCCTTCTAACTCAGACAGAACAGGTTAACTTAAAATGGCTAGGGACATCATTGGGCAGAGGCACATACATCTAGATTTCACATACGTCTTCAAGAACACAATTACCAACATCCCCATGGTAACAAGTTTTAACAACTCATATTTATTTATTACATTTTGACATGAAGAATGTCACCATAATATTGTAGGCTACAGAAAACAGAGACTCTTATCTTTCTCCACTAATGGTTCCATTCATGTTGACTGCCATGATATTGTGATTAAAATGAGGGGTTTGTGTTTTTTATAGCTCAAGAAATGAGGTCAGGGGGGCTATTTTTATGCAATGCATCAGTGGGAGTGCTATTAGGAAGGGTTCATATTGGATCACAGAAACGGGCAGACTACAGCGTTATTCACATCTTTTGACAGGGACTTAGTTGGTTGTTGGGCTGCTTTACGCCCTAATTAACAGCTGAGGTCATTTCAAGGGGGGTGATGGTGATCGAATCTATGGATGCCTGAAGGTGGAAAGCACACACCCTACACTTTTACCGAGGCAATGGTGCTGCTCAAAGGGTGTGGCGAGCTAGACTGGAGGATGTAATAACTAGGCGGCAGAGGGGCCAAAAAGACAATCACGTAGTAGTAGGTCTACTTGGATCTTGAGTAGCCGCCTTTGTGGTTATAATTACCTAGACTAGTTGGCTCTGCCAGCCTGGTCAAGTGAAAATTGGTAAGGAGACTATGAACTAAGCTAAGCTCAGATTTTAAAAATGGTCTATAAAAGTATAATAAAACTATAGCACCCTCTTAGATTTGATGATAAGACGCTGCCTACTAGGTATACGCATTTGTACAAGGGTATCATTGTGTATAAAACGCTCTTTTGGTACATCATCCCGACTCTACACGAGCACTATTTTCAACGACAGATAATGCTGTAGTTAGGGTGGCCGGAGGGTCGGCGTGAGGGCCCAGTGTGTATCTGATCCTATGTTAAATGACCCTTTTATGATATGCCCTCATTTTCGATTCAAAGCAGATAGACACTTCTAGTAATTTGTTATCAACAGATCCTGAATGGGTCCATCCTATACAGGCTGGATAATGCATTATAAACTGTATTACATAATGTAATTCAGGGGCAATGTTGACAGACCTGAGGTTTTGAGTCTCCTTTAAGCTCATAACTAGGAAATCTCTTTAACCTGACCTTTGGGAGAATTTGCACTGGCTGATGGCAAATCCATGTATCAACGAGATTCCTTTTCTGTTTGAAGCATCTTGAATGCAGCTATCCCATGGAGGGTCCTATAACTACTTAGGATATTGTTATCTTTTTTGAGATAAGCCACCTAAATTGCGCATTTTCAGGGCTCATTTTTTTTTAATAGAAATCTTTAATTGGTAGTTTACGGTAAATTACTGAATATAGAGATAAATCAAGTTAAAATAATGCATTTTGAATGGAAATGATACAATCTACCGCCAGCCAGCGTCAGAGCATCTGCTGGGGGTCATATGAGGACTTCAGACCCCAATCTCAAGTATTAAAATCATATAAATAACACTAGAGGACACCTTCTGTCATACAGTTAGATAGAGAAATCTTAGTTCTCCCAATAGCCACTATAGCATGGCAGGGCTATAAGTAAGCCATGGGTATGGCATGTCTTCTCTATACAGATCTTCAGATCTGTCAGAAAGGTTTGAGGAGTGAGGTATATGTAATCAGCTACAGTTAGTTACCTAGTTACTCTATCAATATAACAGTGCTAATTTGTTAAATGCGAATATTGAGACATTCTAGACATACATAATACATGTGTGTCTAGTTTATTTTCAAAAATGCTCCGGCCACCCTACTGTAGTGAATTTCCCATCTCAAGGCGAGCCCCGCGCTGGGTGGTGCTTATGTCTCGTAAGAGCTCCATCTCATAAGTATTAGTTACCATCACCTCACACCCGTTTAACAACAGATTCAGGGTCTAATTATGGAGACCCTGGAGTAGGATTAACAATATATCCCAATGTCTGTGGTGGACATTTACGACATGCAGCCTGCCTCCTGGAGGTGATCACAGGTCCGCAATATAGAGCTCCCCCTCTGAGAGTATCAAGGTTTGCGTATAGTCTCCTGCAGTTTAATCTGTTATCTCCCCCTTTGTCGACCTCGCCAAAATCCTGGGAGATTCACTTTAAACCTAAGTCCTACCCTTTTTTATTCTTTGTTTATTGTGTGGCCCCTAAAGAGGGGCCGCGGTGTTGATTAATTACACCACATGTTAAGCAGCATGAGATCAAACCTCCCTCAAAAGCGTCAAGGCTCAAAGTCCTGTTGGACGGGAACCCTGTGTTGCTTTCGAGGACGAATGGTTGAGTGATCCTACCGATCCGTCAGAGGTTCTGACTTTATATAGCTTTTATATCGCTTTAGATATGGTGTAGTATTTTCAATCTCACTATAGTTTAGTTGATATTTCAAAGAATCTGCCTCATTCTATCAGAAATACACAACGTTGACATGTTTCTTATATTCAATATATTAGAAGTGTGCTTTGTTGCTTATTATAGGTCATTATGCGTTTAAATGTTCGCGAGTATCGTGGAAATGTACAAAAACCCTATTGTGGCGTCATCTGACGAAAAGAGCGGAGAACTATACTAGAGCATGTAATCGCCAGACCAGCAGGCGGCGGCAGAGTGGTCAAAAGACAATCTCGTAGTAGTAGGTCTACTTGCATGTTGAGTAGTCGCCCTTGTGGTTGTAATTACCTAGCCTAGTTGACCCTGCCGGCCTGGTCAAGTGAAATTAGTAAGGAGACCGCCCATTAACGTGCTCCACAGTCTTTAGACAGTTAAGACTATAGTCAAGACTGGAGAATTTAGCGAGACGCCCCTCTGGGAGGTCATAATCCTCAATGTTAGGTGTTAGCTCATTAACATCAGATACCATATTAACAACCCATTTAAATGTTCATTTTAATAGCAACTCACCCTATTCTGACAAAATCCTATTAGCAGGTAACCTCTGTATAAACCATACTGCAAACATCTGCTACTTCCAGCGTCTGCCTCGTGACTGATAGTGTACAACAAGACGAAGTGGGCAGAGATTATAAAAAATGAGGCTCTTTATATAGCCGAGAGAGCAGCTAATCTGGATGTTCTAAGCTTGTTTTCACCTAGAGCCCCACCCTCTTCCAGAGAGAATCAAATCGCTTTTCACCTGAACCCTTCCACCCCTAATCCATCAGCATGAAAAGAGAGATAACGAGTGTAACGTGCGCTACATGTATATGGGATTATAGCTGGTGAAGAGATAAAGCCGAGTCACCTGTGTATACAAAGACTACAGGGGGTGATTAACGCCAGGTGTGACGCGCCAGCCCGTGAACGGATTATCTTTTAAGCTGACGCTTGAATTCAACTAGCCAGCCGCCGTCCACACCACTCACTGCGGCAAGAGGAGGTGCTTTTGTTTTACACTTGAGTCGCTTACCACACGGTCTCTACCTCACAGACAGACACGCGCCCCCTGTAGCTTTTTTTTTGTTTTTTTTGTATACACACGCTAATCTCATAACCCCCTTATCCGTTATACAGGTAACGGGTATTCTCTTTTAAAATAGCTGCCAGTCAGCTTAGCTCTAGAAGCAAGAAAGTGTGTATAGGTGCCTTATAAGTCGGCAGGGGGTAAATACTAGTAAAAAAGGAAGGCAGGTGTGCAGGTAGCTTTTCTAACAGACACGTGTGTGCACTAAGCTGCTTAAGTCTAAACCCTCCCGCAGTAGTCAGGCGGCATGTGAAAACTTACTTAACAGATCTCTTACATTGAGTAGAGTCTCTGTGCTGAGAGAGTCTTTTCAGTCATTTTAAGAGGATTATCTAGGACAGGGTACATAAGGAGTGAAACGCCGAATAGCGGCTACTCAGTCTCGTGCAGCACAAGCAGCAGCATCTAGCAGCGGCTTCAGCAGCAGCTGCACGTGCAGCACAAGCAGCTGGCAGCAGCTTCAGCAGCAGCTGCACGTGCGGCACAAGCAGCTGGCAGCGGCTTCAGCAGCAGCTGCACGAGCAGCACAAGCAGTAACATCTGTCAACAGCATCCGTGACATCGTCAGCAGCAGCAGCAGCAGCAGCAGCAGCAGCAACATCTGTCAACAGCAGCCCTCATGACATCGTCAGCAGCACAAGCAGCCAGCAGCTGCTGCATGAGCAACACAAGCAGCACAAGCAGCAGCACCGACAGCAGCAGCAGCAGCAGCGGCAGTGTGGACCACTAAATTCGAGATGAAGCCTAGTGACATTTGACATGAAGCTTGAAAAACATAGTGACAGGTGACATGAACAATTCTTAAAATCGACATGAGATATGAGCATAATTAAGCGACATCGACATGCACCATGGCTATTTTTTAAGACAAACATCATATGTCATAGCCTCCTCATCCAAACCTCCACTAGTAGTGCTCTATAAGCGCAAGCTTTGCCTTAAGAGAGCTGTAGCTGTGAACCCTCTCCTCCCCCCGTGCACACAGGTGAATTATCAGAGTCAGCCAATGGTGCCAATACCACTCTCATACAAGGGTCAGGCGCTGCTGGACTATAATAGATGAGTCAAGGACTGTTCTACTGAGGGTCAAGCAGGCTAAGTCGGACATTCAATGACAGGCAGGTCTTTAGCAAACTTGCTTGAAAGTCTGGACAGCCTTGACAGACTAAAGCATAAAGATCTCGCATGGTCAGACTTTTCAAGCAAGTTTGCTAAAGTCACGTTATTGAATGTCCGACCTAGTCTGACCCTCAGTAGAACAGACCTTGACCCATCTATTATAGTCCAGCAGTGCCCGACCCTTGTCTGAGAGCGGTTTAGGTGCTATTGAGTGCCTCTGATATTTGTCCTCTGTGTAAGATGAGAAAAGGAGCTGTTGAAAGACTATATTTCAAGCTAGAAAACTGTAATTGTATAGGAGAGAGACCTTGCTTATTTCTTATAAAGTTGTAAGATAGTCACATCATGATGCACATCATCATAAACGCAATCATGATACATTTCATTGTAAGTAGACGAACCAGTAGACTCGCCTCTCTGCCCTCTAAAAGAGAGGGCAGAGAAGCGAGTCTCACTCTTAAAAAACCCTTCCCCTCCCCCCCTCCCCCCCTCCCCCCCCATGTATCTTAAAGAGTGCCCCCCAGAGTGCCCCTCCCCCCCCCTAAAAAAAAGAGCCACATTTTTAAATTATTTTTTAGCAAGCTTTCAGCTTGCTTTTTTTCTTTTTTAAAATTTATTTATCCATAAAAATCTCAAGTGACTTATTTTGAAATTCGCGCCAACCTAGTAGTCACGTGACCCCCTTAAGTAGGTCACTTCCAGTCACGTGACCTATTTGAATTTCCCGCCAACATGGTGGTCACGTGACCCTCTTAAGTAGGTCACTTCCGGTCACGTGACCTATTTGAATTTCCCGCCCAAAGGTCACGTGACCGGAAGTAGGTCACTTCCGGTCACGTGACCTATTTGAATTTCCCGCCAAAAGGGAGGCCTCTCATTGGCTGCTTTTGAATTTCCCGCCAAAAGGGAGGCCTCTGATTGGCTGCAGGTCGATTGAGTAATAAACAGTACTTAACTATAGTCCAGTTCCGATACATACAATACTACTCATGTAAACGTGAGGTTTACATTACGTAAACATGAGGTATATGTCATGTAAACATGAGGTTTACATCATGTAAACCTGATGTTTATGTCATGTAAACATGAGGTTTACATCATGTAAACATGAGGCATCGAGATTTACTTGGCTTTATTGGGGTTGAAATCATTCTTGCAACTTAGGATTCCAGAAGATGACTACTCATATGAAAGACAAAAACTCATTTTCCGAAAGGCTACATTTTAAAGGTCTTCGGAAACATTGGTATCCATCCCATGCTTTATCAAAATAGCACCACAGAGGTATTTTTCTCTACTTAATTTCTGTGACTATTTCAAGTGATTTCCTATAAAATAGTCTCCCCCTAAATGATTACTACTGGGTCCTACCAGCCCTATGGCGGGCTACAACCTCCCCTCAGTGCTTCATATACCCTGTCCTACCAGCCCCAAGGCCGGCTAAAACATCCCCAGTGCTTCCTACCCGGTCCTACCTGTCCCAGGGCCGGCTACAACTCCCCCACTGCTTCCTGCCCGGCCCTATATGCCCCAGGGCCGGCTAAAACATCTCCAGTGCTTCCTACCCGGTCCTACCTGTCCCAGGGCCGGCTACAACCTCCCCCAGTGCTTCCTACCCGGGCCTACCAGCCCCAAGGCCGGCTAAAACATCCCCAGTGCTTCCTACCCGGTCCTACCTGTCCCAAGGCCGGCTACAACTCCCCCACTGCTTCCTGCCCGGCCCTATATGCCCCAGGGCCGGCTAAAACATCTCCAGTGCTTCCTACCCGGTCCTACCTGTCCCAAGGCCGGCTACAACCTCCCCCAGTGCCTCCTACCCGGTCCTACCAGCCCCAGGGCCGGCTTCAAGCCACCCCAGTAGTCTGGGCCGCTTAGGCAGATGTGGGAAAGCTGTGGGAGATGCAGGGCTTCTACCCCCACCTCCCCCACTCCCTGGGCCGCTGGTGAACGTGGTAGAAAGCTGTGGGAGATGCAGGGCTTCTACCCCCACCTCCCCCACTCCCTGGGCCGCTGGTGAACGTGGTAGAAAGCTGTGGGAGATGCAGGGCTTCTACCCCCATCTCCCCCACTCCCTGGGCCGCTGGTGAACGTGGTAGAAAGCTGTGGGAGATGCAGGGCTTCTACCCCCACCTCCCCCACTCCCTGGGCCGCTGGTGAACGTGGTAGAAAGCTGTGGGAGATGCAGGGCTTCTACCCCCATCTCCCCCACTCCCTGGGCCGCTGGTGAACGTGGTAGAAAGCTGTGGGAGGTGCAGGGTTTCTACCCCCACCTCCCCCACCCTCTGGGCCGCTGGTGAACGTAGTAGAAAGCTGTGGGAGGTGCAGGGTTTCTACCCCCACCCCCCCCCCCACCCTCTGGGCCGCTGGTGAACGTGGTTGAAAGCTGTGGGAGGTGCAGGGTTTCTACCCCCACCTCCCCCACTCCCTGGGCCGCTGGTGAACGTAGTAGAAAGCTGTGGGAGGTGCAGGGTTTCTACCCCCACCTCCCACACCCTCTGGGCCGCCGGTGAACGTGGTAGAAAGCTGTGGGAGTTGCAGGGCTTCTACCCCCACCTTCCCCACCCCGCTACTGGCAATTGGATTTACTTGGATTTATGCAAGTCAGTAAATATGAAATTGGGAATTACTGATATTTCCGTTAGTCAGTAAATCTCTAGGAACGTAAATCGAAGTAAACTCAACGGAAATCTCAAAGCCCATACCGGCTACACATTTACTGACATTTCCGTTTTCGTAATTCCCTGAACTCATGCAGTGTATGGCATGTTTTTTTGTGTTCTTCAAGGCCTCTGGATAGAGAAAAGTGATGTTGTGGTGATGAAAGCTCGTGCAGGTATCAAAACTTCCAAGATGCTATAGATTCTTGAAAATCTTTGGTTGTAATTAACATAGAAACATGATTCTAAGTTCAAAATATATATTTCAATGGTCAGGGAATTCAAATCTATCATTATTGAGAACCCAAGTTGCAGCCATCTTGAATTTTTAATGAGGTCTGTGCCCGACTACTTTGTACCATCGTTTTTATCATGTCCGTTTATGCTTCATAGTACACCTCTAAACTGCAGCCCTATACATGGTAAATGAGTACTGGCCGCATACACAGCTTCCACACCATAACAAAGCCTACACCGCCGCCCAGAGGCCGCCAGCTGGTCACGTGGTGTGTGACGTAGTGTGGGTCCTCCACCCAGGTGTGATAGCTGCCCTACACACTGTAGGCCTATGGCAGCATTCAACCCAACAGCTACATGATCGTGTGGGTTGGGGGTAGGGGTGGTTCACCAAAGTATCATGCAGAGTATAATACATGTATATGCAACGGAATTAACAGGTTAAAGCATGCCCCCACCCCCTTAGCTTTTAGTAATCATTCGAATTAAATCACATCTGAGGGCCCTGCTGCTGCTTCCCTATAAATAGCACTGACTGGTAACTCCTTATGACCATCCGGTCTACCAGTACCTACACCAATGAGGGTCATTGAAATATGTTCTGGGTGAGTGAGCCTCGCCTCTCCCCCCCCCCCCCCCCCCCCCACCCCCTGCATACACATCACAGATGACCATACACCGGAGTGCCCCCTTGTGTATAGTAGGGAAAGCAAACATTGATCAATTCAATATTTGGAGAGATTCACAACTTTTGCTAAAAATACCACTGTATACACATATAAATGCAATGCCTATTAAAGGATTATTTAAAACATTATGTTTGCAGTAGCATATTCTGGTTTTCTCATATTATTCAAAACCTCCGGATGTGGTCTTCAAAGACATTTTTGGTGTTTTTACCACTAAAATTCACCTTTCAACAAAAAAGAAAAAAAATCCGATCTACCGACCCTATTTTTTTTGGGCCATGTTACCGGAACACAACTTCTTTTTTTTAGGCCTTGGCACGCAGCTCAGAGTGCTGATCGTTCCCGTCACTTGCTGAGGTGTGCAGCTATATGTACATTACCGTCGCGTTTAAGCGTCGGGGCGCTCTTCAATTTGGCGGGGCTCTTACCCAGGCGCTTATACAAGACAGGCATTTAGTCAAGGTTGTGATTTTAGTGCTTGAGAAATATTATTCAAGACCGGCGCTGTTTCAATACCAGGCGCTTTATCACGATGGTACGGTATATGAAGGCTTGTAAGTAGCACTCGCCTGCCATGGTCTGCAGTGCTAGTGAGGGTGTGAGGGAGAAATGTCAAAGGGGTCGTTACAGTGTTGCCGAAAACTTTTTCTCAACGCAAGCCAAGGTGGCCTGCGTCTTGGCATCTTACGCAAGCCATTTCCTTCTCACGCAGGCCATATGAATTTTGATATTTCAAGATACTTTCATAAACTTCATTATGATTTATAACTATTGCAAAAACTTAAAAGAAATTGAAAAAATATTCAATTCTACAAATATGGCCCTATCTTTGCTTCTAATTGGCCGATTTGAAAAATTCTTTCACCATTAGAAAGCTGAGATCATGGCAGGCCATTGTGGCCTGCGTCCTGAGACCCTACCCCGGCCATTCAGATTGTACGCCGGCAAAAGCCGGCGTGCCGGCGTTATTTCGGCAACACTGCCGTTACTGTAAATGCATTGTCCAGGTACCAGGGTAATTATCAGCTTTCTGACGTGTATGGCAAGCAATATGTTCACCCCGATATTTGAGTTTTTAACTTTGATATCAGAGGTTTAACTCTGATATCGGAATTTGTAACTCTGATATCATCAGAGTTTATTACTCCAATATCTGAGTTTATTACTCCGATATCGAAGTTATTAACTCCTATATCGAAGTTACTAACTCTGATGTCAAAGTTATGAACTCCGATATCGGAATTAGAAACGCCAATATCGGAATTAGAAACTCTTATATCGGAATTAGAAACTCCAATATCGGAATTTTTAATAGAAAACTCCAATATCGAGGGTGAAGAAATGGCTTGCCACAGACGTGCGTAGGATTTGGTAAGGTACTTAGGGACGTTTAGCAACCATCCAATAATGGTCGGTCACATGGCATAGGGGCTGTTTGTGTCCTGGCGACCTGGTACAATAATTTAAGCGACCTGGCAGTGTTGCTGAAAAGTTTTTCTGGGTGCAGGCCAAAGTGGCCTGCGTCTTGGGATCTTACGCAGGCCATTTTCCCGTTACGCAGGTCAAATGTACTTTGACATATAGCAGGAAGTTTCTGTTAACTGACAGGGAACTAATGACATATTTTGGTTGTCTCCTTATACATGTAAGCTTACAAAATTCATGCAAAATCATTTAATATCAAGGTAATTTTAAGCTGGCTCTAACATCGCTAATAATTAGAGTATTTGAAGAATTCTTTCACTGTAAGAAAGCTGCGATCATGGCCAGCCATTATGGCCGGCGTCTGGAGGGCCTTCACGGGCCATTAAGATTCTATGCCGGCAAAAGCGAGCCGGCGTGATTTAGGCAACACTGCCTGGCGACTTTTAGAAAAATATGTCTAATAATAGCAAAAATGGTCTAAAAAGCGACTTTGTGACCTTGGGCCATTAACCCTTTAAAGACAGCATGTCATTAAAAGATGACATTGGTCGGCATGATACCCCAATGCAGCCCTGGCGAGTAACTCACCAGTGCTGCATTGGTGCATCACGCCCACCCTCCTGGAGTGTCTCAACCTCATAAGGTTGGCATGGTGCATGAATGCAGCACTGACAAGTTACTTGCCAGGGCTGTGTATGGTTGTAAAACCATATCCTTACAACCATATTTTTTTTTTTTTTTTATTTAACCGATCATCACATACAACAAGTGATACATGAAGGTCTTCCCGGTTAATTCTGCGGGGGTAATCCATCCAGTAAAGTAGATACTCATATTTTAACATACGCTTTAACAATTTTAGATAACCTTTTGGCTCCACCCGGTTTTGCTGCTTAGGTAACAGTCTGTTACTAAACTACATACATATAGATGATATTTATCCGAGATTGGGGGATGGGGTTCATAGGGTGACAAGCATAGTTTAATTGATAGTCTAATAGATACCACTAATATAGTACATAACGACCTCAGCCAGGGGCCTCGCCAGGATGAGCTAGATTCAGTATAGCATAGCTGATGTTCCCTAAAGTGGCTGAGACCAGATAGGACTGGACAGGACTGGACAGGACTGGATAGGACTGGATAGCACTGGATAGCACTGTACAGGACTGGATAGGACTGGACAGAGCTGGTAGCTGCTCAGGTTGGAGCAGTCCCATCTATGTTGTTATTGTATGGAGTGCACATACCACTGGTATAGGATTACAAGTGTACTTTTGAAGCTTTTAATAATGATGAAAGTGGTTTACATATATTATGATATTATACAATAGGCCACACCAAAAAAAAAGTTGGTCTACGGATTTCCCGCACCATATTTTTGAAAATGCAAATTTTTTAATTTTTTTTTGAAAAAAAAAGTGTCTACAGATGCGCCCGCACCACTTTTTGAGAAATTTGATTTATTATTATTTTTTTTTTGGGTGGCTTTTTTCTGATCGTTAGCCAAATTTGGGAGTTTGCAAAAATGTTTCCCTCAAAAAAAAAATTGCCCCCGCTCCACTTGATTCAGGGTTAAAATCCGCAGACAAAAAAAAATTTTGGTGTCGCCATATATATACATGTATACACCTGACAATACACATTCAACAAACACAGGAGCAGCCTTGCCGTATTGGGATAAGGGGCACCCTGCTGAGTACCGTAAAACTTGGTGTATAAGCCGCGGCTAGTACGCAAGTCAGAGCGTACGGGGGCCTCTAGCGCATTTACTAGCGTCCCCCCATAGACCATGACCTGATGAGCCTTTGCGGGAGGCTTTGCCGGTCACGTGGCTTTGAAATCAGACTGTTATTAGTTAATACAGAATTTTTCTTCTCATTTTTTTACCCCCAGGCCGTCACTACAGGCGCCTGTAGCAGATTTATTAGCGCTGCCCCATGAAACTTCAAAGCCCACCAATATTACTGCAAAACCCCGCGCACTAGCCGCAGTCTATACGCGAATCAGATCACCGGTGCAGCTTAGGCCACACTTTAAGTCTTTAAAAAAGTCTGTTTCCGGTGGAGCGGATGGTCTAAAATAAACTCACCCGGGTGGCCGCAAAATCTTTTTTTCTGATCACCTCTGTCAGACCCATAGCAGCTCATTACAGCGTCAGTCGGCATCCCTACTGGGTCCACTATACTTAGAGTAGCGCGAGATATCGCACCTAATAGGGGACCACACATAGTGATAATGTCACTGGTTTAGGTGCACAACTCCTTTGTGTGTGTCCCCTAAAAAAAAGCACCAGAAACAAGCTACAGGCAACAAGCTATCACACCAGGGGGCACCACCACCCAATTTAGTGGTGCCCCCTGGTGTTGCACAGCATCCCGCCTGAGCCCTATAGCCGGAGAATTCAAAGAAAGGAGTTAGCATGATGCTTGAATGCAGCACAGTTGAGTTGCTTGCCAGCGTTGCATTCATGCATCATGACGATCAAGGGCATGCTGCATTAATGCATCATGCCGCCCTTAAAGGTTTAAATGCATGCAACTTTTGTCGTCATGATGCACTAATGCAGCCCTGGCGAATAACCCACCAGAGCTGCAGTTGGCTCATCATGCGAACTCATAAAAAGTGTATGACCCGGCCTAAAAAGTTCTCGGCAACACTGATAGAAATAAACACTTGAAAGCATGTTAAACATAATATGAGGTATTTTTCCATCACTATAATAGTGTTGCCGAAAACTTTTAATTGACGCAGTCCAATGTGGCCTGCGTTGTGGCATCTTACGCAGGCCATTTTGCTCTCACGCAGGCCTCATGAATATTGATATTTAAGGTGTCCAGATAAACTTCATCATAACTGCAAAGAATTTGGAAATTATTTGAATATTAAACAACTTCACTAAAATTGCCCTAGCTTTGCTTCTAATTGGCCGATTTGAAAAATTCTTTCAGCATTATTCTGGCCTGCGTCCTAATGCCCTACGCCGGCCTGATAAGGACACAATCTTTGAATTGAATAAAAAGCAAGTTCTAGATTGAATATTTACATAATTCTTGCAGTTTTTAATAGAAAGGTGAATTTCGAGGCTATGTGTGCTGTGAATACTGTATCGATATAATGCTTTTGTCGATGCGATAATCGGAATATAAGAAATGTCAGTGTATGGATTCTTGGGGTATTGTTGACATCCCTACATGCAGTACTAATGCATGCATGGTGATGCACTCATGTATTATGATACACTCATGCAAGGTGATACACTAATGTATGTATGGTGACACACTCATTATATGGTATCGTACAGGTTTAGGTTTGTATATGATATAGTACAGCTGATGCACCCATAGGGCACATGATTCGGGGGGGTCCCCATGTCGCATGTTGATTTTAAGCAATGACCATGTCACATGTCTATGTCTATGTCGCTTAATAATGCTCATGTCACATGTCGATTTCAAGAATTATCCATGTCCAATGTCACTAGGCCTCATGACACATGTTGATTTTAAGAATTGCCCATGTCACCATATCAAATTTAGGGGTCTAGAGTCATACCTTTGCATGCATGGTGCTGCACTCATGTTTACATCATGGAGTACTTATGCAAACACAGTGATGCACTCGTATATGGTGATACACTCATGCATGTATGGTGGTGCACTCATTATATGGAAAAGTACAGGTTTAGGTGTCTGTGATATACAGTAAATTCCCGCGTATAACCCGCATCTCGCGTAAACCCGCACCCCGAACTCAAGAAAATCCTATAACCTGTTTCTGGATCTGAAAATGTTTATTTTGGGACTGTTCTATAGTGATAAAACCCCTCGTATAACCCGCACCCTATATAGTCATGTTTGGTATCAAATGAAAGCTGGGTTTGGTTCGCGTACAACCCGCAGGTAGTACGCGGGAATTTACGGTAGTACAGGTTTAGGTGTCTGTGATAAAGTACAGGTTTAGATGTCTATGTGATATAGTACAGGTTTAGGTGTCTATGTGATATAGTACAGGTTTAGGTGTCTATGTGATATAGTACAGGTTTAGGTGTCTATGTGATATAGTACAGTTTTAGGTGCCTATGTGATATAGTACAGGTTTAGGTGTCTATGTGATATAGTACAGGTTTAGGTGTCTATGTGATATAGTACAGGTTTAGGTGTCTATGTGATATAGTACAGTTTTAGGTGCCTATGTGATATAGTACAGGTTTAGGTGTCTATGTGATATAGTACAGGTTTAGGTGTCTATGTGATATAGTACAGGTTTAGGTGTCTATGTGATATAGTACAGGTTTAGGTGTCTATGTGATATAGTACAGGTTTAGGTGTCTATGTGATATAGTACAGTTTTAGGTGCCTATGTGATATACAGTAAAATTCCGTTATAACGAAGTGCTTTGGGCAAGCAAAAAAGTTCGTTATAAACGAAATTCGTAGTATCCAAATTGAGCAGTTTTGAGGCCTTAATACTGTCAGAAAACTACTCCTAAACACCATATCGTATAGGAGTAGTATAGTATGTATCGGAACGGGACTATAGTTAACTACTGTTTATTACTCAATCGACATGCAGCCAATCAGAGGCCTCCATTTGGTCACGTGACCGGAAGTGACCTACTTAGGGGATTAGTGGTGCATTCTGGGTAACCCTGCAGCCAATCAGAGGCCACCATTTGGTCACGTGACCGGAAGTGACCTACTTAGGGGATTAGTGGTGCATTCTGGGTAACCTACTGACCTACTTAGGGGACCGGAAGTGACGTCATATGACCTAATTTAGGATCACGTGACCGGAAGTGACCTGATGAGTCACGTGAGCGGAAGTGACGTCACATGACCTAATGGCCGACCGGAAGTGAGTGACCTCATTGAGGATCACGTGACCGGAAGTGACTTGATTGATCACGTGAGCGGAAGAAGAAGTTTTTTGTTTAGGAAGTGAGGGTCTTTAGGATCACGTGACTGGAAGCGACGTCGTCACATGAGTGACGCTTTAAGAGACTGCGCGACTTACTAGTAAAAGAAGACGTATGAAAATAAAAACACAACAATATTTTATTTTATTTTTTTTATTTATTTTTTTTTCAATCTTGATAAACACTCTATTTTTGAAAAGATGCACACGCTTATTTTTTTTTTTCATATCTCTAAAGGACTCGTTGTCACACCGTCAGAATGCACGCGACGCTTATAATACAAGTAGCGCACGCCGTCTTTCTCTATGGTGTAGGTGACCATTTTGTTTCGCACCACTTTGAAGTTTCTATTTACAGCAATGAGAGTTTTTCGTTGGCGAAGAACATCCAAGAAGTCGTCTGGTTCCTGAGGGTTTTGTTTCTTCTGTACGCCTTTTGCACTCCATTTTTTGGATTTTCTTTCACCGGTGTCGCTGACTCGATCGTAGCAAATGTAAGTCTTAGGGTTGAGACTTAGGATCCCGTCACCTTCCCACTCCGCTTTCATAAGCCCCGAAGTTCTCAGATCTTGAAGGTACCGTCTCTCACAACATCCGCCGGGCGGCGGACACCATTCTTGCACTCTTTCCGTTTTTGTCTTCACGAAAAGCTCTAAGTGATCGTCGCACACCGCTGTCGGAAGCCACTTTCGTTTCTCTCTGAAGTACGTCTCTCTCAGGCGAGGTTTGACTAGGTCATCCAACGTGTCACCGCTGAGAGCCATGTAAAGACTGTCGGTGTCCATTTGACAAAGGGCATAATCGCGCCGATCGACGAATCTATCCAAGAAGGCGTATGTGAACTCTAACATTTTCAACTTCGCGTACTGGTATACCATGAACCCTATTTGAATAGGGAGGTTGTTGTTGACTGTTTTCGGTTGTAGTTCGACTTCAAACAGATCGGAACTCAACTCGGACGCCTTTTTGAAGCGCCACGAATTGGCCAATAGTTCGAACTTCCGACTGTCAGTGTATCTCACCGCCGTGTGTTTTTCTTTGTTGCAGATTGTTTTACCGTACGTAGCGTTTCCCATTAACTTGTAACAGTCTGACAGAATTTTCTCGTTCTCGTTCACGTCGCCACGTCTTCGCGCCGCCGTTACTTCGTCCGCGAAACCGGCAAAGGAGCGTTTAGGTAGGTATTCTACCACCAGCTGCACTTTGGTGACTATCAAACCGTGCTCTAAATACCACTTGAGAAGCGGCGTTCCCAAGAGAATATTTTTTCCGTGGTAACTCCCTATCAGACATCTCTGAGGCGTGTTCAACAGCTTTTCTTCTTGCGCAAAGTCTGACATGTGAGGTCCTATGTCCGATTTTGAAACGGTCGCGTTCTTGAAAACGGGGGTCATTTCTTCGAAGTAGTCTCGTAGGTGAGGCGGCGTAGTGATGTCCACTTGAACTAAACCGAACATTTTCCCGTCTTTCACAGCGGAAAGGATGTCGCTCTCGCTCATCGCGTTTCGAGACACTTTCAAAGCGTCAACCTTCCAGCGTTGTTGGGAGGCCTTGACCCGCTCATCTCGACGCTTCATCTCTCGCCATTCGCACTCCCACACGACGACCAGCTTGTAACCTAGCGCTTTCAAGTAAGCGCTTACTCTGGTCGTTCTGTCGCGTCTCTCCTCTCTCAGTGAAGCGCACTGATATCGGTGCGACGGTATGCACTCGTGAGCGTGGAACCAACACCCGTGAAACTGGAAAACCGTATTAGAGGCCGCGTGAAACCCGTCCACGCGAATTCTCCGACAGCCTACAACCATCTTGCCGCCGTTCAAAGCGTGGCGCAGTTTCACGTCGCGGTCGTGCTCTACGAAGCGTAACCACTCCAAAGCGCTGTGAGAGTTTCTTTGCCTAATTTCGGGCTTGAACTCGGTCTCGGGCCGTCTCACCGCGTAATAGCCCGTGCAGTGCGCTTCGCTCATGCAGCGCAAGTACAGAGAGTTAGCGTCTAGTCCTAGGATGTGTTGGCACGGTCTCGCTTCTTCGCCGTACTTGTGCTCCCTTATCCGCGTGGTGCCCTTCTCGTGAAATCTATGGAAGATGATGGAAGGACCGCCGACTAGATTTTCTTTAATCAGAGCGTGGAGGACGGCGTCGAACTGGGGGAACGTTGTGAACGCGTCTTCTAGGTTTTGGAAGAGGAACCGTAAAGTCAAACCGGCGAGAGAAACTCCGTCTTTCAACATGTCAATGCCGCGATCTTGGAAAAATTTAGCGTGATTTTTCAGAGCTTCTATGAAAGGTTTGACGTCTTTGTTGTTGTAGTGGATCAAGTAGTCTTCCATAGTTTGCATCTTCTCGTCGGACCAAACTTTCTGACATGCGGCGTAGTCGGATTCGGACATTTTGACGCCCGTCAGCTCGCTGTCGAAAGCCGATCTCGGTGGCAGCGTTCTGTTTGCCAGTTTCCTGGTAGACGTCATCCATTCGTAAGGAAAGTGACCTTTCTCTTCGTTCCTGGTGAAAGCTCGCAAATAGGTCGCGTAGTTGTAACCGGGTGCCAAATAGTTGACTACGTCCAAGAAAACCGTGTGCTGTGTGTAAACCGCCAAGTATTGATTGCTTCTCTTTATGACGCTGAATTCTTGGTTTCTTCGGTCTCCGGAGGCGAAGAACGAGTGAAGGCGTATTTTGATCAGGTTCAAGTCGTAACGCCCCGAGTTGAAGCCCACAACTGGAGCTTGACGGATGTATCTCAGAAGACGCTTCTTCAGTTGAACTAACGGGTGTCTGGTCTGAGCCGCAGCGAAGCCGCCTGGAGAAGGGGTGAACGTCGCCTCCTCCAGCAGGAGAGCTTCACCTATCGCCGCATCTAACTTCGCTAAGGTCGGTCGGTAAAGTTCTAGCACAGCTTCCCCGATGACTTTGGCGTTCTCGTTTATGTGATTTAAAACTCGGTCCAACAAGGGGTCGGAATCTGCGTCGGATTCTCTGACGAAGCAGACGGGCCCCTCCCACCCCGGAAAGTCGGATGCGACGCTAGCCGACAAAGGGACGTGATCCCACAGCAGGGACACGTGTTCCGTCGACGGTTCTTTGCACGGTCTGAAGAAAGCCTCGAAATCGAAGGCGATCTTGTAAGGGTAGATTCCGGAATGTCCGTCGGGGGGAAAAATGGAGAAGTCTGCTAGCGCTTCGAAAATCGTTCTCGAATTTTGGTAGATGCCACCTACGTAGCGCAACTTGACTTGTCGGCAAGAGGAAAGCTGGTTCCTGTGTCTCTTCAGCAAGAACTCGGTGGTGAACGCCGCCTTACACTTGCAACATTCGTATATGCCCGCGTACGCGTTGAAGTCCGTGACGAGAGAGACGTGCAAACCGCCTTTCGCCGTCAGGTGTAGGTTGACTTTACCTCGGGCGGCCAGAGTTCTGGAAGGCGGTCTGATCAGAGTAACGCGTCTTCTCAACTTCCGCCCCGGCACTTGACGCGACGCGGTGTAAACCGCTATCTGTACGTCAAACAAGTTCTCTAACGCGGGTAAGTCGCGGATGTTCAGACCCGGAAAGGATTCAGGTGTGGCAGCGGGACAGAACTGACGTAACAAATCTGAAGCGCGCTTGCTGGTGTTGTATAAGTGAAAGGAAATGCAGCGGAAGATGCAGAGGTTGTCCTTGTTGGGAAAATCTAACACGCCGCTTCTCTTTCCAACTCGACCGGCCTGAGTGATCCTACCGCCTATGGGGAATTCCCCAGGTCCCATGTAAACGCAAATGTTCAACGTGCCACTTGGTGTCAGCGTCGCAAAGTTTCCGTACTTCTTCGCAAGCGACGGTGTTTTCCATCTTTGAGAGGAGCTCTTCCAAAGTTTCTGAATTAGTTATAGTAGGGAGCGGTTGTATGAGAGTTGCGTTGTTCTGGGAGGCGTGAAAGTAGCGCAGTTTGCTCTTGTCTTCTCTGTGTTGTAAGAGTAAGCCTACCGAGAAACCCACTTTGTATCTGAATCTTTGTGTCAAGTGAATGCGACGCATAGTATCTACAGCGTCACTCAACTCGCCGGTTGGTAGCCTGAAGTTTGTTACACTCACGCGAGTCCCGTGCATCCTGACGCCCGTTTGTATCGCAGGCCAATTCGCCGTGAACGTTTCCTCCCCGTTCGGTACAGCACATATGCGCGGAGGGACGGTCACCCCGTCCAGAGATTCGCGTCGACAGGCGATCTTTCGGCAATCGCCTTCGCCGCATAGAGGGCAAAACTTAGGTACTACTCTACAATTTTCTACGTGTCTCTCGTGGTTGTACGGTCTTTTAAACATTTTGAAACACTTTTCGCATACGTACTGTGTCATGTTTTTTTTTCACTCAGTTACCAACTACTTAGCCGTCTAACTATCTATCTATCTATCAATCTATCTGTCTATCTATCTATCTATTTATCTTTCTGTCTGCTGTCTGTGTATCCGTCTGTCTGTCTCATACAGCGTACGTCAAACGCTGTGTGTGTGTGTGTGTGTGCGCGCGTGAGCGTTGAGCGTCTCTCATTCCGAATCTATGCCGAGATATTTCAGAATGATCTCTGTTTTGTCATCCAACTCTTTGAGCGCTCTGGCGGACAGCGTCACTCCCTGCTGTGTGGGTTTTTTGTCAGGACCTTCGTACTTGCGCACGTGGACGAGGTTCTTACCGCTGTAGTAGCTCACAGCTGCGTACACTTCGCCCTCCTCATCCAGCACTGCGAACCAGGGGGTGTGATTAGGTTTTCCTTGCGCGGCCGCTGTGTCGCGTATGCGCACCACTGCGCGGATATCGGCGATGCGTGCTATTAGCTCGCGCAGCGCGTCGGCCGTGAAGTGCACTCGCTTGCTTCTGGTCAGAGACGCCTCTTTCACCTGGCCGTCTTTTGTGTAGCGCGGCCTCCTAGACAGTCTAGCCACGTCCTCCCAGATCTCCAGCGTCAAAGCTCCGTCTAAGCAGAACTCTAACCCGAGAAGACGGGAGAAGGTTTTCTCTGCTTCTTCTCGTCCATCTCGTTCTTTTTCTTGTATTTTTCTCTTCTTACTAGGCCTTGTTGTTCTGGAACTCACCTTATAACGTTTCACACCCGCAGGATGAGTAACACCATCAGCGTGAGCTGAATCAGCAGCAGAACCGATAGCAGGAGCAGCGTCAGCGCTGGTGGTATCCGAGGCCTCGTTGTTGGAACAGAGCAGCCACACGCCGTCGGTGCTGAGTGTAGCGGTAGAAGATGAAGCGCCGCCGCCCTCGTAAGGTGGCGGTGAGGGCAGTCGCCACGGACCGGACGGGGCGCTACTAGTGGAAGTGAGGTCGAAAGGTCGAAGAGGGGAGCCGAAAAACGTACCGCCCACCCCTTTCCCTTCGGGTTGTTCGTACGCCTCGTCGTCAGCGTCGTTCTCTGTCTCACCCTGTTGCTGCTGCTCCTCCTCCTCCTCCTCCTCCTCCTCCTCTTCTTCTCGGTTTAGGGGCTGAGTGTCCGAATAGCTGTCACTCTCAGCGCGAGCGGCGTCGAGGGCGTCGGTCGATGTAGTGGTGGAGGAGAGGGGCTGTGCAACGTGCGGCAGGTCATCAAAGTCATCAACAGTAGTGGGGAGGTAAAAACCCGGTTGCCAGTACTGCGCTGTGCCAGGAGCGTTGTCGTCAGTAGTAGTAGCGGTAGCAGCAGGTGCAGCAGAAGCAGCAGCAGCAGCAGCAGCAGCAGCAGACGCAACAGTAGCAGGCGCAGCAGCCTCAGCAGGCGCAGCGGTAGCAGGCGCAGCGGTAGCAGGTGCAGCAGCAGCAGCAGCCGCAGCAGGCGGGGCGGCAGTAGCAGCGGCAGCGCGCTTAGCAGCAACGTGTACCGTCGCGAGTGTAACAACGTCGCTAGCACGACGACTACTACCAGTAGTACTACTACCACTACTACTACTACTACTAGTACTACTACTGCTACTACTACTGCTACTACTACTACTACTGCCGCGAGCGCTCGCTACAGCGGGAGGGTGATAAGACCAAGCGGCTGCGGCGGTAGTCTCATTTTCAGTAGCAAGAGGAGGCACTGACGCTAAACGAGCGCTGTTCCGCGTAGTCTTCTTGTTCTTGGACGGCGCTAGGTGTTGTCTTTTGCTCATGGTGGTGACTGTAGAGAGCAGCAAAAGAATGAGTGAGTGAATGGAGGTTTCCAGGCCCCTTATATACGCCTTCTCGCTTCTAGAGCTAAGCTACTTACTGACCCTGTTCAGCTGCCGCCGGCTGGCCGGCGGCCATTCACAAAGAGAAACAAAAGACATAAGGCATGACGTTTTCAGCTGGATCCCTTTCCCCCCTTTTGAGAGATCGACTGTCATGAGCTAAGCCGCTTACCACCCTGTTCAGCAATTCAACGCGCATTAGCTGTATAAAGGATTAAGCGGTTGCTGCCGTCGACTGACCGGCGGCCATTCACAAAGACATAAGGTATGACGTTTTCAGCTGGATCCCTTTCCCCTATTTTTTTTGGAGGGATCCACTGTCATGAGCTAAGCCACTTACCACCCTGTTCAGCCATTCAGCGCGCGTTAGCTGTATAAAGGATTAACGGTGATGAGCTTAGAGTGTGTATACAAAAAAAACTACAGGAGGCGTGTGGCGTGAAGCAGGACCCCCCTAAGACGAACGTGTCTGTCTGTGAGTAGAGGCGTGTGCATGTGGTGAGCGACTTAAGTGTAAGACAAAAAAAAATCACCACCTCCTGCCGTGGTGAGTAGACCGGGCCGGCCAGGCGGCGGCCGGCTAGTTCAATAGGGAGGGGTGACAGCTGACTAAGGCTGTGCATGAAAAAAATCCGATTTTCACCTGACCTCTGACGTTTGTTACAATGAATGTCAGAGGGAGGGAGACGTCCTCAGGTAGGGGGTAGGAGGTAAGGCTATGGATGAGGAAGAAACACCGTTTTCAGCTGGTCTCCACGGATAGCGATGACATACCCCTCGTCATCTAAGCTCTTAAGGAGCGGAGCGGCTGAAAAAGCGTCATGCGGACAGGTCGCTAGACAGCTGGAGTGCTGTTGGAAATGGGATTAAACTCCCTCTGTATAAAAGCTCTGATTTCTGTTGGAAAAAAACCATATCGCCTCTGACCACAGTAACGTCTACTACCACCACCGCCGCCACCGCCGCCGCCGCCGCCAAGACGAGACGAGATGGCTCAAGCTATTCCACTTTCAAGCTCGCCTTCACCGCCTTGTCCACCTGAAAAAAAGTTAATGCGGCTTGACGACGTGAGACGCGCGAGGCAGACCGATGGGGAGAACAGAGAGGTAGGACAGCGGCGGTTAGCCTATAGCGACGCCTTGCTTCGTCAACTAGGTATAGAGTTGAGCGGCTGTTGGAGAGAGTTGGGCAGTAGCTTAAAAGTTACCGCCGCCTGTATGGATGCTCTAGTAGAGCGCAGTGTCAAGACACCGGAGGAGCTGTGTACGGCGATGTTCCGAGTCTGGTGGGGTGAAACCCCGCATCGTCATAGATGGGGAGAGCTCGGTCGCGTCTTCACCCGCATTAGACGCGTGGAACTGTTGGCTCAGTGGATGTCCCTTCTCCACAGACAGGGGTTGGATTTCGAAAACCCCGACTCGCGCGCGATGCATAAGCACTTGGGCACCCTCGGCAGACGTCTAGGTAGCAGGTGGAAAGAGGTGGGGGACCATTTAAAATTGTCGCCTGAGAGGTTAGATAAGATCGCTGAAGAATGCGAATACGGAGGAAGTCCCGCTGAGTGGGCCTTCCGAGTGTTGAAAATGTGGCAAGATGAAGCTGACGGTGCCGGCGTCACACCTTTTGAACTCCTTCGAGTGTTGACTGAGGACATGGGAAAGTTTGACCTCGGCATCGCGATATTACTTGACTTTATCAAGCAAGAAACAACGAGAACGACGGACATGTGAATTGTTGTGTTTTATTTTCATACGTCTTCTTTATTAGTAAGTAAAAAAAAATATCATAACAATTAAGACGCGCGCCCTCTTAAAGTGTCACTTCCTCCAGTCGCAGCTGATCGCCTCATCGAGGCACGTGATAAACAAAAAAAAACGAAGAGACACGCTTCTTCCTCTCGAGAGGAAGAAGCGTGTCTCTCGATTGAAATCTTTTTCTTTTCTTTTTTTCTTAAAAGAGACAAACGCCCCTTAGAGTGCCCCCCTACTCCCCTAGAGTGCCCCCCTCCCCCCTCCCCCCCTCCCCCCCACCCGCCCCATGCATCCTAAAAGCGCCCCCCTCCCCATGCATCTTAAAGGGGCCCCCCTCCCCTTCCCTCCCCTCCCCTCCCCTCCCCTCCCCCTTATACACTCTAAAGAACGCTTCTACCTAGTTCAATAAGTCACTTCCAGTCGCTCGTAAAACAATAAAAAATGAAAAAAAAACAAAAACTTATATCGTAGTGTTTTTTATTAGTTTACCGAAAAAAATAAGAGACTCGCCTCCTCCTCCTCTCCTTCTCCTCCTCCTCCTCCTCCTCCTCCTCCTCCAAAAAAAAAAAAAAAAGATATCACATTTTAAAGCGCGTGACCCCTTAAAGACGCTCATCTCTTCATTAAGTCGCGTGACGTCACTTCTTCTTCTTCCGGTCACGTGATCAATCAGGTCACTCCCGGTCACGTGATCCTCAATGAGGTCACTCACTTCCGGTTGGCCATTAGGTCATGTGACGTCACTTCCGGTCACGTGACTCATCAGGTCACTTCCGGTCACGTGATCCTAAAGTAGGTCATATGACCTCACTTCAGGTCCCCTAAGTAGGTCATATGACGTCACTTCCGGTCCATAAGTAGGTCATATGACGTCACTTCCGGTCACGTGACCAAATGGCGGCCTCTGATTGGCTAACTAGGTCACGTGACGTCACCACTAATCCCCTAAGTAGGTCACTTCCGGTCACGTGACCAAATGGAGGCCTCTGATTGGCTGCAGGTCGATTGAGTAATAAACAGTACTTAACTATAGTCCCGTTCCGATACATACTATACTACTTATAGGCCTATATACAAACAACACAGGAGTAGACATATCTTATACTTGATTGAATTCTTCACGATTCTGAATAAAAGGTATAATAGATTATGGGAAATTGATAATTCTAGAGATAAAAAACATAATATGGAGGTGAGTAGGCAATATTGAAGGTTGTGTAAAAGATTGTGGAGGGGAATAGATGGGCCTGGGATCTGGGAGGGGTTGAGGTTTGGATGGGTGGGGGAGGGGTGGATCCATGGTGAGGGGAAATTACCCCAAACTATGTCCCACTCTCCAGCGGCTTTGAACTGTCCTAGCCTCACACAACCCCTCCTACACCTTAAGAACAGTGTGTTACGTTTACACAATTATCAACACGCAATTCCGCAGCCACTTTTAACACAAATATTGGTGTATCACACGACACACTCTTTGCCAAAAGTGTGTTGACCTCAAAAGTGTGTTGCAAATTTGTGTGTGTGATTCTTCATGCATGTTCCCACAACACACAATTCTTAAATTGTACCCTTGGGGCGGGGAGGGGGGTGGAGTCGCTTTGAACATGCTCTAGACTCACACAGCCCCTCCTACCGGCTCAGGAAGCCCTGGGGGCGGGGGGAGTCGCTTTGAACATGCCCTAGACCCACCCGATCCCTCATAAGGAAACATGAAATCAATACACAGCTCCGAAAAATTCGTTATAAATAAATTTACATCTGAAAAGATTCATTATAACGAGATTATTTTACTATAGGAATGTATGAAAAGGGATTTTGGCATAGCAATTTGCTTGTTATATCCGAAAATTCGTTATAACCGAATTCGTAGTAGCGGAATTTTACTGTAGTACAGGTTTAGGTGTCTGTGATATAGTACAGGTTTAGGTGTCTATGTGATATAGTACAGGTTTAGGTGGCTATGTGATATAGTACAGGTTTAGGTGTCTTTGTGATATAGTACAGGTTTAGGTGTCTATGTGATATAGTACAGGTTTAGGTGTCTTTGTGATATAGTACAGGTTTAGGTGTCTATGTGATATAGTACAGGTTTAGGTGTCTTTGTGATATAGTTCAGATTTAGGTGTCAATGTGATATAGTTAGGGATGTCTTCGATACCCCCAAAATCGATACATCGACATATTTAGAATTCTGATTATCGAATCAACAAAAGCATTATATCAATACAATATTTGTATCACTGATAGACCTATAATTTACCTTTTAGAAACTGCAAGATCTGTGTATATATTCTAGCTAGAACTTACTATTTACTCAGTTTGAAAATGATGATCTTTACGGCCCTATAACATTGAGGAAAAGAGCCCTCAGATTATGCCCAAAGTGTTACCGGTACCAAGTGTTCATCTTTATAGAACCAAGTATAAGGAAAGAAAGAAACAGAAGAAAATACCCTATAACCTGTGTTTGCAAGATTGAAATAAATCAATATAATCAAAAAATCGAGACCAAAATAGTGATAATCGAAATCAAAATAAATTAGATGTCAATGACATCCCTAGATATAGTTCAGATTTAGGTGTCTATGTAATATAGTGCAGGTTTAGGTGTCTATTAGATATAGTGAAGGTTTAGGTGTCTATGTGATATAGTACAGCTATAGGTATCTATGTGATATAGTACAGCTATAGGTGTCTATGTGATATAGTACAGGTTTAGGTGTCTATGTGATATAGTACAGGTTTAGGTGTCTATGTGATATAGTACAGGTTTAGGTGTCTATGTGATATAGTAAAGGTTTAGGTGTCTATGTGATATAGTACAGGTTTAGGTGTCTATGTGATATACCGTAAAACCTCGCCTATAGGTCGACCTCACTTATAGGTCGAATTGGAATTTTGAGGGAAAAAATCGACCTGTAGCAAAATACATTGAACTTTAGGAAAACCCCACTTATAGGTCGAATTGGAGTTTGAGATTTTTGGGGGGGCAAACCCCACCCTAAACCCCCCTAGAGAAGCTTTTCCCGAGGCCAAAATTACTATTATTTCTGGTATCTTGCCCTTTAGACAGCCCCCTATTTCTTGCACAAAGAGATTTGGGTTTACAGGGATAATAATCTCAGAAAAAAAGGTATGTTTTCCAGTATGAAAGTTTTTTTTGGCTCTTTAAATGGTTTACCATTTTTCAAAACCCCACCTATAGGTTGAATTGGACTTTTGGCAAGAAAAATCGACCTATAGCAAAAATTAATTCCATATAAAAATCGACCTATAAGCGAGGTTTTACGGTAGTACAGGTTTAGGTGTCTATGTGATATAGTACAGGTTTAGGTGTCTATGTGATATAGTACAGGTTTAGGTGTCTATGTAATATAGTACAGCAATAGGTGTCTATGTGATATACTGTAGTGCATTTGATGCACCTATGCATGCATGGTGATGCACTCATTATTTGATAAAAGTCCAGGTTTAGGTGTCTTTATGATATAGTACATGTTGAGATGTCTATATAATATTGTACAAGTTTAGAGATATGATAAAGTACAGATGATGCACTCATGCCCCTTATTTCATAACCCTTATCTTTGAGGGGACAGACAAATAAGTTTCAGAGACCGCATCCTGAGGATGCTGTTTACACGTCACCCCCAGACATCTGGTGTGGGGCTCTACACCAGGGGATGGGGTTGGGGTGGTTTAGGGGGTGTATGAGGGCACTGAGCCTACAGAGATTGTGTAATTATAGGTGAGGGGTAGACATGGGGAGCCCCATCGCCATCATCGGCAATTAGTGGCCGCTGGCCGATGGTCGATGATGCTGGGCACTTGTGCGTCTGACTGATTACAGCTTGGTGCTTCAAGTGGACACTAGCGCACTGTCTATCTAAACGTTTTAAAACCTCCGGTAAAATCCATTTAGATACAGCACTACGTAGCCGGTTATGGCTAGTGCATGAAAATGATACACCTTTAGCAGTGATCTTCACATTTGTTTACAAATGACGCCTGTTCTGACTTAGGCACAGACCCGCGAAGTTCTTTCTCTCGTGAAATTGGTGCTTTTTTGTTGATTTTGATAAGGGTATAGACTTTTGGGTGATATTTACACAATAGTTACTATTTAACCAATAATATATGAATATCGCCGAACGCGGGGTGTGTATCGATGAATAACGAACCGAGGTGCGTAGCACCGAGGTTTGTTATTCATCTATACACACCCCAAGTTCGGCGATATTCATATATTATTAGGTTTATTATACGATTTTCCCATTAAAATGTCCTTATTTACCTTTAAAACGTCCTAATTTCGCCATTTTGAAGGATTATTGACTGAATATCACTCGTACACCAGTAGCGCCATGTTGTGGAACTCTTCAGTAGGGGAGGTGAGGAAGAAAGAGCTAGGCGCGGGGATCGGTCATTATTTCAAATCCAACATACCCTCAGTGCTAACGTATAGGAGTGTACTTACGCCGCGCGACCTGCTGCTTTAAAAACTAACTGCTCCCTGATACACTGGATTATTATACGATATGGGCTTACACCGTGCTTTTTACGTGATATTCCCGTTCTGATATTCCTGCATAGCGCACACTTGGGGGGGTGAAATCGTTCTGATATTCTGGATATCAGAACGATTCTGAATGGGGAATTCAGAATCGTTTTGATATCCTGAATATCAGAACGATTCTGAATGGGAATCGGCAGCCATAAAATCCGAGGTTCTATGGAGACTCGAACACGCTACATCAAGACTTAAAGTCCGATGTGCTAACCACCACGCCGTGGAGGCGCTGGTAGAGGGAGGTGGCGAAACAAGGAGTCTACAGGCGGATTTCCAGCCCTGTAGGACCATTATTTACCGAGTTACAGAAGAAAAGGCATTTTTTGGTATAGTTTCTTTGAAAATCAATATTTTTTTCTAATTTCTTTTTTACTATAAAGGTAGAAGTTGGACTTTACTTCCCCTTTCGTTAAAATAATTCTAGGAATTTTTTTTCACATAGAAATAGGCATTTTGAAAATGGTTCGTTTCCACCCAGGATCGATCCGGGAACCCTTGGTGTGTGAGGCGAAGTCGCTAGCGCCCATGCCTATCCGGCTGTGTTGAATCTGGAGGGAAACGCTGGTTATCCTTTAACACCACCCCAAGCTGGCCCCCTTACAAATTCTATGTTGGACTCAGTGTTGGAGATTGAGGGCATGACGTCACCAGGCTCCACCAATCAGCGAGCAGGGTTGGTGGGATATCAAAACAACATGGCGCTACTGGTGTACGAGTGATATTCAGTCAATAATCCTTCAAAATGGCCAAATTAGGACGAATTTAAGGTAATTAAAGACATTTGAATGGAAATATCGTATAATAAACCTAATAATATATGAATATCACCGACCTTGGGGTGTGTATTCATGAATAACGACCTCGGTGCTACGCACCTCGGTCGTTATTCAAGAATACACACCCCGCGGTCGGCGATATTCATATATTATTGGTTAAATATATACAGCGTTTCCCTCCACACTCACCACAGCCGGATAGGCATGGCCGCTAGCGTCTCAGCCTCACACACCAAGGGTCCCCGGATCGATCCTGGGTGGAAACGAACCATTTTTAAAGGGCCTATATATATGTGAAAAAAAGCCCCTAGAATTATTTTAACGAAAGGCTAAGTAAAGTCCAACTTCCACCTTCATAGTAAAAAAGAAATTAGAAAAAAAAATTGATTTTCAAAGAAATTATACCAAAAAATGCCTTTTCTTCTGTAACTCGGTAAATAATGGTCCTACAGGGCTGGAAATCCGCCTGTAGACCCCTTGTTTCGCCACCTCTCTCTACCAGCGCCTCCACGGCGTGGTGGTTAGCACGTCGGACTTCAAGTCTTGATGTAGCGTGTTCGAGTCTCCATGAAGCCTCGATTTTATGGCTGACGATTCCCATTCAGAATCGTTCTGATATTCTGGATATCAGAACGATTCTGAATGGGGAATTCAGAATCGTTCTGATATCCTGAATATCAGAACGATTTCACCTCCCCAAGTGTGCGCTATGCAGGAATATCAGAACGGGAATATCACCTAAAAAGCATGGTGTAAGCCCATATCGTATAATAAAGAAAAGATATTGAGTGCCCCCCCCCTTAGACCATTATATAAGGCACATGTCACTGTAATGGCTTGTGTGAGGTAGTCTAGTAATGACATAACCTAGCATTGATATATCCTGGAAGAGGCATTCAAATGTTTATATTCAGACAGTGTTTAATTGTCTATATAAGAGCCTGGCGGTTATATGTGTATATTGCTGTGTGTCGGTGACCACGCCCCCTTATATAGGACGCGCTGTCGTGGTAGTTCCCATGACTCTCACCTGGGGCAGGTAGGCTCGTCGCTAAGGACCTGCTGGAGCCCGCCACAGTTGAATTCAAAACTTACTGTTTATAGTGTATATAATAAAAGAAGGGCAGGTATATCCAGCAATACGCATTAATGCACCCATTAATCATGTGTTGGTTGTTCTTCAGTATAGTTCATTGTATATATATATTCTCCCTACCGTATACGTCAAGGTAATATATACACCTCACCACCTTGACTCATATTAAACTTTTTTTCATCTCATTGCAGGTGTATCGTCAAACTGCTGGACAGTCATGTGGCCTAAGGATTATGCTGGAGTAATAAAAGGAATTCACTCTTTCAAAGGACAACTGTTGTTGGTAGTTCTAACAAGCAGGGCAGTGACTCTCCCAGTGAATCCTATAGACCAAGCGGCGTGACTTGGTCAGGGGACCAAGCCTACGCCACCCACAGTGCTGTACTGTCACCCACAGTGCTGTACGCTCACCCACAGTGCTGTACCGTCACCCACAGTGCTGTACGCTCACCCACAGTGCTGTACATCAGCTACAATGCTGTACCGTCACCCATGGTGGGTCAGAATGGATTAAATCATTTCAAGTGACTTTTAGGCCAGGTATAAGCTCTATGGGTATGAATACCCTGGAGGAAGTGTTGATATATCAAGTATCTATTGATATGGACACCTTTATGTGAGTCAATTACTATTGTGTGCCTTAACTATAATACAAGATACTAAACCGGTGTGGACTTATCATGTGTTGTTATTCCTAATATATATCTAAGCAAACAATTCTCAAATTAATGGATCCACAAATAGGGTCACCCACAGTGCTGTACCCTCACCCACAGTGCTGTACCGTGGCCCACAGTGATGTACCCTCACCCACAGTGGTTCAATATAAATTAATTCATTTCAAGTGACTTGAGACCAGGTGTGAATACCCTCGAGGGAGTGTTGATATATCAAGTATCTATTGATATGGACACTTGTATGTGAGTCAAATAAACTATTTATGCGCTATGCAATGGCTGTTGTAATTACCATTGTGTGCCTTAACTACAATACAAGTTACTAAACCGGTGTGGACTTATGTTGTGTTGTTATTCTTAATATATATCTAAGCGAACACTTCTCAAATCAACATGACGTTTTTGGAGTGGGCTATGTTCTCTGTGACGCTCTGCAGTGTAGGTCAAGCCCACTCTCATATTGTCAACCACATTTTTCGTGTAGGCCTGTTTTGTCTCATCTATTTCACCTTATGCAGAGATTTAGAGCTATGGCATTCTCTTACTAAACACCTCAGGAATCTGTATGTCACCCAAAAAAAAGAAAAAAAAAAGAAAGTTGTATGAGACAAAATAAGACATTCCCTTTAAAAAAACTGTGGAAAAAAAGAAATTCTCCCCCAAAAAAGTGAACATTTTGAGAAGCTTTTTCGGACATGATTGCATCACTGTAACACTTTCATTCTTTTTCAGTTGTATTCTATACAAAAAATGGTGATAATATGCCATTAGTTTCTTCAAAATGTTCTGAATGAAAGTATCATTTCGGTGTGAACTATGGAATTATTTCCCATATTCTCAAAATCTGCGGTAGATACAACGCGATCTTCGATAAACATCTAAGATGCGGACAGGGGGGACAACGCCTCAGCTCCGCCTGGTGTCAAACGCATGCTACATCCAGATATAGTCAAGACCGGAGAATTTGGCGAGACTCCCCTCTGGGAGGTTGTAATCCTCAATTTTAGGTGTTAGCTCATTAACATCAGATACCATCACCTCACACCATATAAACAACCCAATTAAATGTTCATTTAAGAGCAACTCACCCTATTCTGACAATCACACTCTCAGACATCACAGGTTTACAGTGGTCATTTATGAGAGATAGTGGACCCTGGAGGTGATAAAGATTACCACAGGACATTTAGGGTTACTCCCTCCTGGAAGTGTTACACTCTCCTAATGACCCCCTGCAGTTTTATCAAGTAAGTTTCTCTTTGGCGGCTTCGCCAAATTCTCCGGTCTTTACTATAGAGAGGACCTATCTAGATGGTCTAATGGCCACAGCATGCAATAGGTGGAAGTAAATGGCGCCATCTACCTAGTCATATGGTATTCTGGTTTGCATTGAAGGGTGTTCTGGCTGCTGATTGGGTTATATTTCAGATGAAACAAAAATGGCTAAAATTATGAAAAAATTCACAGGTGTTCCCAAATACCCTTTGGATAGAATAGCACATGTAGTTTTATGCTATATAAGGGTTGGGGAATTTCTGAGGCATGCAAAAACTGATGTGGCCAAAGGTCGATTTTAGGCCCATAATCCAGGCCCATTACAGCCTGTAATGGGCCTGGAGAGCTCGAGTCTGGGGTCTGACCCGACCAGATCATCTGAGGCACTCTCAATGGTTTCATGCTTCCTGCCAGAAGTGCCAAACTTGGTCCAATATCATGCTTTTTCTATTAGACTAATAAGACTCACCAACCAAAAACTCCATAAGTAACAAAATAATCCCTAAAAGTAGGCTACGGCCACCCAAAGAGGTGCCCGTAAATTTCACCATTTAACCCTTTAGGGGCCGCTGCTGCCTCTGGGCGGCATCTAAAATATTCTTGAAAAACCGCTGCTGCCATAGGGCAGCAAAATTGCTACCTCAGGGCAGCAATCCCACTAAATTACAGCTCCTGCTATGAAACAAAGAATAAGAATTTTTGAATCAATCCAAAAATATTTAACATGAATACTATGTCCCCTTGTCAGAAACATGTGAATTCAGTGTCCAGTACAACTTATTTCACTCCTTAGCCACTATCCCAGAGAGCAAAGTTGCATATTCCCATGGCATAGGGCCGGTGGTTAAGTCCCAAATGATATTTTTCAAGGCTAGCAGTGAAAGGGTTAATCAATGGACGATTTATGGAAAATGTAAAGCACGAGACATTAGAAATCTCTCCATAACAAGTTATCCCACAATTCTGAATTTAGCAGCAAGTGGATATTTGCCGTGCCGATATCTCAGGCTAACGCATGCTCAGAATTGATGTTCTAGACTAAGACGCCTCTGATATTAGAATAAGGCAATGAAAGAATTCCATAGAGAATCGTACCCGGGGTCAGCCACGCGAGAGGCAGACGCGCTACCACACAGCTGTGACGGCATGGGTAGAGAGAGAGGGTTACCACAGGGATGAAAGTCTTCATGTTTTTCCCTGAAATCAAGTTTTTTTTCAATCACAAAAAATATAATCAGCTGTAGGCTCTCTTAGGATATATTTGATAATTACTCAATATAAACCTAATCAAACTTATTTTGTGTGTGTAATCCTATGATAAGACATCATCACTGGTTCATCCTCAGTGGTCCTATACATACACAGACAGGCTACACCACACTGATCTCTGTGTCAAGTTCTTCTCAGCCAATTTCAAGTTAACTTGAGAAAGCTTGAAGCCCTCTCTCTCCTCTATAGTCCTATGCATTTACACTCTTCACATGAGGCTTAGCCACTGAAACTAAGGTGCTATGCATGGAGAGTGCATGGACATATTTCTCATTCTCCTCAGCAGGAGATAACGTCCATGACCACATGGACATGACAAATGCTTTCCTTGGCAGGAGATGACGTCCAGGAGAATATAGACATGACAAATCCTGCTGCACAGCACTAGATATGTCTGTAAATGCATAAACATTCATAGTGTTCCATAATGTAGTTATGAGGTATGTTATATCTTCAAGTTTTTTTGACTTTGATCCCTGGTTACATGTATATCCAAATCCCCCCTCCTTTCCCTGGTACTACTTGTAGTTGTACTATATATCGGGACCTTTAGCAACCACGTAACCTAGGCACGTATAAGTGCTTACCTCAGCGTTTATTGACCCTATTCGGATGCGATGAGGAGTGGTCTGGGTAGGTATACTGATTCTGGGACCTGCTGGCGAGGCCCCCAACTGTGAGGTCATTATTGTCCACATTGATAATATCACTTAAAATTTAGACGACACCTAATTTAAGTATCATTTACAGGCACTATCAATAAATCTTGCATCCACATTTACCACAAGTTTTACAACTCACAGTGTACACCATTGAAGATAGCACCAGCCCCACCCCACTTTTTATTGCCCTGCTAATTTCTCAAGGACATTGGCTATCCAGTCCAGCTGTGAGCTCATTAGAGAAGCTCTTTGTCGGCCTCGCCAGCAGGTCCCAGATTCAGTATAGAAGGAGGTGAGGGGCCAGCCAGTCATCATGTCAGCACGTGCAGGCATGCACCTCCCGCTGGGTCACTCAGTCCCCTTCCTCCTGCTTGCACTGGGCCTGTGACTCAATGTACCCTCATCACAAAATGTCTAAATATGAGGCCTAATTTTCACATATTTGAAGAAATGGTAGGATGAAGGCACTAAGAGGTTGATATTGAAGCGCTTGTTCTGTAGAGCTTCGGCTGATAGCGGGCGCTGTACCAAACGGGTGCTTAAATATCAACATATTAGTGCCTGAATATATAATATATGAGCAGAGGAGTACTTTCAGAGGGCATGAACACCATTGTCATATTATGTACCCGTGAATGATATGTACATAATATATCAGCACTTAAATGAACTAGGGGAGTGATCATTTTTTAACAACAGGAGGGAGTGGTGGGTTTGGAGGGGGGGGGGGGGAAATTTGGACGCCTTGACCGGGGGGGGGGAATTTGGACCCCTCTAAAAAGATGTAACCTGTTTTGAGCCAAAAAGCCCGCGCATTACTATGCTTCAAAGATTTCGCATGCTCCGCGCGGAAACCCACCACCTCCCCCCCTTGTCAAAAAATGATCACTCCCTAAAATACAATTTTCCAAGCAGCTCTTAAATCTTCTGCTAAAACCTCCAATATGACCATATTTTGGGCAATAAAATCTAATTAGAGCAAAACCAGAGGGATTTAGGGGAAATGGAATAGATACAAATATATTATTTGTGAACATTCTGACTCATTTTTAGGGAAATCTATTCTTTTGTATTAACTTTAATCACAGAATCACTCAACCAGAACCAGCAGACCAGTTATTCCGGAAGAAAGACAGAGCAGTCAACATGGATACAAAATCATCAATCAAATTCAGGGGGAGTTCGGTGGATCTTCGCGCAAGCGGGCCGAAATATTTTTTGTCCCCCCCCCCCCCCACGGTAGGGGTCAAATTTTTTTTGGCCCCCCCCCTCAGGCAAATTGAGTGCGGCCGACCCCTTTGAGCTTTAGTAATGCACAGGCTTTTTCGCTAAAAAGGGGTGCAATATTTTTGGTCCCCCCCCCCCTTCAAGGGGTCAAAATCTTGTTGGTCCCCCCCCAAAAAGCACCAACCCTCCCCCCCCCCCCCATGTTGTTAAAAAATGACCACTCCCTTAGGGATGGTGAGATTCAGATCCATACACAACTCCTCTTCCAAAGGATAGTGACAGCTGGAACCACGACTGATGAACTGCCCAAAGTCTTTAAGCATGAGCGGTGTAAATATCCATCAGCGTTTTTCAAGAATTCATCAACAATGCTAGGAGCTGACAAAGCAAGTTAGCTGAAGGACTGTGGTCTCCAGAAATAGATAATAGGATCAGACCAGGGGACACAGCGCTACATTTTCTTGATGGTGGTGCACTCCTCCATAAAAAGGCACAACATTGGGCAGCATACTTGAAATATATGTCAACTATGTGCACCATAAGTATCGACAACCTATCATTGTGTTTGATGGATACAAAGATGGTCCAAGCACCAAGGATATCTAGGTGGGGGTGGGGGGTAGGGGGGTCCTAGACCCCGTGAGTCCATATGGAGGCGCATATGACCCCTAATATGGTAATGAAACAATGTATGTCAAAAGAGTCATGTCCGATTATTATACTTGCCTTCAAAGGATAAGTGGATAAGGCCCTTGCATAATTATCATCATCATCATCATCATCATCCTTACCATCTCATTAATAAATAACTAATGAACTACATAAACCTGAATTTAACACATTTATGTAGACATTAACTCATCCATATGCTAATTAACACCACTTAACTAGCATATTATTCATTCCTAGTTCCAACAGGGTGTGAATGGTCTTGCTGAGCACCCTCTTCCATAAGAGCTGAGGTTGATCAGTAAGGGAGCGTTCATTATTTATGGCCGGGGGCGGGGGTGAGCAAATGAGGGGGGGGGGGTACTTTTTTTAGGGGTATTCGTAGGGGGGGAGTACTTAAAAAAAAAACTATTCAGGGGGGTACTTTATTTTAGGTTATTTGTTCTGGTCAACGTGGAAAAAAAGGGAAAAGGGAGGGAAGAAAGATAGATACCACATATGTAAGATACTACTTATTAAATTATGAGCCTGTATGTTCAGTATTAAAGCCAGGGGAATGCGAGACAGTTTCACCTCGCAAATGGTGCCAATTTCCCAAAGGTTTTCTGACCCTTGTATCCTATACCCACAACGCTAGTGGCCGTGGGTATTGCCGGCTATACTACAGATACCAGGCAGACAGTTGTAGTTGCAGACGACACAGACATATTTGTCCTACTCATTCACCATAGAAGGGATATCTCAGCAAACTTGTGGTTGCAGCCAACATCAAACCGAAACACCAAGAAAAGTGGACGAGTTTGGAACATAGCTGCAACAAGGTCACATTTGGGTAGCAATCTGTGCGAGTACACTCTTTTTGTTCACGCCATTCTTGGATGTGATACTACTTCAAGGCTCTTCTGTATTGGTAAGGGAGTGTTAATTTATTAATTACAGGGGGGGTGGTGAGATTTCGCGCGGAGGGGCGTAAATTTGTTACGCCCTCCCCTCGAGAGCGCGTGGAACGTTTGGCCCCCCCCCCTCGCCAAAGGCGGGGAAAATTTTTCGCCCCCCCCTTAGAACTATAGTAACGCGCGGGCTTTTTTGCTAAAAAGGGGCTTAAATTTTTACGCCCCCCCCTTCAGAGGAGTCAGAAATTTTTACGCCCCCCCCTCAGGAGGGGTCGGAAATTTTTACGCCCCCCCCCAACCCACCACCCCCCCCTGTAAATAATAAATGAACACTCCCTAATAACAAATTAAAAGAAAAGCCTTCTTTCGTCGAGCAAGACAAAGTATTCACGAAATAGGTGGCAAGATAAGTGAAAATCTAGATGAGCTCAGGCTGCGCAAATTCTCTGAGAAGACTGCATGCAGCATTGTGGCAGTGGAATCACACACTCTTATGGCTCTAGACCCCTAAATTCGACATGGCTACATGGGCATTTCTTAAATTCGACATGCGACATGAGGCCTAGTGACATGCGACATAAGGCTTAAAGAGATAGTGACATGGGACATGGACAGTTCTTAAAATCGACATGGGACATGAGCATTTTTAAGCGACATAGCCATGCAACATGGCCATTTCTTAAAACCCACATGGGACATGGGGACCCCCATCAAGGGCCCCACTCCTCCTCCAACCTCTGCAGCTGCAAAAATACAGTTGCGCTACGACTCTAACCAGTGCGCGGTATACATCATTCTGTTATGAGATTCGAGGTGGCGACGATGATGGGAATAATCTCTGTTTGTTTCCTACTTGAACTCTCCAAGCATAGTGCTAGTTAATTTGATTAGTTTCTTTGACAAATCGGGTGCAGAACCCCCAAAATTTGTGTATCTTATATGTGCTCATATTTGCCTCTGAGCAAAACTGAGACTACTTTTGTAAACTATCTCTGCCTCAGATTGGTCCCCCGAAAACCGCCCGGTGGTTAGAATTCTACCGTTATGCAAAATACCATAGTTTCCGTGTGTACCTCCAGGTCCAGGTTTGGCAAGGACATAGTAAAGATTAGCTCAGGGAACCTGAACTCTATATCTCCGTTCCCCTCCGCAATAGAGTCCAGGAAACCAGCACTTTGAGAGCGGAGGAATGGGTGCGTGCATGCCTTCCAAAAAAAAAAAAAATCAAAAAAAATAATTTGGGTACGGCCAAAAAAATAGGGTTGCTAGGGATACCTGAACACAACTTTTTTTTTTTGGCCTAAGGTCATGTTTGTAACTATTCATTGACCTGTGACCTTCATTTTGATCATGTGCCACTTGTTTAAATCTTTTCAATTCTTAATAGCATATGCTTGGCATATCAATGAGAAAAATGAGCCTCCTATTAGTGATGGGTCATGCCCCCTATCTGAGCTCAGCTGACTGGCCTATGGGGCCGTAATTTTCTGTGTGTATTCCGCATATAGCCTCTTGAGTTTGATAATGGCTTGTGTGTTTGGTGTGTTTCAACATTCCCTATTGATGTGCTGTGGGCACTGTGAACCTAAGACTAGGGTGTTCCATAGAAAATGAATTATTGTCATACTCAGTATTTAAAGGCTAGGTCTGAAAAAGAGGACTTACACTAATTTGATGTGAGAAATATAATAATGATCTTTTAAGGAGAAGTGCTGGTCTATAAATATCATACCAGCCCGGTGGCACCCATACTCAAGTTATAGTGAGTGCCTGCACCATAGTGTGTGATCGCCCTGCGTGCAGCCAAAGACACAGGGAGAGCAGAATATGTGAAGTTTAAAGTCTAATGTATCAAATTATTTATATGCTAGGTACATGATTATTTTACCAATTTAATTTTGAATTCATTGTTGTTCAGTGGACATGTGTTTATATTGGCTGCTATAAAGCCTTAGTGGTGGTATTTAGAGGGTTACTAGGTTTAATTTCCGGGGGAAACTTTAAGGAATAATTCATATTTTATCTACTCATTCTATTGTTGGATATTTGTATTAAAATGTATATGGTCCCCAGATTTTGAATGATTACATTATATATATTATATAACTTGAAAACATATTTTTTCATCATAACTTCTAAACAGAACAGGGATGAATAGTAATCCCTTATAGCTTCAAGGCATTATCAATTTCTCCAGCGCTGGATTTGAGGATGTGAAGAGCATCAAAGTCCAGGGTGACACTGTACCTTGATCCTGCACGTTGATGTTTCTGAATGGAATTGACGTGCCACAGCCCGATTCGTAGAGCTTCCTGCTCTGCATTTGGTGAGTTGTATGGCCTGTCTGCATACAGACCTGATCCAAGATGATAGAACAGCTTACTCTGCTCATTTTCAGGCTTTTCCGTCTCATTGGATAGGCCTAAATTCTGCCGCCACTGATTGCAGCACAGATAGGTAGTACCCCTAGATCCTGCTGCTGCTGATGATGGTTGTTTGCCACTACCATCTAAGTAGAAGACCCTGCTCATCTTGCTCTGGTCCCCCTCAGTGAGATTATCCAAGCTAAAAGGTGATGTAGACAGTCCGCCCTGCTGAGGTGTCTGTGTAGTTGTTAAATCATCATCCACATCAAGGGACATCTGCGTTGCTAGGTTGGTACGTTTGGACACCTTCACTGGCTTCTTCATTTGGGGAAGAAGCCTGGGTCGCTTCCTGGCAGGAGTCTTCTTGATTACTTGGGGCTTCCCAAGTGTCATCGATTCTCCGTATCCAGTCTCATTCTGTGATCCACTGACTTGCTCGTTCCCTTCCTCCTCTTCTGTTCTCTTTAATAAAAAAAAAAGAGGAGATGGATTATAGCTCACACTCATACTTGATAAGACACATATCCATGAGACACAATTCCAGTAATTCGTATATTTAACCAGATAACTTCAAAGATATACTCACAGTTTGGACAAAGGCCATCGGTTCTGTATTGACTTCCATCTCAGGAAAGAATTCCAGAACAGGCAGAGGGAGTGTATTGAATTGATCCATGTTGCTCTTGAGGTGCCTTCGCTCAGTGTCAACCATACAAGTGAGAAAATCCTCAAAAGGTTGGTTATATAGCATAGAGCACTTAGTATAACCACGCCTTCTATACCACATTCAACCAATGAGATACTAGTACCACCAGTTGTGCAATACTCCAAACTAATGTATCCGGGCAGTATCTGTTGAACATGCAAAAACTGGATAGCTCTCCCAAGTGAGAGGACAGACGTTCAGAGCGTTATCTTAATAAGACATCTTAAAGTCTTAATTCAGTGTCTTACCCAGGGCCGCTCTTATCATTAAAAATAAATCATTTCAAGCCAGCAACCAGCTCAGAGGAACTCAGGATGTCTCTAATAGAAGAAAAAGAAGAAAAAGAAGAAAAAGAAACGGGGGTTGGGGGGCAGAGCCCCCCATTACATACTAGTCGTTATAGTAATACTTTCAAAATATTATTTATTTTTAATGACATAAGCGGCCTCTACTAAAGTTAAGACTATTCAGACTGTCTTAAAAGTCTTATTAAGATAACGCTCTGAACGTCTGTCCTCTCACTTGGGAGAGCTAACCCGTGCGTGCGTTGAACATATCCGTTGACCTTGATATTTGAATGATCACATGACTCCAAACATCCAATCAGCGCACAACCTTCGAATGCAGGTCACCCAGGTTGCAGTATTCAAACGGCTTGTAGGTCAACCGCTCCAGACCAGATGTAGGTCAACCGGTTGGGTGCCGGCACTCAGCACTGAAGGCGGCCATCTTGGATTCTCCACAGGCTACAACATTGAGTCTTTAATTACTCCCGTAATTGATCTCAATCAACCTCAAATCTCACATACAGACGTATCCACACATAAGGCATGGCCTGAAGAAGAATCAAGTAATTCCTTTCAACCAATCCAACCATACCTCTTCTTTTAACATTTCACCATCCACTGACATTAGGTGAAAATCACGGAAAATCATTCCAACTTCCACCCTCTAACTCCTCTATCAATATTTCCATTACTTTGACTTTTATTCCATATTCAGACACCTTAACATTTTTCCAGCCCATACATACAAGAATTAAAACCATATTCACAGTAGTTCTCTCTATAATTCTTCATTTAACCAAAGTATGACACTCAGACTCTACTATAACTACTGTTCCATCGCTACGAGCCATGTCCCACTGCTACAAGTAGACTCATAAACACATGCATGCGCACACACCCTCACACACTTAAACGCGCAACCTAGATGAGAAAAGAACGGACCGAGAGTCCGATAAACCCTTGAGTAAGTCCCAGGCGTCATAGCACACTTGGATGTAAGACAATCCAATCAACCAATCAACCTGGGGACACGCTCTGCCGGCTGAATGGAACACCCTACTGAGAGCACTTTTTTTTGTCCTAGTAAGATGATCATGGACTCTTTGGTTGTTATTATCTACATACTCTTGGAGGAGTTTGAAATCTTTTTTAAGATGTTTGAGCAAATTCGTCTTGAGTGACTTCAATTCGGCCATAATTTTTGAAGCTGGTTCCTCAGTGTTTACTCTTTAACCATCTGTCTCATAAAGATTGGATTGGTCATGTGAGAGGGTATCTATTTTGTCCTCTTCATGAGGCCAAAAAAAAAAAAAGTTGTGTTCAGGTATCCCTAGCGACCCTATTTTTTTGGCCCTACCCAAATTCTTCTTTTTTTTCTTTTTTTTTTTGGAAGGCTTTTTTGTTTTTTCTACCAAAAAAAAAAAAAAAAATTCTTTTTCCGAAAAATTATACGAAAATGGGAGGAAATTTGTCTCATAATTCTTAAAAAAATTTGGTAAAAAAAAAAAAAGATCGACCTACCTACCCTATTTTTTTTGGGCCATGTTACCTGAACACGACTATTTTTTTTTTTTGGCCTGATCAAGTGGCCTTCCATAGGAGGCTCTGTATGTGTACGGGGTTGGGGAGGGGGGGGGGCTAAAGATATGGCCTGGTTTTAAAGTGGGTATATCCAATTTTTACCAAATTTTAAATTCGACATAGAGACGTTCCATGTACTGTAAAAGTAAATTATTTATGGGTTGGGGGACATTATAATTGTATCCATGGCCAGTATCAGCTCAAAAAATGGATTCCATGGGGTCCAACCAAGGTATTTTTTTACTGTGTATTTTCAATGGGGGTAATTAAATCGTGCACAATTTTATTCCAAAGAGTCTCGTAAACTGCACTTGTACTAGCACAGTGTCAATATGAATAGATCAGGGCTTGACCACTACCTTGTTACACATACTTTCTAGAGGTACTAATTCTGTGATATTCTGGGCAGCTTTACCCTTGTGCGCCTCCTCTGTGTGTGACGTAATCACCCCCTCGATGTGTTGGTTATGTAAGGGGCTGTCCATAAAGTATGTCACACTTTTTTGGGCCATTTTGAACACCCCCCCCCCCCAAGCCCATGTCACACTTTGTCACACTTTTTCCGACATTCCTAGAAAAGTATGTCACAAATCTGCTGACCCCCCCCCTCTGCAAATAGTTAGGTATTGAGCAATCCAGTGTCATACCGATAGCCATGACACCCTTGATCTTCATGGCTGAGGTATCCTCAATCTATGGATTCTTGACAGTATTCACAGGAATAACAGGTGTGCCACTGCTATCCTGTGACTCCTCTTGTGTTGGAAGACCTGTGGCAGGGCTGGATTCAGGAATTTGAGAAGGAGGGGGCGTGATATAGGCAATGTACCGATGGCATTGGACCCATTTACATTAAAATCTAGAGCAAAAAGGAGGGGGGATGTCCCCCCTGAGTCCCCCCCCCCCCCCCGGGTCCAATCTTGTGTGGTATCCAAATACTCATGCTCTATCCGCACAAAATCTTCATGGTTCATGTTCTGGATAGCATACACAAGTTTGTGTTATTGCTTAGCGGCAATACCTACCAGACGGATACATACTAGAAGCAAACTGTAGGTAATGCTGGAAGAACATTATTTTGATTTCTCTCCTTTACTCTCCCTTTGGCCAGATGTCTTCGGATGTCAAGTGACTGACTTAATGGATGTTATGTATACTAGGACATGCAAAGTAATGGGGCAGACCTATTGGGTAATGTCTGCAGATTTTGGGAGGATGTCTTTGCTGGGTTCAAGGTGAACAAATACTGAGAGGTAGTTCCCTGACCCATCAAGAGTAGAATAGAACTTCTATATTTGTATATCTTTATTAAGGGTGGATACTAACGTATCCCATCTTGTCGTTAAAGTGGTTGGGTCCTTTCGGATCCCTGTTCTGTACATTAAGTGTGATAAAGGTTGTATAGTATATCAGGTGTTTTGCACTTGGTATAATCTGGTGGGAGTGATGTAGGGGCAAGAATAATACATGTAACATGGGTTCGTTGTGTCGAGGCGGGAATGGCAACACCTAACGCCCTATGCCATGTCCACGTTCGATTATCCGGTTGTGGATTCAAGCGGGGCACTCCAAATGGCGCGCCGGTGGAGTGCCACATCAACACTGCTTGGTCCGCAACCTGAGTATATGAGACCGAGGTTGACCACCTTTGGCAGTTCATCCCAGGACGAGCTCAGACCCACACCCTCTGATACTTTTGACCATGGGGCACTTACACCCCTCCTGCCTCTAGCTCTGCCTGTACACTTCGAATCTTGCCTATGAATAACCTGTGTGTGTGTTGAAACATATCTCTGAGGCCATCTTCGTATGAGAACCAGAAGGATCGTGAGCTGAATAAAACCTGTTGCATTCAAACCAAATTTAGAACCTGCGTTTGTTTCATGCTTTCACAACCCCTACATGTGTATTTGTGTGTTTTTGATGAAGGCAGAAGGAAATGGCTGCCCTGGCTAAAAGATAATGAGTATATCCTGCTGTTTTGATGATGGAGAAGATAATTGTTGTGGGGCTAAGGTGAATAGCACCAGGGTCTACTGAGGTCATCTGGAAGAATTTCTTGCTTTTGCCAGCTAGCCCATGATGGTAGTTTCAGAATTTAGCTTATGATTAATTATACAAATAAATATAATGATCTTAATTAATAAGCTTAAGTCACATCTTGATGTGCGGCTGAGGTGAATAGCACCAGGGTCTGAGGTCATCTGGAAGCATTTCTTGCTTCCGCCAGCTAGCCCATGTGGTGAAACGGTGAGCTGCCCCTGTGGCGTTACTCTTCCTATGCTGGTAATGGCCTCAAAGGACCAAGACCTCATGGGTACCTCCACGATGGTGCCGCACGGAAACTTGGTTTTGACCCAAGGCCAATCCTGTGAGGATCTCGCCTGCCACTTGGGGGCCCTCTCGAGAGCCAATGTGGTAGGGTAGTGAGTTAGAAAGTCAGTTAGTTAGTTAGTTAGGCAAGAAGGTAGGTTGGTTGGTTGGTCTGTTGGAGGATCGTTGGTTGGTCCGTTGGAGGACCGCAAGTTTCGGAGAACTGCAAGTTCCAGAGGACCGCAAGTTCCGGAGGACCGCAAGTTCCGGAGGACCGCAAGTTCCGATGATGCAGAAGATAATTGTTGTGGGGCTAAGGTGCCTAGTACCAGGGTCTTCTGAGGTCATCTGGAAGAATTTCTTGCTTTTGCCAGCTAGCCCATGTGGTGAAACGTTATTTTTACTCTACTGGTTATGGCATTGAAGGACCAAGACCTCATATGGAACCTCTACGTTGGTGCCGCACGGAAACTTGGATCTTTCGGTCCAAGGCAAATTCTATGAGGATCGGGCCTGCCACTTGGTTACCTCTCGGGAGTCAATGCGGTAGGGCAGTCGGTCAGTAATTATATTTGATGATGGTAGTTTCAGAATTTAGCTTATGATTAATTATACAGAAAAATATAATGATCTTGATTAATAAGCTTAATGTTAAGCCACATCTTGATGTGCGGCTGAGGTGAATAGCACCAGGGTCTGAGGTCATCTGGAAGCATTTCTCGCTTCCGCCAGCTAGCCCATGTGGTGAAACGGTGAGCTGCCCCTGTGGCGTTACTCTTCCTCTGCTGGTAATGGCCTCAAAGGACCAAGACCTCATGGGTACCTCCACATTGGTGCAGCACAGAAACTTGGATCTTTAAGTCGAAGGCAAATCCTATGAGGATCGGGCCTGCCACTTGGTTCCCTCTCGGGAGCCAAAGCGGTGGGTCATTCAGTCAGTTGCTCAGTCAGTAATTATGATGATGGTAGTGTCAGATTTTAGCTTACAATTAATTATATAGAAAAATATAATGATCTTGATTAATAAGCTTATTAAATGTTAAGTCACATCTTGATGTGCGGCTGAGGTGAATAGCACCAGGGTCTGAGGTCATCTGGAAGCATTTCTCGCTTCCGCCAGCTAGCCCATGTGGTGAAACGGTGAGCTGCCCCTGTGGCGTTACTCTTCCTCTGCTGGTAATGGCCTCAAAGGACCAAGACCTCATGGGTACCTCCACGTTGGTGCCGCACGGAAACTTGGTTTTGACCCAAGGCCAATCCTGTGAGGATCTCGCCTGCCGCTTGGAGGCCCTCTCGGGAGCCAATGCGGTAGGGTAGTAAAAAGTTAGGAAGTCAGCTGGCTAGTTAGTTAGGCAAGGTTGGTTGGTTGGTTGGTCCGTTGGTGGATCGTTGGTTGGTCGGTTGGAGGACCGCAAGTTTCGGAGGACCGCAAGTTTCGGAGGACCGCAAGTTTCGGAGGACCGCAAGTTTCGGAGGACCGCAAGTTTCGGAGGACCGCAAGTTTCGGAGGACCGCAAGTTTCGGAGGACCGCAAGTTTCGGAGGACCGCAAGTTTCGGAGGACCGCAAGTTTCGGAGGACCGCAAGTTTCGGAGGACCGCAAGTTTCGGAGGACCGCAAGTTTCGGAGGACCGCAAGTTTCGGAGGACCGCAAGTTTCGGAGGACCGCAAGTTTCGGAGGACCGCATGTTTCGGAGGACCGCAAGTTTCGGAGGACCGCAAGTTTCGGAGGACCGCAAGTTTCGGAGGACCGCAAGTTTCGGAGGACCGCAAGTTTCGGAGGACCGCAAGTTTCGGAGGACCGCAAGTTTCGGAGGACCGCAAGTTTCGGAGGACCGCAAGTTTCGGAGGACCGCAAGTTTCGGAGGACCGCAAGTTTCGGAGGACCGCAAGTTTCGGAGGACCGCATGTTTCGGAGGACCGCAATTTTCGGAGGACCGCAAGTTTCGGAGGACCGCAAGTTTCGGAGGACCGCAAGTTTCGGAGGACCGCAAGTTTCGGAGGACCGCAAGTTTCGGAGGACAGCAAGTTTCGGAGGACAGCAAGTTTCGGAGGACAGCAAGTTTCGGAGGACCGCAAGTTTCGGAGGACCGCAAGTTTCGAAGGACAGCAAGTTTCGGAGGACAGCAAGTTTCGGAGGGCCGCAAGTTTCGGAGGACGAATGGAGGGACGGATGGATGGATGAGACGGTCGGGCGGATGGACGAGACAGTTGGGCAGATGGACGAGACGGTCGGGCAGATGGACGAGACGGTCGGGCAGATGGACGAGTTGGATGGATGGACGAGACGGACGGATGGACGAGACGGACGGATGGACGAGACGGACGGATGGACGAGACGGACGGATGGACGAGACGGACGGATGGACGAGACGGACGGATGGACGAGACGGAAGGATGGACGAGACGGACGGATGGACGAGACGAACCGATGGATGGGATGGACGGTCGAACGGATCGGGAGCAGCGTGTGGAGCGGAGACGGGTAGGTACAATTTTCTGACCTGATTGTATTCCCTACTAGCCGCCACCCCAAATTTAAGAAACTATATAAGCCGCGGAGATAAGTCGTGTATAAGACGCACCCTGACCTGGGGCCGATCCTATAAGCTGTACCTGTGATCTGATTTGCATATAGACTGTGGCTAGTATGCAGGGTTTTGTGGCAATATTGGTCTGATTTGAAGTCCGATTTCAACTCTGAAAAAGGCCATGTGACCGCCAAAGCCTACCGCAGGGGCTCAGCAGGTCACAGTCTATGGGGGGATGCTAGTAAATGCGCTAGAGGCCACCGGACGCACATCGGGATGAATAAAAAAAGAAATAAGGCTCTGATTTAAACAGAAATATATGGTTACATCTTCTGTGCTTCAGGGCGGCGCGGACGGGACGGGAGGAAGGATGAGCGGCAGGCGGGTCGGTTCAGGAGCAGCGTGCGGAGCGGAGACGGACGTAGGTACAATTTCCCTCTAAGTAACTGTACGAAAGTAGCAAAAACTGGTGTATAAGCCGCAACCTGACTTGGGGCCAATCCTATATGCTGCATTGGTGATGTGATTTGTGTATAGACCGCGCCTAATACCCAGGGTTTTGCAGTAATATTGGTATGCTTTGAAGTTTCATGGGGCTGCGCTAATAAATCTACTACAGGCGGACGCTAGTTAATGCGCTAGAGACCCCCGTACACACATCCCGATAGATAACACTGTGGCTCGTATGCAGGATTTTGCAGTAATAATGGTGGGCTTTGAAGTTTCATGGGGCGGCGCTAATAATTCTGCTACAGGCTCCCGTAGTGACGCCGGGGGTAAGAAAATGAGACAAAAATTCTGTACTCACTAATAACAGTCTGATTTCAACTCTGAAAAAAGCCATGCAACCGCCAAAGCCTCCCGCAGAAGTGCGCTCGTAAATGCGCTAGAAGACCCAGGACGCACATCAAGATAAATTAAAAAAGAAATCAGGCTCTGATTTAAACAGAAATATATGGTTACATCTTATGTGCTTCAGGGCGGCGCGGACGGGACGGGAGGAAGGATGAGCGGCAGGCGGGTCGGTTCAGGAGCAGCGCGCGGAGCGGAGAAGGACGTAGGTACAATTTCCCACTAAGTAACTGTACTAAAGTAGCAAAAACTGGTGTATAAGCCGCAACCTGACCAGGGGCCAATCCTATATGCTGCATTTGCTGATCTGATTTGTGTATAGACCGCGGCTAATAGCCGGGTTTTTGCGGTAATATTGGTGAGCTTTGAAGTTTCATGGGGCGGCACTTATAAATCTACTACAGGCGCCCGTAGTGTTTCCAGGGGGTAAAATAATGAGAAAAAATTTCTGTACACGCTAATAACAGTCCGATTTCAACTCTGAAAGAAGCCATGTGACTGCCAATGCCTCACGCAGAGGCTCAGCAGGTCTCGGTGTATGGCAGGACGCTAGTAAATCCGTTAGAGGACCCCGTATGCACATCGGGAGAAACAAAAATGAAATGAAACCCTGACCTGGGACCGCTACTATCAGCTGCACCGGTGATCTGATTCTCGCACAGACTGTGGCTAGTACGCTGGTTTTTTCAGTAACATTGGTGGGATTTGAAGTTTCATAGAGCGGCGCTAATAGATTTTGCTGCAGGCGCCCGTAGTGTTGGCCGGGGGGGTGAAAAATGAGAAAAAATATTCTGTACTTGCTAATAATAGTCCAATTTCAACTCTGAAAAATGCCATGTGACCGTCAATGCCTCTCGCAGAGGCTCAGCAGGTCACTGTCTATGGCAGGAAGCTAGTAAATCCGGTACAGGTCCCCGTAGGCACATGGCGATAAACAGATATATATTGGGCATTGTACTACTTGGGGTATCCAATGCGCGGGGTGCGGGGTTGGTAAAAAAGCATCAGGCCAGTGTGTGGCATTAGCGTTGTTTAGAGCGGGGCTGAAATGAACATGAAAGTGAACATGGTGGGAGGGGGGGGGGGGGTCTTCAGTAAGTAGGCAGACGTGCTGCCCTCCACTGTGTTGCAAGTACTGTAGGACACAAAAATGTATCACTTGGGATGTATACCAGCCAGCAGTGGTATAGGTCCCAAGTAGGCCTACCTAGATGTAACCCTGGGGGGCGCACTTGATATATTTTGTATACACATGTGTGCGGCTGGCAAGGGTACTTTTTCTACAAAATTCCCCATGACAAGGGTCCACTTTTCAAGAAAATTTGCCATGACAAGGGTCCAGTTTCGTGAAAATCCCCATGACAAGGGTCTACTTTGTCCGAGATTTTACCAAAACAAAACAAAATGCCATAACAAGGGTAACATTTTGAGGTAAAAATTGCCATAACAAGGGTGAGGGATGTCGAAGGACCAGCCGCACACCAGTGTCAAAAAAAATTCAAGTGCCCCCCCCCCGGGATGTAACCAAGACGTACCACATTAGCTGCTCTGCCCTATAGGGGAAGCTAGCTATAACCCATGTATGACAGTTAAAACTGTTTCTATAGTACCAGGTACTCCACTGTATTCACTGAATAAAGGGCATATTAACCTTTATTCAGTGAAATAGAAGGACGTACCACATTAGCTGCTCTGCCCTATAGGGGAAGCTAGCTATAACCCATGTATAACATTTAAAACTGTTTCTATAGTACTAGGTACTCCACTGTTTTCACTAAATAAAGGGCATATTAACCTTTATTCAGTAAAATAGAAGGACGTACCACATTAGCTGCTCTGCCCTATAGGGGAAGCTAGCTATAACCCATGTATGACAATTAAAACTGTTTCTATAGTACTAGGTACTCCACTGTTTTCACTGAATAAAGGGCATATTAACCTTTATTCAGTAAAATAGAAGGATATGATCAGTAGGCCTACCTAGATGTAACCAAGACGTACCACATTAGCTGCTCTGCCCTATAGGGGAAGCTAGCTATAACCCATGTATGACAATTAAAACTGTTTCCATAGTACCAGGTACCCCACTGTTTTCACTGAATAAAGGGCATATTAACCTTTATTCAGTAAAATAGAAGGATATTTCAGTCTATACAGAATCCTGCCGGACACCGGCTATAGCCGGCAAAAAGCCTGCAGGTCCGGCAGAAAGGTTGGTTCTGCCGGCCTTATGTCAGGCTGTAATCCAGAGATCCTTGCCAACATGCCATTTTTCACGGCTTGTAAATCGGACCATTATTAAGGTTTCTACAGTGTAAAACAGAAAGCTTGAATATTTTCTGTAATGTTCCTCAGTACTTTATATTTCAAAATGATGAATATTATTGTAGCATACTGAGGAACTCTATTCATGTAATACTATCAGTATGAACACATGCTTTATACTTGATTTTTAAATCTTAAAGATTGCACGCCAATATCCGGGCCTGCAAAAATGAAGCCGGGCCTGCAAAAAGAAATTTCTGCAGGACCGAATGTCCTGCTGGGTGAAAAGGTTTTCGTATAGACTGGGATATGATCAGTAGGCCTATCTAGATGTAACCAAAACGTACCACATTAGCTGCTCTGCCCTATAGGGGAAGCTAGCTATAACCCATGTATGCCAATTAAAACTGTTTCTATAGTACTAGGTACTCCACTGTTTTCACTGAATAAAGGGCATATTAACCTTTATTCAGTAAAATAGAAGGAGATGATCAGTAGGCCTACCTAGATGTAACCAAGACGTACCACATTAGCTGCTCTGCCCTATAGGGGAAGCTAGCTATAACCCGTGTATGACACTTAAAACTGTTTCTATAGTACCAGGTACTCCACTGTTTTCACTGAATAAAGGGCATATTAACCTTTATTCAGTAAAATAGAAGGACGTACCACATTAGCTGCTCTGCCCTATAGGGGAAGCTAGCTATAACCTGTGTATGACACTTAAAACTGTTTCTATAGTACCAGGTACTCCACTGTTTTCACTGAATAAAGGGCATATTAACCTTTATTCAGTAAAATAGAAGGACGTACCACATTAGCTGCTCTGCCCTATAGGGGAAGCTAGCTATAACCCGTGTATGACACTTAAAACTGTTTCTATAGTACCAGGTACTCCACTGTTTTCACTGAATAAAGGGCATATTAACCTTTATTCAGTAAAATAGAAGGATGTACCACATTAGCTGCTCTGCCCTATAGGGGAAACTAGCTATAACCCATGTATGACATTTAAAACTGTTTCAATAGTACCAGGTTCGGTCCGTACCCAGGTTCGGTCCGTATGGGCCCTGTGGACCTGCTGACCAGCCTTCGGCTGTGTTGGTTTTAAAACGATATCATCACCCGTGTATGACACTTAAAACTGTTTCCATAGTACTAGGTACTCCACTGTTTTCACTGAATAAAGGGCATATTTCACGAGGTACGGGGGTTGGCCAAAAAGTGGAATGTGAACACAGCAAATGGACTGCACCACATGGTACCATATATACCGCTATATATAGGGCTGTGGGCGTGGCCTAGTTCTGCCCAACTGGAACCATCCTCTTACTAGGCTGCCCTACCTACATGTTGACCTTTATTTAGTAGAGTAGAAGTATGGGAAAGTCAGCGTCCAATTTCCACTGAATAAAGGGCATATTGATCTTTATTCAGGGTGGAAAGAGGCCCGTAATTTAGATCTTCTGAAAGCCATATTGGTCCAAATATAACAATTTGCAAATATTGAGACTACTAACTGATGTATACTTTCATTTACGATTTGAGAAAAGTATCCATGTGTTTTTGAATACAATATTAAAAATATTATGAGCATTTTTCATTTTGGGTGCCACCTCCACCTTCCTATCCACTTTTTGCTGTAGCTTGCGTCAGGTGCGACCACGTGCGTGCGTGGATACCCCAAGTAGTACAATGCCATATATTGTTATTGCTTCAGAGCGGCGCGGACGGGACGGACGGACGAGAAGGATGAGCGGTTGGCGGGTCGGTTCAGGAGCAGCATGCGGAGCGGAGACGGGGGTAAGCACAATTTCCCCCTTAGTTACCTGACCTTATTGGATTCCCCTCCCCTAATTAGGCGGCAGCCATGTTGAGGAAGTCTGCATTAGTCTGGTTAGAAATTTACCCCCTTTCGGTGAAAGAATAAATTCCGTACTCGCAGATAATGCTTGAATTCGAATTCTGAAAGAACAGCCATGATGGCCGAAGATTGCCGGAAGGTTTCAGACCTTCAGATCCAGGCTGTAATGGCCAGCAAAGCCACTGGCAATATCTGAAGTGACGGGCGGGCGTAGAAAAAGTAGGAAAAAATTCTGGACTCGCTACCTTAAAACCTTGTGTGATTCGCATATAGACTGCGGCTAGTAAGTGGGGTTTTGCTATAATTTTGCGCTATAATAGATTCCGCTACAGGCGCCCGTATTGACGGTCGGCGGGTTAAAGGAATAAGAAAATAAATCCTGTACTCTCTAATAATAGTCCAATTTCAACTCTGAAAGAAGCCACGTGACCGCCAAAGCCTACCGCAGAGGCTCAGCAGGTCAGAGTCTATGGCAGGACGCTAGTAAATCCGTTACAGTTCCCCGTAGGCACATCACCATAAACAAAAATGAAATGAAACCCTGACCTGGGGCCAAACCTATCAACTGCACCGGTGATCTGATTTGTGTATAGACTGCGGCTAGTAGGCCTATGCCAGGTTTTGCAGTAACATTGGTGGGATTTGAAGTCTCAAAGGAAGATTGTGGGAAAGTCTCAGACCTTCAGATCCAGGCTGTAACGACCAGTAAAGCCACTGGCAATGTCTTAAGTGACGGGCGGGGCGTAGAAAAAGCAGGAAAAAACTCTGGACTCGCTACCTTAAAACCTTGTGTGATTCGCATATAGACTGCGGCTAGTAAGTGGGGTTTTGCGATAATGTTTGCGCTAATAGATTCCGCTACAGGCGCCCGTATTGACGGTCGGGGGTTAAAGAAATAAGGAAAAAGATTCTGTACTCGCTAATAATAGTCCAATTTCAACTCTGAAAGAAGCCACGTGACCGCCAAAGCCTACCGCAGAGGCTCAGCAGGTCACAGTCTATAGCACGACACTAGTAAATCCGTTGGAGGACCCGTATGCACATCGGGAGAAACAAAAATGAAATGAAACCCTGACCTAGGACAGCTACTATCAGCTGCACCGGTGATCTGATTCACGTACAGACTGCGGCTAGTACGCTGGGTTTTTCAGTAACATTGGTGGGATTTGAAGTTTCATAGAGCGGCGCTAATAGATTCCACTGCAGGCACCCGTAGTGAAGGCCTGGGGGGTAAAAAAATGAGACAAAAAATGCTGTACTCGCTAATAACAGTCCGATTTCAATTCTGAAAAAAGCCACGTGACCGCCAAAGCGTCCGCAGAGGCTCAGCAAGTCACGTTCTATAAGGGGACGCTAGTAAATGCGCTAGAGGCTCCCGTACTTACATCACGATAAATTACACTTTGGCTGGTACGCAGGATTTTGCAGAAATAATGACTGGCTTTGAAGTTTCATGGGGCGGCGCTAATAAATCTGCTACAGGCGCCTGTAGTGACCGCCGGGGTCAAAAAATTCTGAAAAAATTCTGTACACGCTAATAACAGGCCGATTGCAACTCTGAAAAAAGCCACGTGACCTGCAAAGCCTCCAGCAGGGGATCAGCAGGTCACAGTCTATGGGGGGACGCTAGTAAATGCGCTAGAGGCCCCTCGACGTGTATCACGATAAATTACACTGTGGTTCGTACACAGGATTTTGCAGAAATAACGACTGGCTTTGAAGTTCCATGGGGCGGCACTAATAAATCTGCTACAGGGCTCGTCGTGATGGCCGGGGGTTAAAAAAATGTGACAAAAATTCTTTACACGGTAATAACAGTCCGATTTCAATTCTGAAAACAGCCACGTGACCGCCAAAGCCTCCCGCAGGGGCTCAGCAGGTCGCAGTCTATGGGGGGACGCTAGTAAATGCGCTAAAGGCCCCCGGACGCACATCACGGTAATTTAAAAAAGAAATAAGGCTCTGATTTAAACAGAAATATATGGTTACATCTCCTGTGCTTCAGGGCGGCGCGGAGGGAGGAAGGATGAGCGGCAGGCGGGTCGGTTAAGGAGCAGCGTGCGGAGCGGAGAAGGACGTAGGTACAATTTCCCACTAAGTAACTGTACTAAAGTAGCAAAAACTAGTGTATAAGCCGCAACCTGACTTGGGGCCAATCCTATATGCTGCATTGGTGATCTGATTTGTGTATAGACCGCGGCTAATACCCAGGGTTTTGCGGTAATATTGGTGGGCTTTGCAGTTTCATTTGGCGGCGCTAATAAATCTACTACAGGCACCCGTAGTAATGGCTGAGGGGTAAAAAAATGAGACAAAAAATGCTGTACTCGCTAATAACAGTCCGATTTCAATTCTGAAAAAATCCACATGACCGCCAAAGCGTCCGCAGAGGCTCAGCAAGTCACGTTCTATAAGGGGACGCTAGTAAATGCGCTAGAGGCTCCCGTACTTACATCACGATAAATTACACTTTGGCTGGTACGCAGGATTTTGCAGAAATAATGACTGGCTTTGAAGTTTCATGGGGCGGCGCTAATAAATCTGCTACAGGCGCCTGTAGTAAACGCCGGGGGTAAAAAATTCTGAAAAAATTCTGTACACGCTAATAACAGGCCGATTGCAACTCTGAAAAAAGCCAGGTGACCGGCAAAGCCTCCTGCAGGGGATCAGCAGGTCACAGTAGTAGTATAGTATGTATCGGAACGGGACTATAGTTAAGTACTGTTTATTACTCAATCGACATGCAGCCAATCAGAGGCCTCCATTTGGTCACGTGACCGGAAGTGACCTACTTAGGGGATTAGTGGTGACGTCACGTGACCTAGTTAGCCAATCAGAGGCCTCCATTTGGTCACGTGACCGGAAGTGACCTACTTAGGGGATTAGCGGTGCATTCTGGGTAACCCTGCAGCCAATCAGAGGCCTCCATTGGGTGACCGGAAGTGACCTACTTAGGGGATGGTGCATTCTGGGTAACCTACTGACCTACTTAGGGGACCGGAAGTGACGTCACATGACCTAATGGCCAACCGGAAGTGACCTCATTGAGGATCACGTGACCGGAAGTGACCTGATTGATCACGTGACCGGAAGAAGAAGAAGAAGAAGAAGAAGTGACGTCACGCGACTTAATGAAGAGATGAGCGTCTTTAAGGGGTCACGGGCTTTAAAATGTGATATCTTTTTTTTTGGAGGAGGAGGCGAGTCTCTTATTTTTTTTCGGTAAACTAATAAAAAACACCACGATATAAGTTTTTTTTTCATTTTTTATTGTTTTACGAGCGACTGGAAGTGACTTATTGAACTAGTTAGAAGCGTTCTTTAGAGTGTATAAGGGGGAAGGAGGGGAAGGAGGGGAGGGGAGGGGGGGAGGGGGGCCCTTTTAACATGCATGGGGAGGGGGGCGCTTTTAGGATGCATGGGGCGAGTGGTGGGGGGGAGGGGGGGGAGGGGGGCACTCTAGGGGGGGGCACTCTAAGGGGCGCGTTTGTCTCTTTTAAGAAAGAAAAAGATTTTCAATCGAGAGACACGCTTCTTCCTCTCGAGAGGAAGAAGCGTGTCTCTTCGTGTTTTTTTTTTGTTTATCACGTGCTGCGATGAGGCGATCAGCTGCGACTGGAGGAAGTGACACTTTAAGAGATCGCGCGTCTTAATTGTTATGATATTTTTTTTTTTTTTTTTTTTTTTTTTTTTTTACTTACTAATAAAGAAGACGTATGAAAATAAAACACAACAATTCACATGTCCGTCGTTCTCGTTGTTTCTTGCTTGATAAAGTCAAGTAATATCGCGATGCCGAGGCCAAACTTTCCCATGTCCTCAGTCAACACTCGAAGGAGTTCAAAAGGCGTACCGCCGGCGCCGTCAGCTTCATCTTGCCACATTTTCAACACTCGGAAGGCCCACTCAGCGGGACTTCCTCCGTATTCGCATTCTTCAGCGATCTTATCTAACCTCTCAGGCGACAATTTTAAATGGTCCCCCACCTCTTTCCACCTGCTACCCAGACGTCTGCCGAGGGTGCCCAAGTGCTTATGCATCGCGCGCGAGTCGGGGTTTTCGAAATCCAACCCCTGTCTGTGGAGAAGGGCCATCCACTGAGCCAACAGTTCCATGCGTCTAATGCGGGTGAAGACGCGACCGAGCTCGCCCCATCTATGACGATGCGGGGTTTCACCCCACCACACTCGGAACATCGCCGTACACAGCTCCTCCGGTGTCTTGACACTGCGCTCTACTAGAGCATCCATACGGGCGGCGCTGACTTTTAAGCTACTGCCCAACTCTCTCCAACAGCCGCTCAACTCTTTACCTAGTTGACGAAGCAAGGCGTCGCTATAGGCTAACCGCCGCTGTCCTACCTGTCGGGTCTCCCCATCATCGGTCTGCCTCGCGCCGCGTCTCACGTCGTCAAGCCGCATTAACTTTTTTTCAGGCGCACCGGGCGGTGAAGGCGAGCTTGAAAGTGGAATAGCTTGAGCCATCTCGTCTCGTCTTGGCGGCGGCGGCAGCGGCGGCGGCGGCGGCGGCGGCGGCGGTGGTGGTGGTGGCGGTGGTGGTGGTAGTAGCCGTTACTGGGGTCAGAGGCGATATGTTTTTTTTCCAACAGAAATGAGAGCTTTTTATACAGAGGGAGTTTAATCCCATTTCCAACAGCGCTCCAGCTGTCTAGCGCCCTGTCCGCATGACGCTTTTTCAGCCGCTCCGCTCCTTAAGAGCTTAGATGACGAGGGGGTGTGGCATCGCTATCCGTGGAGACCAGCTGAAAACGGTGTTTTTTCCTCACTCATAGCCTTAATACCTCCTACCCCCTACCCGAGGACGTCTCCCTCCCTCTGACATTCATTGTAACAAACGTCAGAGGTCAGGTGAAAATCGGATTTTTTTTCATGCACAGCCTTAGGCAGCTGTCACCCCTCCCTATTGAACTAGCCGGCCGCCCGCCCGCCTGGCCGGCCCGGTCTACTCACCACGGCAGGAGGTGGCGATTTTTGTCTTACACTTAAGTCGCTCACCACATGCACACGCCTCTACTCACAGACAGACACGTTCGTCTTAGGGGGGTCCTGCTTCACGCCACACGCCTCCTGTAGTTTTTTTTTGTATACACACTGTAAGCTCATCACCGTTACCGTTAATCCTTTATACAGCTAACGCGCGCTGAATGGCTGAACAGGGTGGTAAGCGGCTTAGCTCACCACAGTGGATCCCTCAAAAAGGGATCCAGCTGAAAACGTCATACCTTATGTCTTTGTGAATGGCCGCCGCCGGTCAGTCGACGGCAGGCAGCAACCGCTTAACCCTTTATACAGCTAATGCGCGTTGAATTGCTGAACAGGGTGGTAAGCGGCTTAGCTCATCATCACAGTCGATCTCTCAAAAGAGGGGGGGGGGGAAAGGGATCCAGCTGAAAACGTCATGCCTTATGTCTTTTTGTTTCTCTTTGTGAATGGCCGCCGGCCAGCCGGCGGCAGCTGAACAGGGTCGGTAAGTAGCTTAGCTCTAGAAGCGAGAAGGCGTATATAAGGGGCTTGGAAACCTCCATTCACTCACTCATTCTTTTTTGCTGCTCTCTACAGTCACCACCATGAGCAAAAGACAACAGCTAGCGGCGTTCAAGAACAAGAAGACTACGCGGAACAGCGTTCGTTTAGCGTCAGTGCCTGCTCTTGCTACTGAACATGAGACTACCGCCGCAGCCGGTTGGTCTTATCACCCTCCTGCTGTAGCGAGCGCTCGCGGCAGTAGTAGTAGTAGTAGTAGCAGTAGCACTAGTAGTAGCAGTAGTAGTAGTAGTGGTAGTAGTACTAGTAGTACTACTGGTAGCAGTCGTCGTGCTAGCGACGTTGTTACACTCGCGACGGTACACGTTGCTGCTAAGCGCGCTGCCGCTGCTACCGCCGTCCCGCCTGCCGCTGCTGCTGCTGCTGCTGCTGCTGCTGCGCCTGCTACTGCTGCGCCTGCTACGGCTGCGCCTGCTGAGGCTGCTGCTGCGCCTGCTACTGTTGCGTCTGCTGCGGCTGCTGCTGCGGCTGCTTCTGCTGCACCTGCTGCTACTGCTACTACTACTGACGACAACGCTCCTGGCACAGCGCAGTACTGGCAACCGGGTTTTTACCTCCCCACTACTGTTGATGACTTTGATGACCTGCCGCACGTTGCACAGCCCCTCTCCTCCACCACTACATCGACGGACGCCCTCGACGCCGCTCGCGCTGAGAGTTACAGCTATTCGGACACTCAGCCCCTGAACCGAGAAGAAGAGGAGGAGGAGGAGCAGCAACAGGGTGAGACAGAGAACGACGCTGACGACGAGGCGTACGAAGAACCCGAAGGGCAAGGGGTGAGCGGTACGTTTTTCGGCTTCCCTCTTCGACCTTTCGACCTCACTTCCTCCACTGCTAGCGCCCCCCCGTCCGGTCCGTGGCGACTGCCCTCACCGCCACCTTACGAGGGCGGCGGCGGCGCTTCATCTTCTACCGCTACACACAGCACGGACGGCGTGTGGCTGCGCTGTTCCAACAACGAGACCTCCGATACCACCAGCGCTGACGCTGCTCCTGCTATCGGTTCTGCTGCTGATTCAGCTCACGCTGATGGTGTTAGTCATCCTGCGGGTGTGAAACGTTCTAAGGTGAGTTCCAGAACAACAAGGCCCACTAAGAAGAGAAAAATACAAGAAAAAGAAGGAGATGGACGAGAAGAAGCAGAGAAAACACTCGGGTTAGAGTTCTGCTTAGACGGAGCTTTGACGCTGGAGATCTGGGAGGACGTGGCTAGACTGTCTAGGAGGCCGCGCTACACAAAAGACGGCCAGGTGAAAGAGGCGTCTCTGACCAGAAGCAAGCGAGTGCACTTCACGGCCGACGCGCTGCGCGAGCTCATAGCACGCATCGCCGATATCCGCGCAGTGGTGCGCATACGCGACACAGCGGCCGCGCAAGGAAAACCTAATCACACCCCCTGGTTCGCAGTGCTGGATGAGGCGGGCGAAGTGTACGCAGCTGTGAGCTACTACAGCGGTAAGAACCTCGTCCACGTGCGCAAGTACGAAGGTCCTGACAAAAAACCCACACAGCAGGGGGTGACGCTGTCCGCCAGAGCGCTCAAAGAGTTGGATGACAAAACAGAGATCATTCTGAAATATCTCGGCATAGATTCGGAATGAGAGACGCTCAACGCTCACGCGCGCACACACACAGCGTTTGACGTACGCTGTATGAGACAGACAGACAGACAGACGGATACACAGACAGCAGACAGAAAGATAGTTACATAGACGACAGATTGATAGATGGCTAGATAGATAGTTAGACGGCTAAGTAGTTGGTAACCGAGTGAAAAAAAACATGACACAGTACGTATGCGAAAAGTGTTTCAAAATGTTTAAAAGAGCGTACAACCACGAGAGACACGTAGAAAATTGTAGAGTAGTAGCTAAGTTTTGCCCTCTATGCGGCGAAGGGGATTGCCGAAAGAGCGCTTGTCGACGCGAATCTCTGGACGGGGTGACCGTCCCTCCGCGCATATGTGCTGTACCGAACGGGGAGGAAACGTTCACGGCGAATTGGCCTGCGATACAAACGGGCGTCAGGATGCACGGGACTCGCGTGAGTGTAACAAACTTCAGGCTACCAACCGGCGAGTTGAGTGACGCTGTAGATACTATGCGTCGCATTCACTTGACACAAAGATTCAGATACAAAGTGGGTTTCTCGGTAGGCTTACTGTTACAACACAGAGAAGACAAGAGCAAACTGCGCTACTTCCACGCCTCCCAGAACAACGCAACTCTCATACAACCGCTCCCTACTGTAACTAATTCAGAAACTTTGGAAGAGCTCCTCTCAAAGATGCAAAACACCGTCGCTTGCGAGGAGGTACGGAAACTTTGCGACGCTGACACCAAGTGGCACGTTCTTTTTCCTACCAATTTGAACATCTGCGTTTACATGGGACCGGGGGAATTCCCCATAGGCGGTAGGATCACTCAGGCCGGTCGAGTTGGAAAGAGAAGTGGCGTGTTAGATTTTCCCAACAAGGACAACCTCTGCATCTTCCGCTGCATTTCCTTTCACTTATACAACACCAGCAAGCGCGCTTCAGATTTGTTACGTCAGTTCTGTCCCGCTGCCACACCTGAATCCTTTCCGGGTCTGAACATCCGCGACTTACCCGCGTTAGAGAACTTGTTTGACGTACAAATAGCGGTTTACACCGCGTCGCGTCAAGTGCCGGGGCGGAAGTTGAGAAGACGCGTTACTCTGATCAGACCGCCTTCCAGAACTGTGGCCGCCCGAGGTAAAGTCAACCTACACCTGACGGCGAAAGGCGGTTTGCACGTCTCTCTCGTCACGGACTTCAACGCGTACGCGGGCATATACGAATGTTGCAAGTGTAAGGCGGCGTTCACCACCGAGTTCTTGCTGAAGAGACACAGGAACCAGCTTTCCTCTTGCCGACAAGTCAAGTTGCGCTACGTAGGTGGCATCTACCAAAATTCGAGAACGATTTTCGAAGCGCTAGCAGACTTCTCCATTTTTCCCCCCGACGGACATTCCGGAATCTACCCTTACAAGATCGCCTTCGATTTCGAGGCTTTCTTCAGACCGTGCAAAGAACCGTCGACGGAGCACGTGTCCCTGCTGTGGGATCACGTCCCTTTGTCGGCTAGTGTCGCATCCGACTTTCCGGGGTGGGAGGGGCCCGTGTGCTTCGTCAGAGCGTCCGACGCAGATTCCGACCCCTTGTTGGACCGAGTTTTAAATCACATAAACGAGAACGCCAAAGCGATCGGGGAAGCTGTGCTAGAACTTTACCGACCGACGTTAGCGAAGTTAGATGCGGCGATAGGTGAAGCTCTCCTGCTGGAGGAGGCGACGTTCACCACCCCTTCTCCAGGCGGCTTCGCTGCGGCTCAGACCAGACACCCGTTAGTTCAACTGAAGAAGCGTCTTCTGAGATACATCCGTCAAGCTCCAGTGGTGGGCTTCAACTCGGGGCGTTACGACTTGAACCTGATCAAAATACGCCTTCACTCGTTCTTCGCCTCCGGAGACCGAAGAAACCAAGAATTCAGCGTCATAAAGAGAAGCAATCAATACTTGGCGGTTTACACACAGCACACGGTTTTCTTGGACGTAGTCAACTATTTGGCACCCGGTTACAACTACGCGACCTATTTGCGAGCTTTCACCAGGAACGAAGAGAAAGGTCACTTTCCTTACGAATGGATGACGTCTACCAGGAAACTGGCAAACAGAACGCTGCCGCCGAGATCGGCTTTCGACAGCGAGCTGACGGGCGTCAAAATGTCCGAATCCGACTACGCCGCATGTCAGAAAGTTTGGTCCGACGAGAAGATGCAAACTATGGAAGACTACTTGATCCACTACAACAACAAAGACGTGAAACCTTTCATAGAAGCTCTGAAAAATCACGCTAAATTTTTCCAAGATCGCGGCATCGACATGTTGAAAGACGGAGTTTCTCTCGCCGGTTTGACTTTACGCTTCCTCTTCCAAAACCTAGAAGACGCGTTCACAACGTTTCCCCAGTTCGACGCCGTCCTCCACGCTCTGATCAAAGAGAATCTAGTCGGCGGTCCTTCCATCATCTTCCATAGATTTCACGAGAAGGGCACCACGCGGATAAGGGAGCACAAGTACGGCGAAGAAGCGAGACCGTGCCAACACATCCTAGGACTAGACGCTAACTCTCTGTACTTGCGCTGCATGAGCGAAGCGCACTGCACGGGCTATTACGCGGTGAGACGGCCCGAGACCGAGTTCAAGCCCGAAATCAGGCAAAGAAACTCTCACAGCGCTTTGGAGTGGTTACGCTTCGTAGAGCACGACCGCGACGTGAAACTGCGCCACGCTCTGAACGGCGGCGAGATGGCGGTAGGCTGTCGGAGAATTCGCGTGGACGGATTTCACGCGGCCTCTAATACGGTTTTCCAGTTTCACGGGTGTTGGTTCCACGCTCACGAGTGCATACCGTCGCACCGATATCAGTGCGCTTCACTGAGAGAGGAGAGACGCGACAGAACGACCAGAGTAAGCGCTTACTTGAAAGCGTTAGGTTACAAGCTGGTCGTCGTGTGGGAGTGCGAATGGCGAGAGATGAAGCGTCGAGATGAGCGGGTCAAGGCCTCCCAACAACGCTGGAAGGTTGACGCTTTGAAAGTGTCTCGAAACGCGATGAGCGAGAGCGACATCCTTTCCGCTGTGAAAGAGGAGAAAATGTTCGGTTTAGTTCAAGTGGACATCACTACGCCGCCTCACCTACGAGAGTACTTCGAAGAAATGACCCCCGTTTTCAAGAACGCGACCGTTTCAAAATCGGACATAGGCCCTCACATGTCAGACTTTGCGCAGGAAGAAAAGCTGTTGAACACGCCTCAGAGATGTCTGATAGGGAGTTACCACGGAAAAAATATTCTCTTGGGAACGCCGCTTCTCAAGTGGTATTTAGAGCACGGTTTGATAGTCACCAAAGTGCAGCTGGTGGTAGAATACCTACCTAAACGCTCCTTTGCCGGTTTCGCGGACGAAGTGACGGCGGCGCGAAGACGTGGCGACGTGAACGAGAACGAGAAAATTCTGTCAGACTGTTACAAGTTAATGGGAAACGCTACGTACGGTAAAACAATCTGCAACAAAGAAAAACACACGGCGGTGAGATACACTGACAGTCGGAAGTTCGAACTATTGGCCAATTCGTGGCGCTTCAAAAAGGCGTCCGAGTTGACTTCCGATCTGTTTGAAGTCGAACTACAACCGAAAACGGTCAAGAACAACCTCCCTATTCAGATAGGGTTCATGGTATACCAGTACGCGAAGTTGAAAATGTTAGAGTTCACATACGACTTCTTGGATAGATTCGTCGATCGGCGCGATTATGCCCTTTGTCAAATGGACACCGACAGTCTTTACATGGCTCTCAGCGGTGCCACGTTGGATGACCTAGTGAAACCTCGCCTGAGAGAGACGTACTTCAGAGAGAAACGAAAGTGGCTTCCGACAGCGGTGTGCGACGAGCACTTAGAGCTTTTCGTGAAGACAAAAACGGAAAAAGTGCGAGAATGGTGTGCGCCGCCCGGCGGATGTTGTGAGAGACGGTACCTTCACGATCTGAGAACTTCGGGGCTCATGAAAGCGGAGTGGGAAGGTGACGGGATCCTAAGTCTCAACCCTAAGACTTACATTTGCTACGATCGAGTCAGCGACACCGGTGAAAGAAAATCCAAAAAATGGAGTGCAAAAGGCGTACAGAAGAAACAAAACCCCCAGGAACCAGACGCCTTCTTGGATGTTCTTCGCCAACGAAAAACTCTCATTGCTGTAAATAGAAATTTCAAAGTGGTGCGAAACAAAATGGTCACCTACACCATAGAGAAAGACGGCGTGCGCTACTTGTATTATAAGCGTCGCGTGCATTCTGACGGTGTGACAACGAGTCCTTTAGAGATATGAAAAAAAAAAAAATAAATAAGCGTGTGCATCTTTTCAAAAATAGAGTGTTTATCAAGATTGAAAAAAAAATAAATAAAAAAAATTAAAAGAAAATATTGTTGTGTTTTTATTATCATACGGCTTCTTTTACTAGTAAGTCGCGCAGTCTCTTAAAGCGTCACTCATGTGACGACGTCGCTTCCAGTCACGGGATCCTAAACAAAAAAAAAACTTCTTCTTCTTCCGGTCACGTGATCAATCAGGTCGCTTCCGGTTGGCCATTAAGTCGTGTGACGTCACTTCCGGTCACGTGACTCATCAGGTCACTTCCGATCACGTGATCCTAAATTAGGTCATATGACGTCACTTCCGGTCCCCTAAGTAGGTCAGTAGGTTACCCAGAATGCACCATCCCCTAAGTAGGTCACTTCCGGTCACCCAATGGAGGCCTCTGATTGGCTGCAGGGTTACCCAGAATGCACCGCTAATCCCCTAAGTAGGTCACTTCCGGTCACGTGACCAAATGGAGGCCTCTGATTGGCTAACTAGGTCACGTGACGTCACCACTAATCCCCTAAGTAGGTCACTTCCGGTCACGTGACCAAATGGAGGCCTCTGATTGGCTGCATGTCGATTGAGTAATAAACAGTACTTAACTATAGTCCCGTTCCGATACATACTATACTACTCACAGTCTATGGGGGGACGCTAGTAAATGCGCTAGAGGCCCCTCGACGTGTATCACGATAAATTACACTGTGGTTCGTACACAGGATTTTGCAGAAATAACGACTGGCTTTGAAGTTCCATGGGGCGGCACTAATAAATCTGCTACAGGGCTCGTCGTGATGGCCGGGGGTTAAAAAAATGTGACAAAAATTCTTTACACGCTAATAACAGTCCGATTTCAATTCTGGAAACAGCCACGTGACCGCCAAAGCCTCCCGCAGGGGCTCAGCAGGTCGCAGTCTATGGGGGGACGCTAGTAAATGCGCTAAAGGCCCCCGGACGCACATCACGGTAATTTAAAAAAGAAATAAGGCTCTGATTTAAACAGAAATATATGGTTACATCTCCTGTGCTTCAGGGCGGCGCGGAGGGAGGAAGGATGAGCGGCAGGCGGGTCGGTTAAGGAGCAGCGTGCGGAGCGGAGAAGGACGTAGGTACAATTTCCCACTAAGTAACTGTACTAAAGTAGCAAAAACTAGTGTATAAGCCGCAACCTGACTTGGGGCCAATCCTATATGCTGCATTGGTGATCTGATTTGTGTATAGACCGCGGCTAATACCCAGGGTTTTGCGGTAATATTGGTGGGCTTTGCAGTTTCATTTGGCGGCGCTAATAAATCTACTACAGGCACCCGTAGTAATGGCTGAGGGGTAAAAAAATGAGACAAAAAATGCTGTACTCGCTAATAACAGTCCGATTTCAATTCTAAAAAGGGACATGACCGCCAAAGCGTCCGCAGAGGCTCAGCAAGTCACGTTCTATAAGGGGACGCTAGTAAATGCGCTAGAGGCTCCCGTACTTACATCACGATAAATTACACTTTGGCTGGTACGCAGGATTTTGCAGAAATAATGACTGGCTTTGAAGTTTCATGGGGCGGCGCTAATAAATCTGCTACAGGCGCCTGTAGTGACCGCCGGGGGTAAAAAATTCTGAAAAAATTCTGTACACGCTAATAACAGGCCGATTGCAACTCTGAAAAAAGCCAGGTGACCGGCAAAGCCTCCCGCAGGGGATCAGCAGGTCACAGTCTATGGGGGGACGCTAGTAAATGCGCTAGAGGCCCCTCGACGTGTATCACGATAAATTACACTGTGGTTCGTACACAGGATTTTGCAGAAATAACGACTGGCTTTGAAGTTCCATGGGGCGGCACTAATAAATCTGCTACAGGGCTCGTCGTGATGGCCGGGGGTTAAAAAAATGTGACAAAAATTCTTTACACGGTAATAACAGTCCGATTTCAATTCTGAAAACAGCCACGTGACCGCCAAAGCCTTCCGCAGGGGCTCAGCAGGTCGCAGTCTATGGGGGGACGCTAGTAAATGCGCTAAAGGCCCCCGGACGCACATCACGGTAATTTAAAAAAGAAATAAGGCTCTGATTTAAACAGAAATATATGGTTACATCTCCTGTGCTTCAGGGCGGCGCGGAGGGAGGAAGGATGAGCGGCAGGCGGGTCGGTTAAGGAGCAGCGTGCGGAGCGGAGAAGGACGTAGGTACAATTTCCCACTAAGTAACTGTACTAAAGTAGCAAAAACTAGTGTATAAGCCGCAACCTGACTTGGGGCCAATCCTATATGCTGCATTGGTGATCTGATTTGTGTATAGACCGCGGCTAATACCCAGGGTTTTGCGGTAATATTGGTGGGCTTTGCAGTTTCATTTGGCGGCGCTAATAAATCTACTACAGGCACCCGTAGTAATGGCTGAGGGGTAAAAAAATGAGACAAAAAATGCTGTACTCGCTAATAACAGTCCGATTTCAATTCTGAAAAAAGCCACGTGACCGCCAAAGCGTCCGCAGAGGCTCAGCAAGTCACGTTCTATAAGGGGACGCTAGTAAATGCGCTAGAGGCTCCCGTACTTACATCACGATAAATTACACTTTGGCTGGTACGCAGGATTTTGCAGAAATAATGACTGGCTTTGAAGTTTCATGGGGCGGCGCTAATAAATCTGCTACAGGCGCCTGTAGTGACCGCCGGGGGTAAAAAATTCTGAAAAAATTCTGTACACGCTAATAACAGGCCGATTGCAACTCTGAAAAAAGCCACGTGACCGGCAAAGCCTCCCGCAGGGGATCAGCAGGTCACAGTCTATGGGGGGACGCTAGTAAAATGCGCTAGAGGCCCCTCGACGTGTATCACGATAAATTACACTGTGGTTCGTACACAGGATTTTGCAGAAATAACGACTGGCTTTGAAGTTCCATGGGGCGGCACTAATAAATCTGCTACAGGGCTCGTCGTGATGGCCGGGGGTTAAAAAAATGTGACAAAAATTCTTTACACGGTAATAACAGTCCGATTTCAATTCTGAAAACAGCCACGTGACCGCCAAAGCCTTCCGCAGGGGCTCAGCAGGTCGCAGTCTATGGGGGGACGCTAGTAAATGCGCTAAAGGCCCCCGGACGCACATCACGGTAATTTAAAAAAGAAATAAGGCTCTGATTTAAACAGAAATATATGGTTACATCTCCTGTGCTTCAGGGCGGCGCGGAGGGAGGAAGGATGAGCGGCAGGCGGGTCGGTTAAGGAGCAGCGTGCGGAGCGGAGAAGGACGTAGGTACAATTTCCCACTAAGTAACTGTACTAAAGTAGCAAAAACTAGTGTATAAGCCGCAACCTGACTTGGGGCCAATCCTATATGCTGCATTGGTGATCTGATTTGTGTATAGACCGCGGCTAATACCCAGGGTTTTGCGGTAATATTGGTGGGCTTTGCAGTTTCATTTGGCGGCGCTAATAAATCTACTACAGGCACCCGTAGTAATGGCTGAGGGGTAAAAAAATGAGACAAAAAATGCTGTACTCGCTAATAACAGTCCGATTTCAATTCTGAAAAAAGCCACGTGACCGCCAAAGCGTCCGCAGAGGCTCAGCAAGTCACGTTCTATAAGGGGACGCTAGTAAATGCGCTAGAGGCTCCCGTACTTACATCACGATAAATTACACTTTGGCTGGTACGCAGGATTTTGCAGAAATAATGACTGGCTTTGAAGTTTCATGGGGCGGCGCTAATAAATCTGCTACAGGCGCCTGTAGTGACCGCCGGGGGTAAAAAATTCTGAAAAAATTCTGTACACGCTAATAACAGGCCGATTGCAACTCTGAAAAAAGCCACGTGACCGGCAAAGCCTCCCGCAGGGGATCAGCAGGTCACAGTCTATGGGGGGACGCTAGTAAAATGCGCTAGAGGCCCCTCGACGTGTATCACGATAAATTACACTGTGGTTCGTACACAGGATTTTGCAGAAATAACGACTGGCTTTGAAGTTCCATGGGGCGGCACTAATAAATCTGCTACAGGGCTCGTCGTGATGGCCGGGGGTTAAAAAAATGTGACAAAAATTCTTTACACGGTAATAACAGTCCGATTTCAATTCTGAAAACAGCCACGTGACCGCCAAAGCCTTCCGCAGGGGCTCAGCAGGTCGCAGTCTATGGGGGGACGCTAGTAAATGCGCTAAAGGCCCCCGGACGCACATCACGGTAATTTAAAAAAGAAATAAGGCTCTGATTTAAACAGAAATATATGGTTACATCTCCTGTGCTTCAGGGCGGCGCGGAGGGAGGAAGGATGAGCGGCAGGCGGGTCGGTTAAGGAGCAGCGTGCGGAGCGGAGAAGGACGTAGGTACAATTTCCCACTAAGTAACTGTACTAAAGTAGCAAAAACTAGTGTATAAGCCGCAACCTGACTTGGGGCCAATCCTATATGCTGCATTGGTGATCTGATTTGTGTATAGACCGCGGCTAATACCCAGGGTTTTGCGGTAATATTGGTGGGCTTTGCAGTTTCATTTGGCGGCGCTAATAAATCTACTACAGGCACCCGTAGTAATGGCTGAGGGGTAAAAAAATGAGACAAAAAATGCTGTACTCGCTAATAACAGTCCGATTTCAATTCTGAAAAAAGCCACGTGACCACCAAAGCGTCCGCAGAGGCTCAGCAAGTCACGTTCTATAAGGGGACGCTAGTAAATGCGCTAGAGGCTCCCGTACTTACATCACGATAAATTACACTTTGGCTGGTACGCAGGATTTTGCAGAAATAATGACTGGCTTTGAAGTTTCATGGGGCGGCGCTAATAAATCTGCTACAGGCGCCTGTAGTGACCGCCGGGGGTAAAAAATTCTGAAAAAATTCTGTACACGCTAATAACAGGCCGATTGCAACTCTGAAAAAAGCCACGTGACCGGCAAAGCCTCCCGCAGGGGATCAGCAGGTCACAGTCTATGGGGGGACGCTAGTAAAATGCGCTAGAGGCCCCTCGACGTGTATCACGATAAATTACACTGTGGTTCGTACACAGGATTTTGCAGAAATAACGACTGGCTTTGAAGTTCCATGGGGCGGCACTAATAAATCTGCTACAGGGCTCGTCGTGATGGCCGGGGGTTAAAAAAATGTGACAAAAATTCTTTACACGCTAATAACAGTCCGATTTCAATTCTGAAAACAGCCACGTGACTGCCAAAGCCTCCCGCAGGGGCTCAGCAGGTCGCAGTCTATGGGGGGACGCTAGTAAATGCGCTAAAGGCCCCCGGACGCACATCACGGTAATTTAAAAAAGAAATAAGGCTCTGATTTAAACAGAAATATATGGTTACATCTCCTGTGCTTCAGGGCGGCGCGGAGGGAGGAAGGATGAGCGGCAGGCGGGTCGGTTAAGGAGCAGCGTGCGGAGCGGAGAAGGACGTAGGTACAATTTCCCACTAAGTAACTGTACTAAAGTAGCAAAAACTAGTGTATAAGCCGCAACCTGACTTGGGGCCAATCCTATATGCTGCATTGGTGATCTGATTTGTGTATAGACCGCGGCTAATACCCAGGGTTTTGCGGTAATATTGGTGGGCTTTGCAGTTTCATTTGGCGGCGCTAATAAATCTACTACAGGCACCCGTAGTAATGGCTGAGGGGTAAAAAAATGAGACAAAAAATGCTGTACTCGCTAATAACAGTCCGATTTCAATTCTGAAAAAAGCCACGTGACCGCCAAAGCGTCCGCAGAGGCTCAGCAAGTCGAGTTCTATAAGGGGACGTTAGTAAATGCGCTAGAGGCTCCCGTACTTACATCACGATAAATTACACTTTGGCTGGTACGCAGGATTTTGCAGAAAAATAATGACTGGCTTTGAAGTTTCATGGGGCGGCGCTAATAAATCTGCTACAGGCGCCTGTAGTGACCGCCGGGGGTAAAAAATTCTGAAAAAATTCTGTACACGCTAATAACAGGCCGATTGCAACTCTGAAAAAAGCCACGTGACCGGCAAAGCCTCCAGCAGGGGATCAGCAGGTCACAGGCTATGGGGGGACGCTAGTAAATGCGCTAGAGGCCCCTCGACGTGTATCACGATAAATTACACTGGTTCGTACACAGGATTTTGCAGAAATAACTACTGGCTTTGAAGTTCCATGGGGCGGCACTAATAAATCTGCTACAGGGCTCGTCGTGATGGCCGGGGGTTAAAAAAATGTGACAAAAATTCTTTACACGGTAATAACAGTCCGATTTCAATTCTGAAAACAGCCACGTGACTGCCAAAGCCTCCCGCAGGGGCTCAGCAGGTCGCAGTCTATGGGGGGACGCTAGTAAATGCGCTAAAGGCCCCCGGACGCACATCACGGTAATTTAAAAAAGAAATAAGGCTCTGATTTAAACAGAAATATATGGTTACATCTCCTGTGCTTCAGGGCGGCGCGGAGGGAGGAAGGATGAGCGGCAGGCGGGTCGGTTAAGGAGCAGCGTGCGGAGCGGAGAAGGACGTAGGTACAATTTCCCACTAAGTAACTGTACTAAAGTACCAAAAACTAGTGTATAAGCCGCAACCTGACTTGGGGCCAATCCTATATGCTGCATTGGTGATCTGATTTGTGTATAGACCGCGGCTAATACCCAGGGTTTTGCGGTAATATTGGTGGGCTTTGCAGTTTCATTTGGCGGCGCTAATAAATCTACTACAGGCACCCGTAGTAATGGCTGAGGGGTAAAAAAATGAGACAAAAAATGCTGTACTCGCTAATAACAGTCCGATTTCAATTCTGAAAAAAGCCACGTGACCGCCAAAGCGTCCGCAGAGGCTCAGCAAGTCACGTTCTATAAGGGGACGCTAGTAAATGCGCTAGAGGCTCCCGTACTTACATCACGATAAATTACACTTTGGCTGGTACGCAGGATTTTGCAGAAATAATGACTGGCTTTGAAGTTTCATGGGGCGGCGCTAATAAATCTGCTACAGGCGCCTGTAGTGACCGCCGGGGGTAAAAAATTCTGAAAAAATTCTGTACACGCTAATAACAGGCCGATTGCAACTCTGAAAAAAGCCACGTGACCGGCAAAGCCTCCCGCAGGGGATCAGCAGGTCACAGTCTATGGGGGGACGCTAGTAAATGCGCTAGAGGCCCCTCGACGTGTATCACGATAAATTACACTGTGGTTCGTACACAGGATTTTGCAGAAATAACGACTGGCTTTGAAGTTCCATGGGGCGGCACTAATAAATCTGCTACAGGGCTCGTCGTGATGGCCGGGGGTTAAAAAAATGTGACAAAAATTCTTTACACGCTAATAACAGTCCGATTTCAAATCTGAAAACAGCCACGTGACCGCCAAAGCCTTCCGCAGGGGCTCAGCAGGTCGCAGTCTATGGGGGGACGCTAGTAAATGCGCTAAAGGCCCCCGGACGCACATCACGGTAATTTAAAAAAGAAATAAGGCTCTGATTTAAACAGAAATATATGGTTACATCTCCTGTGCTTCAGGGCGGCGCGGAGGGAGGAAGGATGAGCGGCAGGCGGGTCGGTTAAGGAGCAGCGTGCGGAGCGGAGAAGGACGTAGGTACAATTTCCCACTAAGTAACTGTACTAAAGTACCAAAAACTAGTGTATAAGCCGCAACCTGACTTGGGGCCAATCCTATATGCTGCATTGGTGATCTGATTTGTGTATAGACCGCGGCTAATACCCAGGGTTTTGCGGTAATATTGGTGGGCTTTGCAGTTTCATTTGGCGGCGCTAATAAATCTACTACAGGCACCCGTAGTAATGGCTGAGGGGTAAAAAAATGAGACAAAAAATGCTGTACTCGCTAATAACAGTCCGATTTCAATTCTGAAAAAAGCCACGTGACCGCCAAAGCGTCCGCAGAGGCTCAGCAAGTCACGTTCTATAAGGGGACGCTAGTAAATGCGCTAGAGGCTCCCGTACTTACATCACGATAAATTACACTTTGGCTGGTACGCAGGATTTTGCAGAAATAATGACTGGCTTTGAAGTTTCATGGGGCGGCGCTAATAAATCTGCTACAGGCGCCTGTAGTGACCGCCGGGGGTAAAAAATTCTGAAAAAATTCTGTACACGCTAATAACAGGCCGATTGCAACTCTGAAAAAAGCCACGTGACCGGCAAAGCCTCCCGCAGGGGATCAGCAGGTCACAGTCTATGGGGGGACGCTAGTAAATGCGCTAGAGGCCCCTCGACGTGTATCACGATAAATTACACTGTGGTTCGTACACAGGATTTTGCAGAAATAACGACTGGCTTTGAAGTTCCATGGGGCGGCACTAATAAATCTGCTACAGGGCTCGTCGTGATGGCCGGGGGTTAAAAAAATGTGACAAAAATTCTTTACACGCTAATAACAGTCCGATTTCAAATCTGAAAACAGCCACGTGACCGCCAAAGCCTTCCGCAGGGGCTCAGCAGGTCGCAGTCTATGGGGGGACGCTAGTAAATGCGCTAAAGGCCCCCGGACGCACATCACGGTAATTTAAAAAAGAAATAAGGCTCTGATTTAAACAGAAATATATGGTTACATCTCCTGTGCTTCAGGGCGGCGCGGAGGGAGGAAGGATGAGCGGCAGGCGGGTCGGTTAAGGAGCAGCGTGCGGAGCGGAGAAGGACGTAGGTACAATTTCCCACTAAGTAACTGTACTAAAGTACCAAAAACTAGTGTATAAGCCGCAACCTGACTTGGGGCCAATCCTATATGCTGCATTGGTGATCTGATTTGTGTATAGACCGCGGCTAATACCCAGGGTTTTGCGGTAATATTGGTGGGCTTTGCAGTTTCATTTGGCGGCGCTAATAAATCTACTACAGGCACCCGTAGTAATGGCTGAGGGGTAAAAAAATGAGACAAAAAATGCTGTACTCGCTAATAACAGTCCGATTTCAATTCTGAAAAAAGCCACGTGACCGCCAAAGCGTCCGCAGAGGCTCAGCAAGTCACGTTCTATAAGGGGACGCTAGTAAATGCGCTAGAGGCTCCCGTACTTACATCACGATAAATTACACTTTGGCTGGTAAGCAGGATTTTGCAGAAATAATGACTGGCTTTGAAGTTTCATGGGGCGGCGCTAATAAATCTGCTACAGGCGCCTGTAGTGACCGCCGGGGGTAAAAAATTCTGAAAAAATTCTGTACACGCTAATAACAGGCCGATTGCAACTCTGAAAAAAGCCACGTGACCGGCAAAGCCTCCCGCAGGGCATCAGCAGGTCACAGTCTATGGGGGGACGCTAGTAAATGCGCTAGAGGCCCCTCGACGTGTATCACGATAAATTACACTGTGGTTCGTACACAGGATTTTGCAGAAATAACGACTGGCTTTGAAGTTCCATGGGGCGGCACTAATAAATCTGCTACAGGGCTCGTCGTGATTGCCGGGGGTTAAAAAAATGTGACAAAAATTCTTTACACGGTAATAACAGTCGGATTTCAATTCTGAAAACAGCCACGTGACCGCCAAAGCCTTCCGCAGGGGCTCAGCACGTCGCAGTCTATGGGGGGACGCTAGTAAATGCGCTAAAGGCCCCCGGACGCACATCACGGTAATTTAAAAAAGAAATAAGGCTCTGATTTAAACAGAAATATATGGTTACATCTCCTGTGCTTCAGGGCGGCGCGGAGGGAGGAAGGATGAGCGGCAGGCGGGTCGGTTAAGGAGCAGCGTGCGGAGCGGAGAAGGACGTAGGTACAATTTCCCACTAAGTAACTGTACTAAAGTACCAAAAACTAGTGTATAAGCCGCAACCTGACTTGGGGCCAATCCTATATGCTGCATTGGTGATCTGATTTGTGTATAGACCGCGGCTAATACCCAGGGTTTTGCGGTAATATTGGTGGGCTTTGCAGTTTCATTTGGCGGCGCTAATAAATCTACTACAGGCACCCGTAGTAATGGCTGAGGGGTAAAAAAATGAGACAAAAAATGCTGTACTCGCTAATAACAGTCCGATTTCAATTCTGAAAAAAGCCACGTGACCGCCAAAGCGTCCGCAGAGGCTCAGCCAGTCACGTTCTATAAGGGGACGCTAGTAAATGCGCTAGAGGCTCCCGTACTTACATCACGATAAATTACACTTTGGCTGGTAAGCAGGATTTTGCAGAAATAATGACTGGCTTTGAAGTTTCATGGGGCGGCGCTAATAAATCTGCTACAGGCGCCTGTAGTGACCGCCGGGGGTAAAAAATTCTGAAAAAATTCTGTACACGCTAATAACAGGCCGATTGCAACTCTGAAAAAAGCCACGTGACCGGCAAAGCCTCCCGCAGGGGATCAGCAGGTCACAGTCTATGGGGGGACGCTAGTAAATGCGCTAGAGGCCCCTCGACGTGTATCACGATAAATTACACTGTGGTTCGTACACAGGATTTTGCAGAAATAACGACTGGCTTTGAAGTTCCATGGGGCGGCACTAATAAATCTGCTACAGGGCTCGTCGTGATTGCCGGGGGTTAAAAAAATGTGACAAAAATTCTTTACACGGTAATAACAGTCGGATTTCAATTCTGAAAACAGCCACGTGACCGCCAAAGCCTTCCGCAGGGGCTCAGCAGGTCGCAGTCTATGGGGGGACGCTAGTAAATGCGCTAAAGGCCCCCGGACGCACATCACGGTAATTTAAAAAAGAAATAAGGCTCTGATTTAAACAGAAATATATGGTTACATCTCCTGTGCTTCAGGGCGGCGCGGAGGGAGGAAGGATGAGCGGCAGGCGGGTCGGTTAAGGAGCAGCGTGCGGAGCGGAGAAGGACGTAGGTACAATTTCCCACTAAGTAACTGTACTAAAGTACCAAAAACTAGTGTATAAGCCGCAACCTGACTTGGGGCCAATCCTATATGCTGCATTGGTGATCTGATTTGTGTATAGACCGCGGCTAATACCCAGGGTTTTGCGGTAATATTGGTGGGCTTTGCAGTTTCATTTGGCGGCGCTAATAAATCTACTACAGGCACCCGTAGTAATGGCTGAGGGGTAAAAAAATGAGACAAAAAATGCTGTACTCGCTAATAACAGTCCGATTTCAATTCTGAAAAAAGCCACGTGACCGCCAAAGCGTCCGCAGAGGCTCAGCCAGTCACGTTCTATAAGGGGACGCTAGTAAATGCGCTAGAGGCTCCCGTACTTACATCACGATAAATTACACTTTGGCTGGTAAGCAGGATTTTGCAGAAATAATGACTGGCTTTGAAGTTTCATGGGGCGGCGCTAATAAATCTGCTACAGGCGCCTGTAGTGACCGCCGGGGGTAAAAAATTCTGAAAAAATTCTGTACACGCTAATAACAGGCCGATTGCAACTCTGAAAAAAGCCACGTGACCGGCAAAGCCTCCCGCAGGGGATCAGCAGGTCACAGTCTATGGGGGGACGCTAGTAAATGCGCTAGAGGCCCCTCGACGTGTATCACGATAAATTACACTGTGGTTCGTACACAGGATTTTGCAGAAATAACGACTGGCTTTGAAGTTCCATGGGGCGGCACTAATAAATCTGCTACAGGGCTCGTCGTGATGGCCGGGGGTTAAAAAAATGTGACAAAAATTCTTTACACGGTAATAACAGTCCGATTTCAATTCTGAAAACAGCCACGTGACCGCCAAAGCCTCCCGCAGGGGCTCAGCAGGTCGCAGTCTATGGGGGGACGCTAGTAAATGCGCTAAAGGCCCCCGGACGCACATCACGGTAATTTAAAAAAGAAATAAGGCTCTGATTTAAACAGAAATATATGGTTACATCTCCTGTGCTTCAGGGCGGCGCGGAGGGAGGAAGGATGAGCGGCAGGCGGGTCGGTTAAGGAGCAGCGTGCGGAGCGGAGAAGGACGTAGGTACAATTTCCCACTAAGTAACTGTACTAAAGTACCAAAAACTAGTGTATAAGCCGCAACCTGACTTGGGGCCAATCCTATATGCTGCATTGGTGATCTGATTTGTGTATAGACCGCGGCTAATACCCAGGGTTTTGCGGTAATATTGGTGGGCTTTGCAGTTTCATTTGGCGGCGCTAATAAATCTACTACAGGCACCCGTAGTAATGGCTGAGGGGTAAAAAAATGAGACAAAAAATGCTGTACTCGCTAATAACAGTCCGATTTCAATTCTGAAAAAAGCCACGTGACCGCCAAAGCGTCCGCAGAGGCTCAGCAAGTCACGTTCTATAAGGGGACGCTAGTAAATGCGCTAGAGGCTCCCGTACTTACATCACGATAAATTACACTTTGGCTGGTACGCAGGATTTTGCAGAAATAATGACTGGCTTTGAAGTTTCATGGGGCGGCGCTAATAAATCTGCTACAGGCGCCTGTAGTGACCGCCGGGGGTAAAAAATTCTGAAAAAATTCTGTACACGCTAATAACAGGCCGATTGCAACTCTGAAAAAAGCCACGTGACCGGCAAAGCCTCCCGCAGGGCATCAGCAGGTCACAGTCTATGGGGGGACGCTAGTAAATGCGCTAGAGGCCCCTCGACGTGTATCACGATAAATTACACTGTGGTTCGTACACAGGATTTTGCAGAAATAACGACTGGCTTTGAAGTTCCATGGGGCGGCACTAATAAATCTGCTACAGGGCTCGTCGTGATTGCCGGGGGTTAAAAAAATGTGACAAAAATTCTTTACACGGTAATAACAGTCGGATTTCAATTCTGAAAACAGCCACGTGACCGCCAAAGCCTTCCGCAGGGGCTCAGCACGTCGCAGTCTATGGGGGGACGCTAGTAAATGCGCTAAAGGCCCCCGGACGCACATCACGGTAATTTAAAAAAGAAATAAGGCTCTGATTTAAACAGAAATATATGGTTACATCTCCTGTGCTTCAGGGCGGCGCGGAGGGAGGAAGGATGAGCGGCAGGCGGGTCGGTTAAGGAGCAGCGTGCGGAGCGGAGAAGGACGTAGGTACAATTTCCCACTAAGTAACTGTACTAAAGTACCAAAAACTAGTGTATAAGCCGCAACCTGACTTGGGGCCAATCCTATATGCTGCATTGGTGATCTGATTTGTGTATAGACCGCGGCTAATACCCAGGGTTTTGCGGTAATATTGGTGGGCTTTGCAGTTTCATTTGGCGGCGCTAATAAATCTACTACAGGCACCCGTAGTAATGGCTGAGGGGTAAAAAAATGAGACAAAAAATGCTGTACTCGCTAATAACAGTCCGATTTCAATTCTGAAAAAAGCCACGTGACCGCCAAAGCGTCCGCAGAGGCTCAGCCAGTCACGTTCTATAAGGGGACGCTAGTAAATGCGCTAGAGGCTCCCGTACTTACATCACGATAAATTACACTTTGGCTGGTAAGCAGGATTTTGCAGAAATAATGACTGGCTTTGAAGTTTCATGGGGCGGCGCTAATAAATCTGCTACAGGCGCCTGTAGTGACCGCCGGGGGTAAAAAATTCTGAAAAAATTCTGTACACGCTAATAACAGGCCGATTGCAACTCTGAAAAAAGCCACGTGACCGGCAAAGCCTCCCGCAGGGGATCAGCAGGTCACAGTCTATGGGGGGACGCTAGTAAATGCGCTAGAGGCCCCTCGACGTGTATCACGATAAATTACACTGTGGTTCGTACACAGGATTTTGCAGAAATAACGACTGGCTTTGAAGTTCCATGGGGCGGCACTAATAAATCTGCTACAGGGCTCGTCGTGATGGCCGGGGGTTAAAAAAATGTGACAAAAATTCTTTACACGGTAATAACAGTCCGATTTCAATTCTGAAAACAGCCACGTGACCGCCAAAGCCTCCCGCAGGGGCTCAGCAGGTCGCAGTCTATGGGGGGACGCTAGTAAATGCGCTAAAGGCCCCCGGACGCACATCACGGTAATTTAAAAAAGAAATAAGGCTCTGATTTAAACAGAAATATATGGTTACATCTCCTGTGCTTCAGGGCGGCGCCGAGGGAGGAAGGATGAGCGGCAGGCGGGTCGGTTAAGGAGCAGCGTGCGGAGCGGAGAAGGACGTAGGTACAATTTCCCACTAAGTAACTGTACTAAAGTACCAAAAACTAGTGTATAAGCCGCAACCTGACTTGGGGCCAATCCTATATGCTGCATTGGTGATCTGATTTGTGTATAGACCGCGGCTAATACCCAGGGTTTTGCGGTAATATTGGTGGGCTTTGCAGTTTCATTTGGCGGCGCTAATAAATCTACTACAGGCACCCGTAGTAATGGCTGAGGGGTAAAAAAATGAGACAAAAAATGCTGTACTCGCTAATAACAGTCCGATTTCAATTCTGAAAAAAGCCACGTGACCGCCAAAGCGTCCGCAGAGGCTCAGCAAGTCACGTTCTATAAGGGGACGCTAGTAAATGCGCTAGAGGCTCCCGTACTTACATCACGATAAATTACACTTTGGCTGGTACGCAGGATTTTGCAGAAATAATGACTGGCTTTGAAGTTTCATGGGGCGGCGCTAATAAATCTGCTACAGGCGCCTGTAGTGACCGCCGGGGGTAAAAAATTCTGAAAAAATTCTGTACACGCTAATAACAGGCCGATTGCAACTCTGAAAAAAGCCACGTGACCGGCAAAGCCTCCCGCAGGGCATCAGCAGGTCACAGTCTATGGGGGGACGCTAGTAAATGCGCTAGAGGCCCCTCGACGTGTATCACGATAAATTACACTGTGGTTCGTACACAGGATTTTGCAGAAATAACGACTGGCTTTGAAGTTCCATGGGGCGGCACTAATAAATCTGCTACAGGGCTCGTCGTGATTGCCGGGGGTTAAAAAAATGTGACAAAAATTCTTTACACGGTAATAACAGTCGGATTTCAATTCTGAAAACAGCCACGTGACCGCCAAAGCCTCCCGCAGGGGCTCAGCACGTCGCAGTCTATGGGGGGACGCTAGTAAATGCGCTAAAGGCCCCCGGACGCACATCACGGTAATTTAAAAAAGAAATAAGGCTCTGATTTAAACAGAAATATATGGTTACATCTCCTGTGCTTCAGGGCGGCGCGGAGGGAGGAAGGATGAGCGGCAGGCGGGTCGGTTAAGGAGCAGCGTGCGGAGCGGAGAAGGACGTAGGTACAATTTCCCACTAAGTAACTGTACTAAAGTACCAAAAACTAGTGTATAAGCCGCAACCTGACTTGCGGCCAATCCTATATGCTGCATTGGTGATCTGATTTGGGTATAGACCGCGGCTAATACCCAGGGTTTTGCGGTAATATTGGTGGGCTTTGCAGTTTCATTTGGCGGCGCTAATAAATCTACTACAGGCACCCGTAGTAATGGCTGAGGGGTAAAAAAATGAGACAAAAAATGCTGTACTCGCTAATAACAGTCCGATTTCAATTCTGAAAAAAGCCACGTGACCGCCAAAGCGTCCGCAGAGGCTCAGCCAGTCACGTTCTATAAGGGGACGCTAGTAAATGCGCTAGAGGCTCCCGTACTTACATCACGATAAATTACACTTTGGCTGGTAAGCAGGATTTTGCAGAAATAATGACTGGCTTTGAAGTTTCATGGGGCGGCGCTAATAAATCTGCTACAGGCGCCTGTAGTGACCGCCGGGGGTAAAAAATTCTGAAAAAATTCTGTACACGCTAATAACAGGCCGATTGCAACTCTGAAAAAAGCCACGTGACCGGCAAAGCCTCCCGCAGGGGATCAGCAGGTCACAGTCTATGGGGGGACGCTAGTAAATGCGCTAGAGGCCCCTCGACGTGTATCACGATAAATTACACTGTGGTTCGTACACAGGATTTTGCAGAAATAACGACTGGCTTTGAAGTTCCATGGGGCGGCACTAATAAATCTGCTACAGGGCTCGTCGTGATGGCCGGGGGTTAAAAAAATGTGACAAAAATTCTTTACACGCTAATAACAGTCCGATTTCAAATCTGAAAACAGCCACGTGACCGCCAAAGCCTTCCGCAGGGGCTCAGCAGGTCGCAGTCTATGGGGGGACGCTAGTAAATGCGCTAAAGGCCCCCGGACGCACATCACGGTAATTTAAAAAAGAAATAAGGCTCTGATTTAAACAGAAATATATGGTTACATCTCCTGTGCTTCAGGGCGGCGCGGAGGGAGGAAGGATGAGCGGCAGGCGGGTCGGTTAAGGAGCAGCGTGCGGAGCGGAGAAGGACGTAGGTACAATTTCCCACTAAGTAACTGTACTAAAGTACCAAAAACTAGTGTATAAGCCGCAACCTGACTTGGGGCCAATCCTATATGCTGCATTGGTGATCTGATTTGTGTATAGACCGCGGCTAATACCCAGGGTTTTGCGGTAATATTGGTGGGCTTTGCAGTTTCATTTGGCGGCGCTAATAAATCTACTACAGGCACCCGTAGTAATGGCTGAGGGGTAAAAAAATGAGACAAAAAATGCTGTACTCGCTAATAACAGTCCGATTTCAATTCTGAAAAAAGCCACGTGACCGCCAAAGCGTCCGCAGAGGCTCAGCAAGTCACGTTCTATAAGGGGACGCTAGTAAATGCGCTAGAGGCTCCCGTACTTACATCACGATAAATTACACTTTGGCTGGTACGCAGGATTTTGCAGAAATAATGACTGGCTTTGAAGTTTCATGGGGCGGCGCTAATAAATCTGCTACAGGCGCCTGTAGTGACCGCCGGGGGTAAAAAATTCTGAAAAAATTCTGTACACGCTAATAACAGGCCGATTGCAACTCTGAAAAAAGCCACGTGACCGGCAAAGCCTCCCGCAGGGGATCAGCAGGTCACAGTCTATGGGGGGACGCTAGTAAATGCGCTAGAGGCCCCTCGACGTGTATCACGATAAATTACACTGTGGTTCGTACACAGGATTTTGCAGAAATAACGACTGGCTTTGAAGTTCCATGGGGCGGCACTAATAAATCTGCTACAGGGCTCGTCGTGATGGCCGGGGGTTAAAAAAATGTGACAAAAATTCTTTACACGCTAATAACAGTCCGATTTCAAATCTGAAAACAGCCACGTGACCGCCAAAGCCTTCCGCAGGGGCTCAGCAGGTCGCAGTCTATGGGGGGACGCTAGTAAATGCGCTAAAGGCCCCCGGACGCACATCACGGTAATTTAAAAAAGAAATAAGGCTCTGATTTAAACAGAAATATATGGTTACATCTCCTGTGCTTCAGGGCGGCGCGGAGGGAGGAAGGATGAGCGGCAGGCGGGTCGGTTAAGGAGCAGCGTGCGGAGCGGAGAAGGACGTAGGTACAATTTCCCACTAAGTAACTGTACTAAAGTACCAAAAACTAGTGTATAAGCCGCAACCTGACTTGGGGCCAATCCTATATGCTGCATTGATGATCTGATTTGTGTATAGACCGCGGCTAATACCCAGGGTTTTGCGGTAATATTGGTGGGCTTTGCAGTTTCATTTGGCGGCGCTAATAAATCTACTACAGGCACCCGTAGTAATGGCTGAGGGGTAAAAAAATGAGACAAAAAATGCTGTACTCGCTAATAACAGTCCGATTTCAATTCTGAAAAAAGCCACGTGACCGCCAAAGCGTCCGCAGAGGCTCAGCAAGTCACGTTCTATAAGGGGACGCTAGTAAATGCGCTAGAGGCTCCGGTACTTACATCACGATAAATTACACTTTGGCTGGTACGCAGGATTTTGCAGAAATAATGACTGGCTTTGAAGTTTCATGGGGCGGCGCTAATAAATCTGCTACAGGCGCCTGTAGTGACCGCCGGGGGTAAAAAATTCTGAAAAAATTCTGTACACGCTAATAACAGGCCGATTGCAACTCTGAAAAAAGCCACGTGACCGGCAAAGCCTCCCGCAGGGGATCAGCAGGTCACAGTCTATGGGGGGACGCTAGTAAATGCGCTAGAGGCCCCTCGACGTGTATCACGATAAATTACACTGTGGTTCGTACACAGGATTTTGCAGAAATAACGACTGGCTTTGAAGTTCCATGGGGCGGCACTAATAAATCTGCTACAGGGCTCGTCGTGATGGCCGGGGGTTAAAAAAATGTGACAAAAATTCTTTACACGCTAATAACAGTCCGATTTCAATTCTGAAAACAGCCACGTGACCGCCAAAGCCTCCCGCAGGGGCTCAGCAGGTCGCAGTCTATGGGGGGACGCTAGTAAATGCGCTAAAGGCCCCCGGACGCACATCACGGTAATTTAAAAAAGAAATAAGGCTCTGATTTAAACAGAAATATATGGTTACATCTCCTGTGCTTCAGGGCGGCGCGGAGGGAGGAAGGATGAGCGGCAGGCGGGTCGGTTAAGGAGCAGCGTGCGGAGCGGAGAAGGACGTAGGTACAATTTCCCACTAAGTAACTGTACTAAAGTACCAAAAACTAGTGTATAAGCCGCAACCTGACTTGGGGCCAATCCTATATGCTGCATTGGTGATCTGATTTGTGTATAGACCGCGGCTAATACCCAGGGTTTTGCGGTAATATTGGTGGGCTTTGCAGTTTCATTTGGCGGCGCTAATAAATCTACTACAGGCACCCGTAGTAATGGCTGAGGGGTAAAAAAATGAGACAAAAAATGCTGTACTCGCTAATAACAGTCCGATTTCAATTCTGAAAAAAGCCACGTGACCGCCAAAGCGTCCGCAGAGGCTCAGCAAGTCACGTTCTATAAGGGGACGCTAGTAAATGCGCTAGAGGCTCCCGTACTTACATCACGATAAATTACACTTTGGCTGGTACGCAGGATTTTGCAGAAATAATGACTGGCTTTGAAGTTTCATGGGGCGGCACTAATAAATCTGCTACAGGCGCCTGAAGTGACCGCCGGAGGTAAAAAATTCTGAAAAAATTCTGTACACGCTAATAACAGGCCGATTGCAACTCTGAAAAAAGCCACGTGACCGGCAAAGCCTCCCGCAGGGCATCAGCAGGTCACAGTCTATGGGGGGACGCTAGTAAATGCGCTAGAGGCCCCTCGACGTGTATCACGATAAATTACACTGTGGTTCGTACACAGGATTTTGCAGAAATAACGACTGGCTTTGAAGTTCCATGGGGCGGCACTAATAAATCTGCTACAGGGCTCGTCGTGATTGCCGGGGGTTAAAAAAATGTGACAAAAATTCTTTACACGGTAATAACAGTCGGATTTCAATTCTGAAAACAGCCACGTGACCGCCAAAGCCTTCCGCAGGGGCTCAGCACGTCGCAGTCTATGGGGGGACGCTAGTAAATGCGCTAAAGGCCCCCGGACGCACATCACGGTAATTTAAAAAAGAAATAAGGCTCTGATTTAAACAGAAATATATGGTTACATCTCCTGTGCTTCAGGGCGGCGCGGAGGGAGGAAGGATGAGCGGCAGGCGGGTCGGTTAAGGAGCAGCGTGCGGAGCGGAGAAGGACGTAGGTACAATTTCCCACTAAGTAACTGTACTAAAGTACCAAAAACTAGTGTATAAGCCGCAACCTGACTTGGGGCCAATCCTATATGCTGCATTGGTGATCTGATTTGGGTATAGACCGCGGCTAATACCCAGGGTTTTGCGGTAATATTGGTGGGCTTTGCAGTTTCATTTGGCGGCGCTAATAAATCTACTACAGGCACCCGTAGTAATGGCTGAGGGGTAAAAAAATGAGACAAAAAATGCTGTACTCGCTAATAACAGTCCGATTTCAATTCTGAAAAAAGCCACGTGACCGCCAAAGCGTCCGCAGAGGCTCAGCCAGTCACGTTCTATAAGGGGACGCTAGTAAATGCGCTAGAGGCTCCCGTACTTACATCACGATAAATTACACTTTGGCTGGTAAGCAGGATTTTGCAGAAATAATGACTGGCTTTGAAGTTTCATGGGGCGGCGCTAATAAATCTGCTACAGGCGCCTGTAGTGACCGCCGGGGGTAAAAAATTCTGAAAAAATTCTGTACACGCTAATAACAGGCCGATTGCAACTCTGAAAAAAGCCACGTGACCGGCAAAGCCTCCTGCAGGGGATCAGCAGGTCACAGTCTATGGGGGGACGCTAGTAAATGCGCTAGAGGCCCCTCGACGTGTATCACGATAAATTACACTGTGGTTCGTACACAGGATTTTGCAGAAATAACGACTGGCTTTGAAGTTCCATGGGGCGGCACTAATAAATCTGCTACAGGGCTCGTCGTGATGGCCGGGGGTTAAAAAAATGTGACAAAAATTCTTTACACGCTAATAACAGTCCGATTTCAAATCTGAAAACAGCCACGTGACCGCCAAAGCCTTCCGCAGGGGCTCAGCAGGTCGCAGTCTATGGGGGGACGCTAGTAAATGCGCTAAAGGCCCCCGGACGCACATCACGGTAATTTAAAAAAGAAATAAGGCTCTGATTTAAACAGAAATATATGGTTACATCTCCTGTGCTTCAGGGCGGCGCGGAGGGAGGAAGGATGAGCGGCAGGCGGGTCGGTTAAGGAGCAGCGTGCGGAGCGGAGAAGGACGTAGGTACAATTTCCCACTAAGTAACTGTACTAAAGTACCAAAAACTAGTGTATAAGCCGCAACCTGACTTGGGGCCAATCCTATATGCTGCATTGGTGATCTGATTTGTGTATAGACCGCGGCTAATACCCAGGGTTTTGCGGTAATATTGGTGGGCTTTGCAGTTTCATTTGGCGGCGCTAATAAATCTACTACAGGCACCCGTAGTAATGGCTGAGGGGTAAAAAAATGAGACAAAAAATGCTGTACTCGCTAATAACAGTCCGATTTCAATTCTGAAAAAAGCCACATGACCGCCAAAGCGTCCGCAGAGGCTCAGCAAGTCACGTTCTATAAGGGGACGCTAGTAAATGCGCTAGAGGCTCCCGTACTTACATCACGATAAATTACACTTTGGCTGGTACGCAGGATTTTGCAGAAATAATGACTGGCTTTGAAGTTTCATGGGGCGGCGCTAATAAATCTGCTACAGGCGCCTGTAGTGACCGCCAGGGGTAAAAAATTCTGAAAAAATTCTGTACACGCTAATAACAGGCCGATTGCAACTCTGAAAAAAGCCACGTGACCGGCAAAGCCTCCCGCAGGGGATCAGCAGGTCACAGTCTATGGGGGGACGCTAGTAAATGCGCTAGAGGCCCCTCGACGTGTATCACGATAAATTACACTGTGGTTCGTACACAGGATTTTGCAGAAATAACGACTGGCTTTGAAGTTCCATGGGGCGGCACTAATAAATCTGCTACAGGGCTCGTCGTGATGGCCGGGGGTTAAAAAAATGTGACAAAAATTCTTTACACGCTAATAACAGTCCGATTTCAAATCTGAAAACAGCCACGTGACCGCCAAAGCCTTCCGCAGGGGCTCAGCAGGTCGCAGTCTATGGGGGGACGCTAGTAAATGCGCTAAAGGCCCCCGGACGCACATCACGGTAATTTAAAAAAGAAATAAGGCTCTGATTTAAACAGAAATATATGGTTACATCTCCTGTGCTTCAGGGCGGCGCGGAGGGAGGAAGGATGAGCGGCAGGCGGGTCGGTTAAGGAGCAGCGTGCGGAGCGGAGAAGGACGTAGGTACAATTTCCCACTAAGTAACTGTACTAAAGTACCAAAAACTAGTGTATAAGCCGCAACCTGACTTGGGGCCAATCCTATATGCTGCATTGATGATCTGATTTGTGTATAGACCGCGGCTAATACCCAGGGTTTTGCGGTAATATTGGTGGGCTTTGCAGTTTCATTTGGCGGCGCTAATAAATCTACTACAGGCACCCGTAGTAATGGCTGAGGGGTAAAAAAATGAGACAAAAAATGCTGTACTCGCTAATAACAGTCCGATTTCAATTCTGAAAAAAGCCACGTGACCGCCAAAGCGTCCGCAGAGGCTCAGCAAGTCACGTTCTATAAGGGGACGCTAGTAAATGCGCTAGAGGCTCCCGTACTTACATCACGATAAATTACACTTTGGCTGGTACGCAGGATTTTGCAGAAATAATGACTGGCTTTGAAGTTTCATGGGGCGGCGCTAATAAATCTGCTACAGGCGCCTGTAGTGACCGCCGGGGGTAAAAAATTCTGAAAAAATTCTGTACACGCTAATAACAGGCCGATTGCAACTCTGAAAAAAGCCACGTGACCGGCAAAGCCTCCCGCAGGGGATCAGCAGGTCACAGTCTATGGGGGGACGCTAGTAAATGCGCTAGAGGCCCCTCGACGTGTATCACGATAAATTACACTGTGGTTCGTACACAGGATTTTGCAGAAATAACGACTGGCTTTGAAGTTCCATGGGGCGGCACTAATAAATCTGCTACAGGGCTCGTCGTGATGGCCGAGGGTTAAAAAAATGTGACAAAAATTCTTTACACGCTAATAACAGTCCGATTTCAATTCTGAAAACAGCCACGTGACCGCCAAAGCCTCCCGCAGGGGCTCAGCAGGTCGCAGTCTATGGGGGGACGCTAGTAAATGCTCTAAAGGCCCCCGGACGCACATCAAGGTAATTTAAAAAAGAAATAAGGCTCTGATTTAAACAGAAATATATGGTTACATCTCCTGTGCTTCAGGGCGGCGCGGAGGGAGGAAGGATGAGCGGCAGGCGGGTCGGTTAAGGAGCAGCGTGCGGAGCGGAGAAGGACGTAGGTACAATTTCCCACTAAGTAACTGTACTAAAGTACCAAAAACTAGTGTATAAGCCGCAACCTGACTTGGGGCCAATCCTATATGCTGCATTGGTGATCTGATTTGTGTATAGACCGCGGCTAATACCCAGGGTTTTGCGGTAATATTGGTGGGCTTTGCAGTTTCATTTGGCGGCGCTAATAAATCTACTACAGGCACCCGTAGTAATGGCTGAGGGGTAAAAAAATGAGACAAAAAATGCTGTACTCGCTAATAACAGTCCGATTTCAATTCTGAAAAAAGCCACGTGACCGCCAAAGCGTCCGCAGAGGCTCAGCAAGTCACGTTCTATAAGGGGACGCTAGTAAATGCGCTAGAGGCTCCCGTACTTACATCACGATAAATTACACTTTGGCTGGTACGCAGGATTTTGCAGAAATAATGACTGGCTTTGAAGTTTCATGGGGCGGCGCTAATAAATCTGCTACAGGCGCCTGTAGTGACCGCCGGGGGTAAAAAATTCTGAAAAAATTCTGTACACGCTAATAACAGGCCGATTGCAACTCTGAAAAAAGCCACGTGACCGGCAAAGCCTCCCGCAGGGGATCAGCAGGTCACAGTCTATGGGGGGACGCTAGTAAATGCGCTAGAGGCCCCTCGACGTGTATCACGATAAATTACACTGTGGTTCGTACACAGGATTTTGCAGAAATAACGACTGGCTTTGAAGTTCCATGGGGCGGCACTAATAAATCTGCTACAGGGCTCGTCGTGATGGCCGGGGGTTAAAAAAATGTGACAAAAATTCTTTACACGCTAATAACAGTCCGATTTCAAATCTGAAAACAGCCACGTGACCGCCAAAGCCTTCCGCAGGGGCTCAGCAGGTCGCAGTCTATGGGGGGACGCTAGTAAATGCGCTAAAGGCCCCCGGACGCACATCACGGTAATTTAAAAAAGAAATAAGGCTCTGATTTAAACAGAAATATATGGTTACATCTCCTGTGCTTCAGGGCGGCGCGGAGGGAGGAAGGATGAGCGGCAGGCGGGTCGGTTAAGGAGCAGCGTGCGGAGCGGAGAAGGACGTAGGTACAATTTCCCACTAAGTAACTGTACTAAAGTACCAAAAACTAGTGTATAAGCCGCAACCTGACTTGGGGCCAATCCTATATGCTGCATTGATGATCTGATTTGTGTATAGACCGCGGCTAATACCCAGGGTTTTGCGGTAATATTGGTGGGCTTTGCAGTTTCATTTGGCGGCGCTAATAAATCTACTACAGGCACCCGTAGTAATGGCTGAGGGGTAAAAAAATGAGACAAAAAATGCTGTACTCGCTAATAACAGTCCGATTTCAATTCTGAAAAAAGCCACGTGACCGCCAAAGCGTCCGCAGAGGCTCAGCAAGTCACGTTCTATAAGGGGACGCTAGTAAATGCGCTAGAGGCTCCCGTACTTACATCACGATAAATTACACTTTGGCTGGTACGCAGGATTTTGCAGAAATAATGACTGGCTTTGAAGTTTCATGGGGCGGCGCTAATAAATCTGCTACAGGCGCCTGTAGTGACCGCCGGGGGTAAAAAATTCTGAAAAAATTCTGTACACACTAATAACAGGCCGATTGCAACTCTGAAAAAAGCCACGTGACCGGCAAAGCCTCCCGCAGGGGATCAGCAGGTCACAGTCTATGGGGGGACGCTAGTAAATGCGCTAGAGGCCCCTCGACGTGTATCACGATAAATTACACTGTGGTTCGTACACAGGATTTTGCAGAAATAACGACTGGCTTTGAAGTTCCATGGGGCGGCACTAATAAATCTGCTACAGGGCTCGTCGTGATGGCCGAGGGTTAAAAAAATGTGACAAAAATTCTTTACACGCTAATAACAGTCCGATTTCAATTCTGAAAACAGCCACGTGACCGCCAAAGCCTCCCGCAGGGGCTCAGCAGGTCGCAGTCTATGGGGGGACGCTAGTAAATGCTCTAAAGGCCCCCGGACGCACATCAAGGTAATTTAAAAAAGAAATAAGGCTCTGATTTAAACAGAAATATATGGTTACATCTCCTGTGCTTCAGGGCGGCGCGGAGGGAGGAAGGATGAGCGGCAGGCGGGTCGGTTAAGGAGCAGCGTGCGGAGCGGAGAAGGACGTAGGTACAATTTCCCACTAAGTAACTGTACTAAAGTACCAAAAACTAGTGTATAAGCCGCAACCTGACTTGGGGCCAATCCTATATGCTGCATTGGTGATCTGATTTGTGTATAGACCGCGGCTAATACCCAGGGTTTTGCGGTAATATTGGTGGGCTTTGCAGTTTCATTTGGCGGCGCTAATAAATCTACTACAGGCACCCGTAGTAATGGCTGAGGGGTAAAAAAATGAGACAAAAAATGCTGTACTCGCTAATAACAGTCCGATTTCAATTCTGAAAAAAGCCACGTGACCGCCAAAGCGTCCGCAGAGGCTCAGCAAGTCACGTTCTATAAGGGGACGCTAGTAAATGCGCTAGAGGCTCCCGTACTTACATCACGATAAATTACACTTTGGCTGGTACGCAGGATTTTGCAGAAATAATGACTGGCTTTGAAGTTTCATGGGGCGGCGCTAATAAATCTGCTACAGGCGCCTGTAGTGACCGCCGGGGGTAAAAAATTCTGAAAAAATTCTGTACACGCTAATAACAGGCCGATTGCAACTCTGAAAAAAGCCACGTGACCGGCAAAGCCTCCCGCAGGGCATCAGCAGGTCACAGTCTATGGGGGGACGCTAGTAAATGCGCTAGAGGCCCCTCGACGTGTATCACGATAAATTACACTGTGGTTCGTACACAGGATTTTGCAGAAATAACGACTGGCTTTGAAGTTCCATGGGGCGGCACTAATAAATCTGCTACAGGGCTCTTCGTGATTGCCGGGGGTTAAAAAAATGTGACAAAAATTCTTTACACGGTAATAACAGTCGGATTTCAATTCTGAAAACAGCCACGTGACCGCCAAAGCCTCCCGCAGGGGCTCAGCACGTCGCAGTCTATGGGGGGACGCTAGTAAATGCGCTAAAGGCCCCCGGACGCACATCACGGTAATTTAAAAAAGAAATAAGGCTCTGATTTAAACAGAAATATATGGTTACATCTCCTGTGCTTCAGGGCGGCGCGGAGGGAGGAAGGATGAGCGGCAGGCGGGTCGGTTAAGGAGCAGCGTGCGGAGCGGAGAAGGACGTAGGTACAATTTCCCACTAAGTAACTGTACTAAAGTACCAAAAACTAGTGTATAAGCCGCAACCTGACTTGCGGCCAATCCTATATGCTGCATTGGTGATCTGATTTGGGTATAGACCGCGGCTAATACCCAGGGTTTTGCGGTAATATTGGTGGGCTTTGCAGTTTCATTTGGCGGCGCTAATAAATCTACTACAGGCACCCGTAGTAATGGCTGAGGGGTAAAAAAATGAGACAAAAAATGCTGTACTCGCTAATAACAGTCCGATTTCAATTCTGAAAAAAGCCACGTGACCGCCAAAGCGTCCGCAGAGGCTCAGCCAGTCACGTTCTATAAGGGGACGCTAGTAAATGCGCTAGAGGCTCCCGTACTTACATCACGATAAATTACACTTTGGCTGGTAAGCAGGATTTTGCAGAAATAATGACTGGCTTTGAAGTTTCATGGGGCGGCGCTAATAAATCTGCTACAGGCGCCTGTAGTGACCGCCGGGGGTAAAAAATTCTGAAAAAATTCTGTACACGCTAATAACAGGCCGATTGCAACTCTGAAAAAAGCCACGTGACCGGCAAAGCCTCCCGCAGGGGATCAGCAGGTCACAGTCTATGGGGGGACGCTAGTAAATGCGCTAGAGGCCCCTCGACGTGTATCACGATAAATTACACTGTGGTTCGTACACAGGATTTTGCAGAAATAACGACTGGCTTTGAAGTTCCATGGGGCGGCACTAATAAATCTGCTACAGGGCTCGTCGTGATGGCCGGGGGTTAAAAAAATGTGACAAAAATTCTTTACACGCTAATAACAGTCCGATTTCAAATCTGAAAACAGCCACGTGACCGCCAAAGCCTTCCGCAGGGGCTCAGCAGGTCGCAGTCTATGGGGGGACGCTAGTAAATGCGCTAAAGGCCCCCGGACGCACATCACGGTAATTTAAAAAAGAAATAAGGCTCTGATTTAAACAGAAATATATGGTTACATCTCCTGTGCTTCAGGGCGGCGCGGAGGGAGGAAGGATGAGCGGCAGGCGGGTCGGTTAAGGAGCAGCGTGCGGAGCGGAGAAGGACGTAGGTACAATTTCCCACTAAGTAACTGTACTAAAGTACCAAAAACTAGTGTATAAGCCGCAACCTGACTTGGGGCCAATCCTATATGCTGCATTGGTGATCTGATTTGTGTATAGACCGCGGCTAATACCCAGGGTTTTGCGGTAATATTGGTGGGCTTTGCAGTTTCATTTGGCGGCGCTAATAAATCTACTACAGGCACCCGTAGTAATGGCTGAGGGGTAAAAAAATGAGACAAAAAATGCTGTACTCGCTAATAACAGTCCGATTTCAATTCTGAAAAAAGCCACGTGACCGCCAAAGCGTCCGCAGAGGCTCAGCAAGTCACGTTCTATAAGGGGACGCTAGTAAATGCGCTAGAGGCTCCCGTACTTACATCACGATAAATTACACTTTGGCTGGTACGCAGGATTTTGCAGAAATAATGACTGGCTTTGAAGTTTCATGGGGCGGCGCTAATAAATCTGCTACAGGCGCCTGTAGTGACCGCCGGGGGTAAAAAATTCTGAAAAAATTCTGTACACGCTAATAACAGGCCGATTGCAACTCTGAAAAAAGCCACGTGACCGGCAAAGCCTCCCGCAGGGGATCAGCAGGTCACAGTCTATGGGGGGACGCTAGTAAATGCGCTAGAGGCCCCTCGACGTGTATCACGATAAATTACACTGTGGTTCGTACACAGGATTTTGCAGAAATAACGACTGGCTTTGAAGTTCCATGGGGCGGCACTAATAAATCTGCTACAGGGCTCGTCGTGATGGCCGGGGGTTAAAAAAATGTGACAAAAATTCTTTATACGCTAATAACAGTCCGATTTCAAATCTGAAAACAGCCACGTGACCGCCAAAGCCTTCCGCAGGGGCTCAGCAGGTCGCAGTCTATGGGGGGACGCTAGTAAATGCGCTAAAGGCCCCCGGACGCACATCACGGTAATTTAAAAAAGAAATAAGGCTCTGATTTAAACAGAAATATATGGTTACATCTCCTGTGCTTCAGGGCGGCGCGGAGGGAGGAAGGATGAGCGGCAGGCGGGTCGGTTAAGGAGCAGCGTGCGGAGCGGAGAAGGACGTAGGTACAATTTCCCACTAAGTAACTGTACTAAAGTACCAAAAACTAGTGTATAAGCCGCAACCTGACTTGGGGCCAATCCTATATGCTGCATTGGTGATCTGATTTGTGTATAGACCGCGGCTAATACCCAGGGTTTTGCGGTAATATTGGTGGGCTTTGCAGTTTCATTTGGCGGCGCTAATAAATCTACTACAGGCACCCGTAGTAATGGCTGAGGGGTAAAAAAATGAGACAAAAAATGCTGTACTCGCTAATAACAGTCCGATTTCAATTCTGAAAAAAGCCACGTGACCGCCAAAGCGTCCGCAGAGGCTCAGCAAGTCACGTTCTATAAGGGGACGCTAGTAAATGCGCTAGAGGCTCCCGTACTTACATCACGATAAATTACACTTTGGCTGGTACGCAGGATTTTGCAGAAATAATGACTGGCTTTGAAGTTTCATGGGGCGGCGCTAATAAATCTGCTACAGGCGCCTGTAGTGACCGCCGGGGGTAAAAAATTCTGAAAAAATTCTGTACACGCTAATAACAGGCCGATTGCAACTCTGAAAAAAGCCACGTGACCGGCAAAGCCTCCCCCAGGGCATCAGCAGGTCACAGTCTATGGGGGGACGCTAGTAAATGCGCTAGAGGCCCCTCGACGTGTATCACGATAAATTACACTGTGGTTCGTACACAGGATTTTGCAGAAATAACGACTGGCTTTGAAGTTCCATGGGGCGGCACTAATAAATCTGCTACAGGGCTCGTCGTGATTGCCGGGGGTTAAAAAAATGTGACAAAAATTCTTTACACGGTAATAACAGTCGGATTTCAATTCTGAAAACAGCCACGTGACCGCCAAAGCCTTCCGCAGGGGCTCAGCACGTCGCAGTCTATGGGGGGACGCTAGTAAATGCGCTAAAGGCCCCCGGACGCACATCACGGTAATTTAAAAAAGAAATAAGGCTCTGATTTAAACAGAAATATATGGTTACATCTCCTGTGCTTCAGGGCGGCGCGGAGGGAGGAAGGATGAGCGGCAGGCGGGTCGGTTAAGGAGCAGCGTGCGGAGCGGAGAAGGACGTAGGTACAATTTCCCACTAAGTAACTGTACTAAAGTACCAAAAACTAGTGTATAAGCCGCAACCTGACTTGGGGCCAATCCTATATGCTGCATTGGTGATCTGATTTGGGTATAGACCGCGGCTAATACCCAGGGTTTTGCGGTAATATTGGTGGGCTTTGCAGTTTCATTTGGCGGCGCTAATAAATCTACTACAGGCACCCGTAGTAATGGCTGAGGGGTAAAAAAATGAGACAAAAAATGCTGTACTCGCTAATAACAGTCCGATTTCAATTCTGAAAAAAGCCACGTGACCGCCAAAGCGTCCGCAGAGGCTCAGCCAGTCACGTTCTATAAGGGGACGCTAGTAAATGCGCTAGAGGCTCCCGTACTTACATCACGATAAATTACACTTTGGCTGGTAAGCAGGATTTTGCAGAAATAATGACTGGCTTTGAAGTTTCATGGGGCGGCGCTAATAAATCTGCTACAGGCGCCTGTAGTGACCGCCGGGGGTAAAAAATTCTGAAAAAATTCTGTACACGCTAATAACAGGCCGATTGCAACTCTGAAAAAAGCCACGTGACCGGCAAAGCCTCCCGCAGGGGATCAGCAGGTCACAGTCTATGGGGGGACGCTAGTAAATGCGCTAGAGGCCCCTCGACGTGTATCACGATAAATTACACTGTGGTTCGTACACAGGATTTTGCAGAAATAACGACTGGCTTTGAAGTTCCATGGGGCGGCACTAATAAATCTGCTACAGGGCTCGTCGTGATGGCCGGGGGTTAAAAAAATGTGACAAAAATTCTTTACACGCTAATAACAGTCCGATTTCAAATCTGAAAACAGCCACGTGACCGCCAAAGCCTTCCGCAGGGGCTCAGCAGGTCGCAGTCTATGGGGGGACGCTAGTAAATGCGCTAAAGGCCCCCGGACGCACATCACGGTAATTTAAAAAAGAAATAAGGCTCTGATTTAAACAGAAATATATGGTTACATCTCCTGTGCTTCAGGGCGGCGCGGAGGGAGGAAGGATGAGCGGCAGGCGGGTCGGTTAAGGAGCAGCGTGCGGAGCGGAGAAGGACGTAGGTACAATTTCCCACTAAGTAACTGTACTAAAGTACCAAAAACTAGTGTATAAGCCGCAACCTGACTTGGGGCCAATCCTATATGCTGCATTGGTGATCTGATTTGTGTATAGACCGCGGCTAATACCCAGGGTTTTGCGGTAATATTGGTGGGCTTTGCAGTTTCATTTGGCGGCGCTAATAAATCTACTACAGGCACCCGTAGTAATGGCTGAGGGGTAAAAAAATGAGACAAAAAATGCTGTACTCGCTAATAACAGTCCGATTTCAATTCTGAAAAAAGCCACGTGACCGCCAAAGCGTCCGCAGAGGCTCAGCAAGTCACGTTCTATAAGGGGACGCTAGTAAATGCGCTAGAGGCTCCCGAACTTACATCACGATAAATTACACTTTGGCTGGTACGCAGGATTTTGCAGAAATAATGACTGGCTTTGAAGTTTCATGGGGCGGCGCTAATAAATCTGCTACAGGCGCCTGTAGTGACCGCCGGGGGTAAAAAATTCTGAAAAAATTCTGTACACGCTAATAACAGGCCGATTGCAACTCTGAAAAAAGCCACGTGACCGGCAAAGCCTCCCGCAGGGGATCAGCAGGTCACAGTCTATGGGGGGACGCTAGTAAATGCGCTAGAGGCCCCTCGACGTGTATCACGATAAATTACACTGTGGTTCGTACACAGGATTTTGCAGAAATAACGACTGGCTTTGAAGTTCCATGGGGCGGCACTAATAAATCTGCTACAGGGCTCGTCGTGATGGCCGGGGGTTAAAAAAATGTGACAAAAATTCTTTACACGCTAATAACAGTCCGATTTCAAATCTGAAAACAGCCACGTGACCGCCAAAGCCTTCCGCAGGGGCTCAGCAGGTCGCAGTCTATGGGGGGACGCTAGTAAATGCGCTAAAGGCCCCCGGACGCACATCACGGTAATTTAAAAAAGAAATAAGGCTCTGATTTAAACAGAAATATATGGTTACATCTCCTGTGCTTCAGGGCGGCGCGGAGGGAGGAAGGATGAGCGGCAGGCGGGTCGGTTAAGGAGCAGCGTGCGGAGCGGAGAAGGACGTAGGTACAATTTCCCACTAAGTAACTGTACTAAAGTACCAAAAACTAGTGTATAAGCCGCAACCTGACTTGGGGCCAATCCTATATGCTGCATTGATGATCTGATTTGTGTATAGACCGCGGCTAATACCCAGGGTTTTGCGGTAATATTGGTGGGCTTTGCAGTTTCATTTGGCGGCGCTAATAAATCTACTACAGGCACCCGTAGTAATGGCTGAGGGGTAAAAAAATGAGACAAAAAATGCTGTACTCGCTAATAACAGTCCGATTTCAATTCTGAAAAAAGCCACGTGACCGCCAAAGCGTCCGCAGAGGCTCAGCAAGTCACGTTCTATAAGGGGACGCTAGTAAATGCGCTAGAGGCTCCCGAACTTACATCACGATAAATTACACTTTGGCTGGTACGCAGGATTTTGCAGAAATAATGACTGGCTTTGAAGTTTCATGGGGCGGCGCTAATAAATCTGCTACAGGCGCCTGTAGTGACCGCCGGGGGTAAAAAATTCTGAAAAAATTCTGTACACGCTAATAACAGGCCGATTGCAACTCTGAAAAAAGCCACGTGACCGGCAAAGCCTCCCGCAGGGGATCAGCAGGTCACAGTCTATGGGGGGACGCTAGTAAATGCGCTAGAGGCCCCTCGACGTGTATCACGATAAATTACACTGTGGTTCGTACACAGGATTTTGCAGAAATAACGACTGGCTTTGAAGTTCCATGGGGCGGCACTAATAAATCTGCTACAGGGCTCGTCGTGATGGCCGGGGGTTAAAAAAATGTGACAAAAATTCTTTACACGCTAATAACAGTCCGATTTCAAATCTGAAAACAGCCACGTGACCGCCAAAGCCTTCCGCAGGGGCTCAGCAGGTCGCAGTCTATGGGGGGACGCTAGTAAATGCGCTAAAGGCCCCCGGACGCACATCACGGTAATTTAAAAAAGAAATAAGGCTCTGATTTAAACAGAAATATATGGTTACATCTCCTGTGCTTCAGGGCGGCGCGGAGGGAGGAAGGATGAGCGGCAGGCGGGTCGGTTAAGGAGCAGCGTGCGGAGCGGAGAAGGACGTAGGTACAATTTCCCACTAAGTAACTGTACTAAAGTACCAAAAACTAGTGTATAAGCCGCAACCTGACTTGGGGCCAATCCTATATGCTGCATTGATGATCTGATTTGTGTATAGACCGCGGCTAATACCCAGGGTTTTGCGGTAATATTGGTGGGCTTTGCAGTTTCATTTGGCGGCGCTAATAAATCTACTACAGGCACCCGTAGTAATGGCTGAGGGGTAAAAAAATGAGACAAAAAATGCTGTACTCGCTAATAACAGTCCGATTTCAATTCTGAAAAAAGCCACGTGACCGCCAAAGCGTCCGCAGAGGCTCAGCAAGTCACGTTCTATAAGGGGACGCTAGTAAATGCGCTAGAGGCTCCCGTACTTACATCACGATAAATTACACTTTGGCTGGTACGCAGGATTTTGCAGAAATAATGACTGGCTTTGAAGTTTCATGGGGCGGCGCTAATAAATCTGCTACAGGCGCCTGTAGTGACCGCCGGGGGTAAAAAATTCTGAAAAAATTCTGTACACGCTAATAACAGGCCGATTGCAACTCTGAAAAAAGCCACGTGACCGGCAAAGCCTCCCGCAGGGGATCAGCAGGTCACAGTCTATGGGGGGACGCTAGTAAATGCGCTAGAGGCCCCTCGACGTGTATCACGATAAATTACACTGTGGTTCGTACACAGGATTTTGCAGAAATAACGACTGGCTTTGAAGTTCCATGGGGCGGCACTAATAAATCTGCTACAGGGCTCGTCGTGATGGCCGAGGGTTAAAAAAATGTGACAAAAATTCTTTACACGCTAATAACAGTCCGATTTCAATTCTGAAAACAGCCACGTGACCGCCAAAGCCTCCCGCAGGGGCTCAGCAGGTCGCAGTCTATGGGGGGACGCTAGTAAATGCTCTAAAGGCCCCCGGACGCACATCAAGGTAATTTAAAAAAGAAATAAGGCTCTGATTTAAACAGAAATATATGGTTACATCTCCTGTGCTTCAGGGCGGCGCGGAGGGAGGAAGGATGAGCAGCAGGCGGGTCGGTAAAGGAGCAGCGTGCGGAGCGGAGAAGGACGTAGGTACAATTTCCCACTAAGTAACTGTACTAAAGTACCAAAAACTAGTGTATAAGCCGCAACCTGACTTGGGGCCAATCCTATATGCTGCATTGGTGATCTGATTTGTGTATAGACCGCGGCTAATACCCAGGGTTTTGCGGTAATATTGGTGGGCTTTGCAGTTTCATTTGGCGGCGCTAATAAATCTACTACAGGCACCCGTAGTAATGGCTGAGGGGTAAAAAAATGAGACAAAAAATGCTGTACTCGCTAATAACAGTCCGATTTCAATTCTGAAAAAAGCCACGTGACCGCCAAAGCGTCCGCAGAGGCTCAGCAAGTCACGTTCTATAAGGGGACGCTAGTAAATGCGCTAGAGGCTCCCGTACTTACATCACGATAAATTACACTTTGGCTGGTACGCAGGATTTTGCAGAAATAATGACTGGCTTTGAAGTTTCATGGGGCGGCGCTAATAAATCTGCTACAGGCGCCTGTAGTGACCGCCGGGGGTAAAAAATTCTGAAAAAATTCTGTACACGCTAATAACAGGCCGATTGCAACTCTGAAAAAAGCCACGTGACCGGCAAAGCCTCCCGCAGGGGATCAGCAGGTCACAGTCTATGGGGGGACGCTAGTAAATGCGCTAGAGGCCCCTCGACGTGTATCACGATAAATTACACTGTGGTTCGTACACAGGATTTTGCAGAAATAACGACTGGCTTTGAAGTTCCATGGGGCGGCACTAATAAATCTGCTACAGGGCTCGTCGTGATGGCCGGGGGTTAAAAAAATGTGACAAAAATTCTTTACACGCTAATAACAGTCCGATTTCAATTCTGAAAACAGCCACGTGACCGCCAAAGCCTCCCGCAGGGGCTCAGCAGGTCGCAGTCTATGGGGGGACGCTAGTAAATGCGCTAAAGGCCCCCGGACGCACATCACGGTAATTTAAAAAAGAAATAAGGCTCTGATTTAAACAGAAAAATATGGTTACATCTCCTGTGCTTCAGGGCGGCGCGGAGGGAGGAAGGATGAGCGGCAGGCGGGTCGGTTAAGGAGCAGCGTGCGGAGCGGAGAAGGACGTAGGTACAATTTCCCACTAAGTAACTGTACCAAAGTACCAAAAACTAGTGTATAAGCCGCAACCTGACTTGGGGCCAATCCTATATGCTGCATTGATGATCTGATTTGTGTATAGACCGCAGCTAATACCCAGGGTTTTGCGGTAATATTGGTGGGCTTTGCAGTTTCATTTGGCGGCGCTAATAAATCTACTACAGGCACCCGTAGTAATGGCTGAGGGGTAAAAAAATGAGACAAAAAATGCTGTACTCGCTAATAACAGTCCGATTTCAATTCTGAAAAAAGCCACGTGACCGCCAAAGCGTCCGCAGAGGCTCAGCAAGTCACGTTCTATAAGGGGACGCTAGTAAATGCGCTAGAGGCTCCCGTACTTACATCACGATAAATTACACTTTGGCTGGTACGCAGGATTTTGCAGAAATAATGACTGGCTTTGAAGTTTCATGGGGCGGCGCTAATAAATCTGCTACAGGCGCCTGTAGTGACCGCCGGGGGTAAAAAATTCTGAAAAAATTCTGTACACGCTAATAACAGGCCGATTGCAACTCTGAAAAAAGCCACGTGACCGGCAAAGCCTCCCGCAGGGGATCAGCAGGTCACAGTCTATGGGGGGACGCTAGTAAATGCGCTAGAGGCCCCTCGACGTGTATCACGATAAATTACACTGTGGTTCGTACACAGGATTTTGCAGAAATAACGACTGGCTTTGAAGTTCCATGGGGCGGCACTAATAAATCTGCTACAGGGCTCGTCGTGATGGCGGGGGGGTTAAAAAAATGTGACAAAAATTCTTTACACGCTAATAACAGTCCGATTTCAATTCTGAAAACAGCCACGTGACCGCCAAAGCCTCCCGCAGGGGCTCAGCAGGTCGCAGTCTATGGGGGGACGCTAGTAAATGCTCTAAAGGCCCCCGGACGCACATCAAGGTAATTTAAAAAAGAAATAAGGCTCTGATTTAAACAGAAATATATGGTTACATCTCCTGTGCTTCAGGGCGGCGCGGAGGGAGGAAGGATGAGCGGCAGGCGGGTCGGTTAAGGAGCAGCGTGCGGAGCGGAGAATGACGTAGGTACAATTTCCCACTAAGTAACTGTACTAAAGTACCAAAAACTAGTGTATAAGCCGCAACCTGACTTGGGGCCAATCCTATATGCTGCATTGGTGATCTGATTTGTGTATAGACCGCGGCTAATACCCAGGGTTTTGCGGTAATATTGGTGGGCTTTGCAGTTTCATTTGGCGGCGCTAATAAATCTACTACAGGCACCCGTAGTAATGGCTGAGGGGTAAAAAAATGAGACAAAAAATGCTGTACTCGCTAATAACAGTCCGATTTCAATTCTGAAAAAAGCCACGTGACCGCCAAAGCGTCCGCAGAGGCTCAGCAAGTCACGTTCTATAAGGGGACGCTAGTAAATGCGCTAGAGGCTCCCGTACTTACATCACGATAAATTACACTTTGGCTGGTACGCAGGATTTTGCAGAAATAATGACTGGCTTTGAAGTTTCATGGGGCGGCGCTAATAAATCTGCTACAGGCGCCTGTAGTGACCGCCGGGGGTAAAAAATTCTGAAAAAATTCTGTACACGCTAATAACAGGCCGATTGCAACTCTGAAAAAAGCCACGTGACCGGCAAAGCCTCCCGCAAGGGATCAGCAGGTCACAGTCTATGGGGGGACGCTAGTAAATGCGCTAGAGGCCCCTCGACGTGTATCACGATAAATTACACTGTGGTTCGTACACAGGATTTTGCAGAAATAACGACTGGCTTTGAAGTTCCATGGGGCGGCACTAATAAATCTGCTACAGGGCTCGTCGTGATGGCCGGGGGTTAAAAAAATGTGACAAAAATTCTTTACACGGTAATAACAGTCCGATTTCAATTCTGAAAACAGCCACGTGACCGCCAAAGCCTTCCGCAGGGGCTCAGCAGGTCGCAGTTTATGGGGGGACGCTAGTAAATGCGCTAAAGGCCCCCGGACGCACATCACGGTAATTTAAAAAAGAAATAAGGCTCTGATTTAAACAGAAATATATGGTTACATCTCCTGTGCTTCAGGGCGGCGCGGAGGGAGGAAGGATGAGCGGCAGGCGGGTCGGTTAAGGAGCAGCGTGCGGAGCGGAGAAGGACGTAGGTACAATTTCCCACTAAGTAACTGTACTAAAGTACCAAAAACTAGTGTATAAGCCGCAACCTGACCTGGGGCCAATCCTATATGCTGCATTGATGATCTGATTTGTGTATAGACCGCGGCTAATACCCAGGGTTTTGCGGTAATATTGGTGGGCTTTGCAGTTTCATTTGGCGGCGCTAATAAATCTACTACAGGCACCCGTAGTAATGGCTGAGGGGTAAAAAAATGAGACAAAAAATGCTGTACTCGCTAATAACAGTCCGATTTCAATTCTGAAAAAAGCCACGTGACCGCCAAAGCGTCCGCAGAGGCTCAGCAAGTCACGTTCTATAAGGGGACGCTAGTAAATGCGCTAGAGGCTCCCGTACTTACATCACGATAAATTACACTTTGGCTGGTACGCAGGATTTTGCAGAAATAATGACTGGCTTTGAAGTTTCATGGGGCGGCGCTAATAAATCTGCTACAGGCGCCTGTAGTGACCGCCGGGGGTAAAAAATTCTGAAAAAATTCTGTACACGCTAATAACAGGCCGATTGCAACTCTGAAAAAAGCCACGTGACCGGCAAAGCCTCCCGCAGGGGATCAGCAGGTCACAGTCTATGGGGGGACGCTAGTAAATGCGCTAGAGGCCCCTCGACGTGTATCACGATAAATTACACTGTGGTTCGTACACAGGATTTTGCAGAAATAACGACTGGCTTTGAAGTTCCATGGGGCGGCACTAATAAATCTGCTACAGGGCTCGTCGTGATGGCGGGGGGGTTAAAAAAATGTGACAAAAATTCTTTACACGCTAATAACAGTCCGATTTCAATTCTGAAAACAGCCACGTGACCGCCAAAGCCTCCCGCAGGGGCTCAGCAGGTCGCAGTCTATGGGGGGACGCTAGTAAATGCTCTAAAGGCCCCCGGACGCACATCAAGGTAATTTAAAAAAGAAATAAGGCTCTGATTTAAACAGAAATATATGGTTACATCTCCTGTGCTTCAGGGCGGCGCGGAGGGAGGAAGGATGAGCGGCAGGCGGGTCGGTTAAGGAGCAGCGTGCGGAGCGGAGAAGGACGTAGGTACAATTTCCCACTAAGTAACTGTACTAAAGTACCAAAAACTAGTGTATAAGCCGCAACCTGACTTGGGGCCAATCCTATATGCTGCATTGGTGATCTGATTTGTGTATAGACCGCGGCTAATACCCAGGGTTTTGCGGTAATATTGGTGGGCTTTGCAGTTTCATTTGGCGGCGCTAATAAATCTACTACAGGCACCCGTAGTAATGGCTGAGGGGTAAAAAAATGAGACAAAAAATGCTGTACTCGCTAATAACAGTCCGATTTCAATTCTGAAAAAAGCCACGTGACCGCCAAAGCGTCCGCAGAGGCTCAGCAAGTCACGTTCTATAAGGGGACGCTAGTAAATGCGCTAGAGGCTCCCGTACTTACATCACGATAAATTACACTTTGGCTGGTACGCAGGATTTTGCAGAAATAATGACTGGCTTTGAAGTTTCATGGGGCGGCGCTAATAAATCTGCTACAGGCGCCTGTAGTGACCGCCGGGGGTAAAAAATTCTGAAAAAATTCTGTACACGCTAATAACAGGCCGATTGCAACTCTGAAAAAAGCCACGTGACCGGCAAAGCCTCCCGCAAGGGATCAGCAGGTCACAGTCTATGGGGGGACGCTAGTAAATGCGCTAGAGGCCCCTCGACGTGTATCACGATAAATTACACTGTGGTTCGTACACAGGATTTTGCAGAAATAACGACTGGCTTTGAAGTTCCATGGGGCGGCACTAATAAATCTGCTACAGGGCTCGTCGTGATGGCCGGGGGTTAAAAAAATGTGACAAAAATTCTTTACACGGTAATAACAGTCCGATTTCAATTCTGAAAACAGCCACGTGACCGCCAAAGCCTTCCGCAGGGGCTCAGCAGGTCGCAGTTTATGGGGGGACGCTAGTAAATGCGCTAAAGGCCCCCGGACGCACATCACGGTAATTTAAAAAAGAAATAAGGCTCTGATTTAAACAGAAATATATGGTTACATCTCCTGTGCTTCAGGGCGGCGCGGAGGGAGGAAGGATGAGCGGCAGGCGGGTCGGTTAAGGAGCAGCGTGCGGAGCGGAGAAGGACGTAGGTACAATTTCCCACTAAGTAACTGTACTAAAGTACCAAAAACTAGTGTATAAGCCGCAACCTGACCTGGGGCCAATCCTATATGCTGCATTGATGATCTGATTTGTGTATAGACCGCGGCTAATACCCAGGGTTTTGCGGTAATATTGGTGGGCTTTGCAGTTTCATTTGGCGGCGCTAATAAATCTACTACAGGCACCCGTAGTAATGGCTGAGGGGTAAAAAAATGAGACAAAAAATGCTGTACTCGCTAATAACAGTCCGATTTCAATTCTGAAAAAAGCCACGTGACCGCCAAAGCGTCCGCAGAGGCTCAGCAAGTCACGTTCTATAAGGGGACGCTAGTAAATGCGCTAGAGGCTCCCGTACTTACATCACGATAAATTACACTTTGGCTGGTACGCAGGATTTTGCAGAAATAATGACTGGCTTTGAAGTTTCATGGGGCGGCGCTAATAAATCTGCTACAGGCGCCTGTAGTGACCGCCGGGGGTAAAAAATTCTGAAAAAATTCTGTACACGCTAATAACAGGCCGATTGCAACTCTGAAAAAAGCCACGTGACCGGCAAAGCCTCCCGCAGGGGATCAGCAGGTCACAGTCTATGGGGGGACGCTAGTAAATGCGCTAGAGGCCCCTCGACGTGTATCACGATAAATTACACTGTGGTTCGTACACAGGATTTTGCAGAAATAACGACTGGCTTTGAAGTTCCATGGGGCGGCACTAATAAATCTGCTACAGGGCTCGTCGTGATGGCCGGGGGTTAAAAAAATGTGACAAAAATTCTTTACACGCTAATAACAGTCCGATTTCAAATCTGAAAACAGCCACGTGACCGCCAAAGCCTTCCGCAGGGGCTCAGCAGGTCGCAGTCTATGGGGGGACGCTAGTAAATGCGCTAAAGGCCCCCGGACGCACATCACGGTAATTTAAAAAAGAAATAAGGCTCTGATTTAAACAGAAATATATGGTTACATCTCCTGTGCTTCAGGGCGGCGCGGAGGGAGGAAGGATGAGCGGCAGGCGGGTCGGTTAAGGAGCAGCGTGCGGAGCGGAGAAGGACGTAGGTACAATTTCCCACTAAGTAACTGTACTAAAGTACCAAAAACTAGTGTATAAGCCGCAACCTGACTTGGGGCCAATCCTATATGCTGCATTGATGATCTGATTTGTGTATAGACCGCGGCTAATACCCAGGGTTTTGCGGTAATATTGGTGGGCTTTGCAGTTTCATTTGGCGGCGCTAATAAATCTACTACAGGCACCCGTAGTAATGGCTGAGGGGTAAAAAAATGAGACAAAAAATGCTGTACTCGCTAATAACAGTCCGATTTCAATTCTGAAAAAAGCCACGTGACCGCCAAAGCGTCCGCAGAGGCTCAGCAAGTCACGTTCTATAAGGGGACGCTAGTAAATGCGCTAGAGGCTCCCGTACTTACATCACGATAAATTACACTTTGGCTGGTACGCAGGATTTTGCAGAAATAATGACTGGCTTTGAAGTTTCATGGGGCGGCGCTAATAAATCTGCTACAGGCGCCTGTAGTGACCGCCGGGGGTAAAAAATTCTGAAAAAATTCTGTACACGCTAATAACAGGCCGATTGCAACTCTGAAAAAAGCCACGTGACCGGCAAAGCCTCCCGCAGGGGATCAGCAGGTCACAGTCTATGGGGGGACGCTAGTAAATGCGCTAGAGGCCCCTCGACGTGTATCACGATAAATTACACTGTGGTTCGTACACAGGATTTTGCAGAAATAACGACTGGCTTTGAAGTTCCATGGGGCGGCACTAATAAATCTGCTACAGGGCTCGTCGTGATGGCCGAGGGTTAAAAAAATGTGACAAAAATTCTTTACACGGTAATAACAGTCCGATTTCAATTCTGAAAACAGCCACGTGACCGCCAAAGCCTTCCGCAGGGGCTCAGCAGGTCGCAGTTTATGGGGGGACGCTAGTAAATGCGCTAAAGGCCCCCGGACGCACATCACGGTAATTTAAAAAAGAAATAAGGCTCTGATTTAAACAGAAATATATGGTTACATCTCCTGTGCTTCAGGGCGGCGCGGAGGGAGGAAGGATGAGCGGCAGGCGGGTCGGTTAAGGAGCAGCGTGCGGAGCGGAGAAGGACGTAGGTACAATTTCCCACTAAGTAACTGTACTAAAGTACCAAAAACTAGTGTATAAGCCGCAACCTGACCTGGGGCCAATCCTATATGCTGCATTGATGATCTGATTTGTGTATAGACCGCGGCTAATACCCAGGGTTTTGCGGTAATATTGGTGGGCTTTGCAGTTTCATTTGGCGGCGCTAATAAATCTACTACAGGCACCCGTAGTAATGGCTGAGGGGTAAAAAAATGAGACAAAAAATGCTGTACTCGCTAATAACAGTCCGATTTCAATTCTGAAAAAAGCCACGTGACCGCCAAAGCGTCCGCAGAGGCTCAGCAAGTCACGTTCTATAAGGGGACGCTAGTAAATGCGCTAGAGGCTCCCGTACTTACATCACGATAAATTACACTTTGGCTGGTACGCAGGATTTTGCAGAAATAATGACTGGCTTTGAAGTTTCATGGGGCGGCGCTAATAAATCTGCTACAGGCGCCTGTAGTGACCGCCGGGGGTAAAAAATTCTGAAAAAATTCTGTACACGCTAATAACAGGCCGATTGCAACTCTGAAAAAAGCCACGTGACCGGCAAAGCCTCCCGCAGGGGATCAGCAGGTCACAGTCTATGGGGGGACGCTAGTAAATGCGCTAGAGGCCCCTCGACGTGTATCACGATAAATTACACTGTGGTTCGTACACAGGATTTTGCAGAAATAACGACTGGCTTTGAAGTTCCATGGGGCGGCACTAATAAATCTGCTACAGGGCTCGTCGTGATGGCGGGGGGGTTAAAAAAATGTGACAAAAATTCTTTACACGCTAATAACAGTCCGATTTCAATTCTGAAAACAGCCACGTGACCGCCAAAGCCTCCCGCAGGGGCTCAGCAGGTCGCAGTCTATGGGGGGACGCTAGTAAATGCTCTAAAGGCCCCCGGACGCACATCAAGGTAATTTAAAAAAGAAATAAGGCTCTGATTTAAACAGAAATATATGGTTACATCTCCTGTGCTTCAGGGCGGCGCGGAGGGAGGAAGGATGAGCGGCAGGCGGGTCGGTTAAGGAGCAGCGTGCGGAGCGGAGAAGGACGTAGGTACAATTTCCCACTAAGTAACTGTACTAAAGTACCAAAAACTAGTGTATAAGCCGCAACCTGACTTGGGGCCAATCCTATATGCTGCATTGGTGATCTGATTTGTGTATAGACCGCGGCTAATACCCAGGGTTTTGCGGTAATATTGGTGGGCTTTGCAGTTTCATTTGGCGGCGCTAATAAATCTACTACAGGCACCCGTAGTAATGGCTGAGGGGTAAAAAAATGAGACAAAAAATGCTGTACTCGCTAATAACAGTCCGATTTCAATTCTGAAAAAAGCCACGTGACCGCCAAAGCGTCCGCAGAGGCTCAGCAAGTCACGTTCTATAAGGGGACGCTAGTAAATGCGCTAGAGGCTCCCGTACTTACATCACGATAAATTACACTTTGGCTGGTACGCAGGATTTTGCAGAAATAATGACTGGCTTTGAAGTTTCATGGGGCGGCGCTAATAAATCTGCTACAGGCGCCTGTAGTGACCGCCGGGGGTAAAAAATTCTGAAAAAATTCTGTACACGCTAATAACAGGCCGATTGCAACTCTGAAAAAAGCCACGTGACCGGCAAAGCCTCCCGCAAGGGATCAGCAGGTCACAGTCTATGGGGGGACGCTAGTAAATGCGCTAGAGGCCCCTCGACGTGTATCACGATAAATTACACTGTGGTTCGTACACAGGATTTTGCAGAAATAACGACTGGCTTTGAAGTTCCATGGGGCGGCACTAATAAATCTGCTACAGGGCTCGTCGTGATGGCCGGGGGTTAAAAAAATGTGACAAAAATTCTTTACACGGTAATAACAGTCCGATTTCAATTCTGAAAACAGCCACGTGACCGCCAAAGCCTTCCGCAGGGGCTCAGCAGGTCGCAGTTTATGGGGGGACGCTAGTAAATGCGCTAAAGGCCCCCGGACGCACATCACGGTAATTTAAAAAAGAAATAAGGCTCTGATTTAAACAGAAATATATGGTTACATCTCCTGTGCTTCAGGGCGGCGCGGAGGGAGGAAGGATGAGCGGCAGGCGGGTCGGTTAAGGAGCAGCGTGCGGAGCGGAGAAGGACGTAGGTACAATTTCCCACTAAGTAACTGTACTAAAGTACCAAAAACTAGTGTATAAGCCGCAACCTGACCTGGGGCCAATCCTATATGCTGCATTGATGATCTGATTTGTGTATAGACCGCGGCTAATACCCAGGGTTTTGCGGTAATATTGGTGGGCTTTGCAGTTTCATTTGGCGGCGCTAATAAATCTACTACAGGCACCCGTAGTAATGGCTGAGGGGTAAAAAAATGAGACAAAAAATGCTGTACTCGCTAATAACAGTCCGATTTCAATTCTGAAAAAAGCCACGTGACCGCCAAAGCGTCCGCAGAGGCTCAGCAAGTCACGTTCTATAAGGGGACGCTAGTAAATGCGCTAGAGGCTCCCGTACTTACATCACGATAAATTACACTTTGGCTGGTACGCAGGATTTTGCAGAAATAATGACTGGCTTTGAAGTTTCATGGGGCGGCGCTAATAAATCTGCTACAGGCGCCTGTAGTGACCGCCGGGGGTAAAAAATTCTGAAAAAATTCTGTACACGCTAATAACAGGCCGATTGCAACTCTGAAAAAAGCCACGTGACCGGCAAAGCCTCCCGCAGGGGATCAGCAGGTCACAGTCTATGGGGGGACGCTAGTAAATGCGCTAGAGGCCCCTCGACGTGTATCACGATAAATTACACTGTGGTTCGTACACAGGATTTTGCAGAAATAACGACTGGCTTTGAAGTTCCATGGGGCCACACTAATAAATCTGCTACAGGGCTCGTCTTGATGGCGGGGGGGTTAAAAAAATGTGACAAAAATTCTTTACACGCTAATAACAGTCCGATTTCAATTCTGAAAACAGCCACGTGACCGCCAAAGCCTCCCGCAGGGGCTCAGCAGGTCGCAGTCTATGGGGGGACGCTAGTAAATGCTCTAAAGGCCCCCGGACTCACATCAAGGTAATTTAAAAAAGAAATAAGGCTCTGATTTAAACAGAAATATATGGTTACATCTCCTGTGCTTCAGGGCGGCGCGGAGGGAGGAAGGATGAGCGGCAGGCGGGTCGGTTAAGGAGCAGCGTGCGGAGCGGAGAAGGACGTAGGTACAATTTCCCACTAAGTAACTGTACTAAAGTACCAAAAACTAGTGTATAAGCCGCAACCTGACCTGGGGCCAATCCTATATGCTGCATTGATGATCTGATTTGTGTATAGACCGCGGCTAATACCCAGGGTTTTGCGGTAATATTGGTGGGCTTTGCAGTTTCATTTGGCGGCGCTAATAAATCTACTACAGGCACCCGTAGTAATGGCTGAGGGGTAAAAAAATGAGACAAAAAATGCTGTACTCGCTAATAACAGTCCGATTTCAATTCTGAAAAAAGCCACGTGACCGCCAAAGCGTCCGCAGAGGCTCAGCAAGTCACGTTCTATAAGGGGACGCTAGTAAATGCGCTAGAGGCTCCCGTACTTACATCACGATAAATTACACTTTGGCTGGTACGCAGGATTTTGCAGAAATAATGACTGGCTTTGAAGTTTCATGGGGCGGCGCTAATAAATCTGCTACAGGCGCCTGTAGTGACCGCCGGGGGTAAAAAATTCTGAAAAAATTCTGTACACGCTAATAACAGGCCGATTGCAACTCTGAAAAAAGCCACGTGACCGGCAAAGCCTCCCGCAGGGGATCAGCAGGTCACAGTCTATGGGGGGACGCTAGTAAATGCGCTAGAGGCCCCTCGACGTGTATCACGATAAATTACACTGTGGTTCGTACACAGGATTTTGCAGAAATAACGACTGGCTTTGAAGTTCCATGGGGCCACACTAATAAATCTGCTACAGGGCTCGTCTTGATGGCGGGGGGGTTAAAAAAATGTGACAAAAATTCTTTACACGCTAATAACAGTCCGATTTCAATTCTGAAAACAGCCACGTGACCGCCAAAGCCTCCCGCAGGGGCTCAGCAGGTCGCAGTCTATGGGGGGACGCTAGTAAATGCTCTAAAGGCCCCCGGACTCACATCAAGGTAATTTAAAAAAGAAATAAGGCTCTGATTTAAACAGAAATATATGGTTACATCTCCTGTGCTTCAGGGCGGCGCGGAGGGAGGAAGGATGAGCGGCAGGCGGGTCGGTTAAGGAGCAGCGTGCGGAGCGGAGAAGGACGTAGGTACAATTTCCCACTAAGTAACTGTACTAAAGTACCAAAAACTAGTGTATAAGCCGCAACCTGACCTGGGGCCAATCCTATATGCTGCATTGATGATCTGATTTGTGTATAGACCGCGGCTAATACCCAGGGTTTTGCGGTAATATTGGTGGGCTTTGCAGTTTCATTTGGCGGCGCTAATAAATCTACTACAGGCACCCGTAGTAATGGCTGAGGGGTAAAAAAATGAGACAAAAAATGCTGTACTCGCTAATAACAGTCCGATTTCAATTCTGAAAAAAGCCACGTGACCGCCAAAGCGTCCGCAGAGGCTCAGCAAGTCACGTTCTATAAGGGGACGCTAGTAAATGCGCTAGAGGCTCCCGTACTTACATCACGATAAATTACACTTTGGCTGGTACGCAGGATTTTGCAGAAATAATGACTGGCTTTGAAGTTTCATGGGGCGGCGCTAATAAATCTGCTACAGGCGCCTGTAGTGACCGCCGGGGGTAAAAAATTCTGAAAAAATTCTGTACACGCTAATAACAGGCCGATTGCAACTCTGAAAAAAGCCACGTGACCGGCAAAGCCTCCCGCAGGGGATCAGCAGGTCACAGTCTATGGGGGGACGCTAGTAAATGCGCTAGAGGCCCCTCGACGTGTATCACGATAAATTACACTGTGGTTCGTACACAGGATTTTGCAGAAATAACGACTGGCTTTGAAGTTCCATGGGGCCACACTAATAAATCTGCTACAGGGCTCGTCGTGATGGCGGGGGGGTTAAAAAAATGTGACAAAAATTCTTTACACGCTAATAACAGTCCGATTTCAATTCTGAAAACAGCCACGTGACCGCCAAAGCCTCCCGCAGGGGCTCAGCAGGTCGCAGTCTATGGGGGGACGCTAGTAAATGCTCTAAAGGCCCCCGGACTCACATCAAGGTAATTTAAAAAAGAAATAAGGCTCTGATTTAAACAGAAATATATGGTTACATCTCCTGTGCTTCAGGGCGGCGCGGAGGGAGGAAGGATGAGCGGCAGGCGGGTCGGTTAAGGAGCAGCGTGCGGAGCGGAGAAGGACGTAGGTACAATTTCCCACTAAGTAACTGTACTAAAGTACCAAAAACTAGTGTATAAGCCGCAACCTGACTTGGGGCCAATCCTATATGCTGCATTGGTGATCTGATTTGTGTATAGACCGCGGCTAATACCCAGGGTTTTGCGGTAATATTGGTGGGCTTTGCAGTTTCATTTGGCGGCGCTAATAAATCTACTACAGGCACCCGTAGTAATGGCTGAGGGGTAAAAAAATGAGACAAAAAATGCTGTACTCGCTAATAACAGTCCGATTTCAATTCTGAAAAAAGCCACGTGACCGCCAAAGCGTCCGCAGAGGCTCAGCAAGTCACGTTCTATAAGGGGACGCTAGTAAATGCGCTAGAGGCTCCCGTACTTACATCACGATAAATTACACTTTGGCTGGTACGCAGGATTTTGCAGAAATAATGACTGGCTTTGAAGTTTCATGGGGCGGCGCTAATAAATCTGCTACAGGCGCCTGTAGTGACCGCCGGGGGTAAAAAATTCTGAAAAAATTCTGTACACGCTAATAACAGGCCGATTGCAACTCTGAAAAAAGCCACGTGACCGGCAAAGCCTCCCGCAAGGGATCAGCAGGTCACAGTCTATGGGGGGACGCTAGTAAATGCGCTAGAGGCCCCTCGACGTGTATCACGATAAATTACACTGTGGTTCGTACACAGGATTTTGCAGAAATAACGACTGGCTTTGAAGTTCCATGGGGCGGCACTAATAAATCTGCTACAGGGCTCGTCGTGATGGCCGGGGGTTAAAAAATGTGACAAAAATTCTTTACACGGTAATAACAGTCCGATTTCAATTCTGAAAACAGCCACGTGACCGCCAAAGCCTTCCGCAGGGGCTCAGCAGGTCGCAGTCTATGGGGGGACGCTAGTAAATGCGCTAAAGGCCCCCGGACGCACATCACGGTAATTTAAAAAAGAAATAAGGCTCTGATTTAAACAGAAATATATGGTTACATCTCCTGTGCTTCAGGGCGGCGCGGAGGGAGGAAGGATGAGCGGCAGGCGGGTCGGTTAAGGAGCAGCGTGCGGAGCGGAGAAGGACGTAGGTACAATTTCCCACTAAGTAACTGTACTAAAGTACCAAAAACTAGTGTATAAGCCGCAACCTGACTTGGGGCCAATCCTATATGCTGCATTGATGATCTGATTTGTGTATAGACCGCGGCTAATACCCAGGGTTTTGCGGTAATATTGGTGGGCTTTGCAGTTTCATTTGGCGGCGCTAATAAATCTACTACAGGCACCCGTAGTAATGGCTGAGGGGTAAAAAAATGAGACAAAAAATGCTGTACTCGCTAATAACAGTCCGATTTCAATTCTGAAAAAAGCCACGTGACCGCCAAAGCGTCCGCAGAGGCTCAGCAAGTCACGTTCTATAAGGGGACGCTAGTAAATGCGCTAGAGGCTCCCGTACTTACATCACGATAAATTACACTTTGGCTGGTACGCAGGATTTTGCAGAAATAATGACTGGCTTTGAAGTTTCATGGGGCGGCGCTAATAAATCTGCTACAGGCGCCTGTAGTGACCGCCGGGGGTAAAAAATTCTGAAAAAATTCTGTACACGCTAATAACAGGCCGATTGCAACTCTGAAAAAAGCCACGTGACCGGCAAAGCCTCCCGCAAGGGATCAGCAGGTCACAGTCTATGGGGGGACGCTAGTAAATGCGCTAGAGGCCCCTCGACGTGTATCACGATAAATTACACTGTGGTTCGTACACAGGATTTTGCAGAAATAACGACTGGCTTTGAAGTTCCATGGGGCGGCACTAATAAATCTGCTACAGGGCTCGTCGTGATGGCCGGGGGTTAAAAAATGTGACAAAAATTCTTTACACGGTAATAACAGTCCGATTTCAATTCTGAAAACAGCCACGTGACCGCCAAAGCCTTCCGCAGGGGCTCAGCAGGTCGCAGTCTATGGGGGGACGCTAGTAAATGCGCTAAAGGCCCCCGGACGCACATCACGGTAATTTAAAAAAGAAATAAGGCTCTGATTTAAACAGAAATATATGGTTACATCTCCTGTGCTTCAGGGCGGCGCGGAGGGAGGAAGGATGAGCGGCAGGCGGGTCGGTTAAGGAGCAGCGTGCGGAGCGGAGAAGGACGTAGGTACAATTTCCCACTAAGTAACTGTACTAAAGTACCAAAAACTAGTGTATAAGCCGCAACCTGACTTGGGGCCAATCCTATATGCTGCATTGGTGATCTGATTTGTGTATAGACCGCGGCTAATACCCAGGGTTTTGCGGTAATATTGGTGGGCTTTGCAGTTTCATTTGGCGGCGCTAATAAATCTACTACAGGCACCCGTAGTAATGGCTGAGGGGTAAAAAAATGAGACAAAAAATGCTGTACTCGCTAATAACAGTCCGATTTCAATTCTGAAAAAAGCCACGTGACCGCCAAAGCGTCCGCAGAGGCTCAGCAAGTCACGTTCTATAAGGGGACGCTAGTAAATGCGCTAGAGGCTCCCGTACTTACATCACGATAAATTACACTTTGGCTGGTACGCAGGATTTTGCAGAAATAATGACTGGCTTTGAAGTTTCATGGGGCGGCGCTAATAAATCTGCTACAGGCGCCTGTAGTGACCGCCGGGGGTAAAAAATTCTGAAAAAATTCTGTACACGCTAATAACAGGCCGATTGCAACTCTGAAAAAAGCCACGTGACCGGCAAAGCCTCCCGCAAGGGATCAGCAGGTCACAGTCTATGGGGGGACGCTAGTAAATGCGCTAGAGGCCCCTCGACGTGTATCACGATAAATTACACTGTGGTTCGTACACAGGATTTTGCAGAAATAACGACTGGCTTTGAAGTTCCATGGGGCGGCACTAATAAATCTGCTACAGGGCTCGTCGTGATGGCCGGGGGTTAAAAAAATGTGACAAAAATTCTTTACACAGTAATAACAGTCCGATTTCCATTCTGAAAACAGCCACGTGACCGCCAAAGCCTTCCGCAGGGGCTCAGCAGGTCGCAGTCTATGGGGGGACGCTAGTAAATGCGCTAAAGGCCCCCGGACGCACATCACGGTAATTTAAAAAAGAAATAAGGCTCTGATTTAAACAGAAATATATGGTTACATCTCCTGTGCTTCAGGGCGGCGCGGAGGGAGGAAGGATGAGCGGCAGGCGGGTCGGTTAAGGAGCAGCGTGCGGAGCGGAGAAGGACGTAGGTACAATTTCCCACTAAGTAACTGTACTAAAGTACCAAAAACTAGTGTATAAGCCGCAACCTGACTTGGGGCCAATCCTATATGCTGCATTGATGATCTGATTTGTGTATAGACCGCGGCTAATACCCAGGGTTTTGCGGTAATATTGGTGGGCTTTGCAGTTTCATTTGGCGGCGCTAATAAATCTACTACAGGCACCCGTAGTAATGGCTGAGGGGTAAAAAAATGAGACAAAAAATGCTGTACTCGCTAATAACAGTCCGATTTCAATTCTGAAAAAAGCCACGTGACCGCCAAAGCGTCCGCAGAGGCTCAGCAAGTCACGTTCTATAAGGGGACGCTAGTAAATGCGCTAGAGGCTCCCGTACTTACATCACGATAAATTACACTTTGGCTGGTACGCAGGATTTTGCAGAAATAATGACTGGCTTTGAAGTTTCATGGGGCGGCGCTAATAAATCTGCTACAGGCGCCTGTAGTGACCGCCGGGGGTAAAAAATTCTGAAAAAATTCTGTACACGCTAATAACAGGCCGATTGCAACTCTGAAAAAAGCCACGTGACCGGCAAAGCCTCCCGCAGGGGATCAGCAGGTCACAGTCTATGGGGGGACGCTAGTAAATGCGCTAGAGGCCCCTCGACGTGTATCACGATAAATTACACTGTGGTTCGTACACAGGATTTTGCAGAAATAACGACTGGCTTTGAAGTTCCATGGGGCGGCACTAATAAATCTGCTACAGGGCTCGTCGTGATGGCCGAGGGTTAAAAAAATGTGACAAAAATTCTTTACACGGTAATAACAGTCCGATTTCAATTCTGAAAACAGCCACGTGACCGCCAAAGCCTCCCGCAGGGGCTCAGCAGGTCGCAGTCTATGGGGGGACGCTAGTAAATGCGCTAAAGGCCCCCGGACGCACATCACGGTAATTTAAAAAAGAAATAAGGCTCTGATTTAAACAGAAATATATGGTTACATCTCCTGTGCTTCAGGGCGGCGCGGAGGGAGGAAGGATGAGCGGCAGGCGGGTCGGTTAAGGAGCAGCGTGCGGAGCGGAGAAGGACGTAGGTACAATTTCCCACTAAGTAACTGTACTAAAGTACCAAAAACTAGTGTATAAGCCGCAACCTGACTTGGGGCCAATCCTATATGCTGCATTGGTGATCTGATTTGTGTATAGACCGCGGCTAATACCCAGGGTTTTGCGGTAATATTGGTGGGCTTTGCAGTTTCATTTGGCGGCGCTAATAAATCTACTACAGGCACCCGTAGTAATGGCTGAGGGGTAAAAAAATGAGACAAAAAATGCTGTACTCGCTAATAACAGTCCGATTTCAATTCTGAAAAAAGCCACGTGACCGCCAAAGCGTCCGCAGAGGCTCAGCAAGTCACGTTCTATAAGGGGACGCTAGTAAATGCGCTAGAGGCTCCCGTACTTACATCACGATAAATTACACTTTGGCTGGTACGCAGGATTTTGCAGAAATAATGACTGGCTTTGAAGTTTCATGGGGCGGCGCTAATAAATCTGCTACAGGCGCCTGTAGTGACCGCCGGGGGTAAAAAATTCTGAAAAAATTCTGTACACGCTAATAACAGGCCGATTGCAACTCTGAAAAAAGCCACGTGACCGGCAAAGCCTCCCGCAAGGGATCAGCAGGTCACAGTCTATGGGGGGACGCTAGTAAATGCGCTAGAGGCCCCTCGACGTGTATCACGATAAATTACACTGTGGTTCGTACACAGGATTTTGCAGAAATAACGACTGGCTTTGAAGTTCCATGGGGCCACACTAATAAATCTGCTACAGGGCTCGTCGTGATGGCGGGGGGGTTAAAAAAATGTGACAAAAATTCTTTACACGCTAATAACAGTCCGATTTCAATTCTGAAAACAGCCACGTGACCGCCAAAGCCTCCCGCAGGGGCTCAGCAGGTCGCAGTCTATGGGGGGACGCTAGTAAATGCTCTAAAGGCCCCCGGACTCACATCAAGGTAATTTAAAAAAGAAATAAGGCTCTGATTTAAACAGAAATATATGGTTACATCTCCTGTGCTTCAGGGCGGCGCGGAGGGAGGAAGGATGAGCGGCAGGCGGGTCGGTTAAGGAGCAGCGTGCGGAGCGGAGAAGGACGTAGGTACAATTTCCCACTAAGTAACTGTACTAAAGTACCAAAAACTAGTGTATAAGCCGCAACCTGACTTGGGGCCAATCCTATATGCTGCATTGGTGATCTGATTTGTGTATAGACCGCGGCTAATACCCAGGGTTTTGCGGTAATATTGGTGGGCTTTGCAGTTTCATTTGGCGGCGCTAATAAATCTACTACAGGCACCCGTAGTAATGGCTGAGGGGTAAAAAAATGAGACAAAAAATGCTGTACTCGCTAATAACAGTCCGATTTCAATTCTGAAAAAAGCCACGTGACCGCCAAAGCGTCCGCAGAGGCTCAGCAAGTCACGTTCTATAAGGGGACGCTAGTAAATGCGCTAGAGGCTCCCGTACTTACATCACGATAAATTACACTTTGGCTGGTACGCAGGATTTTGCAGAAATAATGACTGGCTTTGAAGTTTCATGGGGCGGCGCTAATAAATCTGCTACAGGCGCCTGTAGTGACCGCCGGGGGTAAAAAATTCTGAAAAAATTCTGTACACGCTAATAACAGGCCGATTGCAACTCTGAAAAAAGCCACGTGACCGGCAAAGCCTCCCGCAAGGGATCAGCAGGTCACAGTCTATGGGGGGACGCTAGTAAATGCGCTAGAGGCCCCTCGACGTGTATCACGATAAATTACACTGTGGTTCGTACACAGGATTTTGCAGAAATAACGACTGGCTTTGAAGTTCCATGGGGCGGCACTAATAAATCTGCTACAGGGCTCGTCGTGATGGCCGGGGGTTAAAAAATGTGACAAAAATTCTTTACACGGTAATAACAGTCCGATTTCAATTCTGAAAACAGCCACGTGACCGACAAAGCCTTCCGCAGGGGCTCAGCAGGTCGCAGTCTATGGGGGGACGCTAGTAAATGCGCTAAAGGCCCCCGGACGCACATCACGGTAATTTAAAAAAGAAATAAGGCTCTGATTTAAACAGAAATATATGGTTACATCTCCTGTGCTTCAGGGCGGCGCGGAGGGAGGAAGGATGAGCGGCAGGCGGGTCGGTTAAGGAGCAGCGTGCGGAGCGGAGAAGGACGTAGGTACAATTTCCCACTAAGTAACTGTACTAAAGTACCAAAAACTAGTGTATAAGCCGCAACCTGACTTGGGGCCAATCCTATATGCTGCATTGATGATCTGATTTGTGTATAGACCGCGGCTAATACCCAGGGTTTTGCGGTAATATTGGTGGGCTTTGCAGTTTCATTTGGCGGCGCTAATAAATCTACTACAGGCACCCGTAGTAATGGCTGAGGGGTAAAAAAATGAGACAAAAAATGCTGTACTCGCTAATAACAGTCCGATTTCAATTCTGAAAAAAGCCACGTGACCGCCAAAGCGTCCGCAGAGGCTCAGCAAGTCACGTTCTATAAGGGGACGCTAGTAAATGCGCTAGAGGCTCCCGTACTTACATCACGATAAATTACACTTTGGCTGGTACGCAGGATTTTGCAGAAATAATGACTGGCTTTGAAGTTTCATGGGGCGGCGCTAATAAATCTGCTACAGGCGCCTGTAGTGACCGCCGGGGGTAAAAAATTCTGAAAAAATTCTGTACACGCTAATAACAGGCCGATTGCAACTCTGAAAAAAGCCACGTGACCGGCAAAGCCTCCCGCAAGGGATCAGCAGGTCACAGTCTATGGGGGGACGCTAGTAAATGCGCTAGAGGCCCCTCGACGTGTATCACGATAAATTACACTGTGGTTCGTACACAGGATTTTGCAGAAATAACGACTGGCTTTGAAGTTCCATGGGGCGGCACTAATAAATCTGCTACAGGGCTCGTCGTGATGGCCGGGGGTTAAAAAAATGTGACAAAAATTCTTTACACAGTAATAACAGTCCGATTTCCATTCTGAAAACAGCCACGTGACCGCCAAAGCCTTCCGCAGGGGCTCAGCAGGTCGCAGTCTATGGGGGGACGCTAGTAAATGCGCTAAAGGCCCCCGGACGCACATCACGGTAATTTAAAAAAGAAATAAGGCTCTGATTTAAACAGAAATATATGGTTACATCTCCTGTGCTTCAGGGCGGCGCGGAGGGAGGAAGGATGAGCGGCAGGCGGGTCGGTTAAGGAGCAGCGTGCGGAGCGGAGAAGGACGTAGGTACAATTTCCCACTAAGTAACTGTACTAAAGTACCAAAAACTAGTGTATAAGCCGCAACCTGACTTGGGGCCAATCCTATATGCTGCATTGATGATCTGATTTGTGTATAGACCGCGGCTAATACCCAGGGTTTTGCGGTAATATTGGTGGGCTTTGCAGTTTCATTTGGCGGCGCTAATAAATCTACTACAGGCACCCGTAGTAATGGCTGAGGGGTAAAAAAATGAGACAAAAAATGCTGTACTCGCTAATAACAGTCCGATTTCAATTCTGAAAAAAGCCACGTGACCGCCAAAGCGTCCGCAGAGGCTCAGCAAGTCACGTTCTATAAGGGGACGCTAGTAAATGCGCTAGAGGCTCCCGTACTTACATCACGATAAATTACACTTTGGCTGGTACGCAGGATTTTGCAGAAATAATGACTGGCTTTGAAGTTTCATGGGGCGGCGCTAATAAATCTGCTACAGGCGCCTGTAGTGACCGCCGGGGGTAAAAAATTCTGAAAAAATTCTGTACACGCTAATAACAGGCCGATTGCAACTCTGAAAAAAGCCACGTGACCGGCAAAGCCTCCCGCAAGGGATCAGCAGGTCACAGTCTATGGGGGGACGCTAGTAAATGCGCTAGAGGCCCCTCGACGTGTATCACGATAAATTACACTGTGGTTCGTACACAGGATTTTGCAGAAATAACGACTGGCTTTGAAGTTCCATGGGGCGGCACTAATAAATCTGCTACAGGGCTCGTCGTGATGGCCGGGGGTTAAAAAAATGTGACAAAAATTCTTTACACGGTAATAACAGTCCGATTTCAATTCTGAAAACAGCCACGTGACCGCCAAAGCCTCCCGCAGGGGCTCAGCAGGTCGCAGTCTATGGGGGGACGCTAGTAAATGCGCTAAAGGCCCCCGGACGCACATCACGGTAATTTAAAAAAGAAATAAGGCTCTGATTTAAACAGAAATATATGGTTACATCTCCTGTGCTTCAGGGCGGCGCGGAGGGAGGAAGGATGAGCGGCAGGCGGGTCGGTTAAGGAGCAGCGTGCGGAGCGGAGAAGGACGTAGGTACAATTTCCCACTAAGTAACTGTACTAAAGTACCAAAAACTAGTGTATAAGCCGCAACCTGACTTGGGGCCAATCCTATATGCTGCATTGGTGATCTGATTTGTGTATAGACCGCGGCTAATACCCAGGGTTTTGCGGTAATATTGGTGGGCTTTGCAGTTTCATTTGGCGGCGCTAATAAATCTACTACAGGCACCCGTAGTAATGGCTGAGGGGTAAAAAAATGAGACAAAAAATGCTGTACTCGCTAATAACAGTCCGATTTCAATTCTGAAAAAAGCCACGTGACCGCCAAAGCGTCCGCAGAGGCTCAGCAAGTCACGTTCTATAAGGGGACGCTAGTAAATGCGCTAGAGGCTCCCGTACTTACATCACGATAAATTACACTTTGGCTGGTACGCAGGATTTTGCAGAAATAATGACTGGCTTTGAAGTTTCATGGGGCGGCGCTAATAAATCTGCTACAGGCGCCTGTAGTGACCGCCGGGGGTAAAAAATTCTGAAAAAATTCTGTACACGCTAATAACAGGCCGATTGCAACTCTGAAAAAAGCCACGTGACCGGCAAAGCCTCCCGCAAGGGATCAGCAGGTCACAGTCTATGGGGGGACGCTAGTAAATGCGCTAGAGGCCCCTCGACGTGTATCACGATAAATTACACTGTGGTTCGTACACAGGATTTTGCAGAAATAACGACTGGCTTTGAAGTTCCATGGGGCGGCACTAATAAATCTGCTACAGGGCTCGTCGTGATGGCCGGGGGTTAAAAAATGTGACAAAAATTCTTTACACGGTAATAACAGTCCGATTTCAATTCTGAAAACAGCCACGTGACCGCCAAAGCCTTCCGCAGGGGCTCAGCAGGTCGCAGTCTATGGGGGGACGCTAGTAAATGCGCTAAAGGCCCCCGGACGCACATCACGGTAATTTAAAAAAGAAATAAGGCTCTGATTTAAACAGAAATATATGGTTACATCTCCTGTGCTTCAGGGCGGCGCGGAGGGAGGAAGGATGAGCGGCAGGCGGGTCGGTTAAGGAGCAGCGTGCGGAGCGGAGAAGGACGTAGGTACAATTTCCCACTAAGTAACTGTACTAAAGTACCAAAAACTAGTGTATAAGCCGCAACCTGACTTGGGGCCAATCCTATATGCTGCATTGATGATCTGATTTGTGTATAGACCGCGGCTAATACCCAGGGTTTTGCGGTAATATTGGTGGGCTTTGCAGTTTCATTTGGCGGCGCTAATAAATCTACTACAGGCACCCGTAGTAATGGCTGAGGGGTAAAAAAATGAGACAAAAAATGCTGTACTCGCTAATAACAGTCCGATTTCAATTCTGAAAAAAGCCACGTGACCGCCAAAGCGTCCGCAGAGGCTCAGCAAGTCACGTTCTATAAGGGGACGCTAGTAAATGCGCTAGAGGCTCCCGTACTTACATCACGATAAATTACACTTTGGCTGGTACGCAGGATTTTGCAGAAATAATGACTGGCTTTGAAGTTTCATGGGGCGGCGCTAATAAATCTGCTACAGGCGCCTGTAGTGACCGCCGGGGGTAAAAAATTCTGAAAAAATTCTGTACACGCTAATAACAGGCCGATTGCAACTCTGAAAAAAGCCACGTGACCGGCAAAGCCTCCCGCAAGGGATCAGCAGGTCACAGTCTATGGGGGGACGCTAGTAAATGCGCTAGAGGCCCCTCGACGTGTATCACGATAAATTACACTGTGGTTCGTACACAGGATTTTGCAGAAATAACGACTGGCTTTGAAGTTCCATGGGGCGGCACTAATAAATCTGCTACAGGGCTCGTCGTGATGGCCGGGGGTTAAAAAAATGTGACAAAAATTCTTTACACAGTAATAACAGTCCGATTTCAATTCTGAAAACAGCCACGTGACCGCCAAAGCCTTCCGCAGGGGCTCAGCAGGTCGCAGTCTATGGGGGGACGCTAGTAAATGCGCTAAAGGCCCCCGGACGCACATCACGGTAATTTAAAAAAGAAATAAGGCTCTGATTTAAACAGAAATATATGGTTACATCTCCTGTGCTTCAGGGCGGCGCGGAGGGAGGAAGGATGAGCGGCAGGCGGGTCGGTTAAGGAGCAGCGTGCGGAGCGGAGAAGGACGTAGGTACAATTTCCCACTAAGTAACTGTACTAAAGTACCAAAAACTAGTGTATAAGCCGCAACCTGACTTGGGGCCAATCCTATATGCTGCATTGATGATCTGATTTGTGTATAGACCGCGGCTAATACCCAGGGTTTTGCGGTAATATTGGTGGGCTTTGCAGTTTCATTTGGCGGCGCTAATAAATCTACTACAGGCACCCGTAGTAATGGCTGAGGGGTAAAAAAATGAGACAAAAAATGCTGTACTCGCTAATAACAGTCCGATTTCAATTCTGAAAAAAGCCACGTGACCGCCAAAGCGTCCGCAGAGGCTCAGCAAGTCACGTTCTATAAGGGGACGCTAGTAAATGCGCTAGAGGCTCCCGTACTTACATCACGATAAATTACACTTTGGCTGGTACGCAGGATTTTGCAGAAATAATGACTGGCTTTGAAGTTTCATGGGGCGGCGCTAATAAATCTGCTACAGGCGCCTGTAGTGACCGCCGGGGGTAAAAAATTCTGAAAAAATTCTGTACACGCTAATAACAGGCCGATTGCAACTCTGAAAAAAGCCACGTGACCGGCAAAGCCTCCCGCAAGGGATCAGCAGGTCACAGTCTATGGGGGGACGCTAGTAAATGCGCTAGAGGCCCCTCGACGTGTATCACGATAAATTACACTGTGGTTCGTACACAGGATTTTGCAGAAATAACGACTGGCTTTGAAGTTCCATGGGGCGGCACTAATAAATCTGCTACAGGGCTCGTCGTGATGGCCGGGGGTTAAAAAAATGTGACAAAAATTCTTTACACGGTAATAACAGTCCGATTTCAATTCTGAAAACAGCCACGTGACCGCCAAAGCCTCCCGCAGGGGCTCAGCAGGTCGCAGTCTATGGGGGGACGCTAGTAAATGCGCTAAAGGCCCCCGGACGCACATCACGGTAATTTAAAAAAGAAATAAGGCTCTGATTTAAACAGAAATATATGGTTACATCTCCTGTGCTTCAGGGCGGCGCGGAGGGAGGAAGGATGAGCGGCAGGCGGGTCGGTTAAGGAGCAGCGTGCGGAGCGGAGAAGGACGTAGGTACAATTTCCCACTAAGTAACTGTACTAAAGTACCAAAAACTAGTGTATAAGCCGCAACCTGACTTGGGGCCAATCCTATATGCTGCATTGGTGATCTGATTTGTGTATAGACCGCGGCTAATACCCAGGGTTTTGCGGTAATATTGGTGGGCTTTGCAGTTTCATTTGGCGGCGCTAATAAATCTACTACAGGCACCCGTAGTAATGGCTGAGGGGTAAAAAAATGAGACAAAAAATGCTGTACTCGCTAATAACAGTCCGATTTCAATTCTGAAAAAAGCCACGTGACCGCCAAAGCGTCCGCAGAGGCTCAGCAAGTCACGTTCTATAAGGGGACGCTAGTAAATGCGCTAGAGGCTCCCGTACTTACATCACGATAAATTACACTTTGGCTGGTACGCAGGATTTTGCAGAAATAATGACTGGCTTTGAAGTTTCATGGGGCGGCGCTAATAAATCTGCTACAGGCGCCTGTAGTGACCGCCGGGGGTAAAAAATTCTGAAAAAATTCTGTACACGCTAATAACAGGCCGATTGCAACTCTGAAAAAAGCCACGTGACCGGCAAAGCCTCCCGCAAGGGATCAGCAGGTCACAGTCTATGGGGGGACGCTAGTAAATGCGCTAGAGGCCCCTCGACGTGTATCACGATAAATTACACTGTGGTTCGTACACAGGATTTTGCAGAAATAACGACTGGCTTTGAAGTTCCATGGGGCGGCACTAATAAATCTGCTACAGGGCTCGTCGTGATGGCCGGGGGTTAAAAAATGTGACAAAAATTCTTTACACGGTAATAACAGTCCGATTTCAATTCTGAAAACAGCCACGTGACCGCCAAAGCCTTCCGCAGGGGCTCAGCAGGTCGCAGTCTATGGGGGGACGCTAGTAAATGCGCTAAAGGCCCCCGGACGCACATCACGGTAATTTAAAAAAGAAATAAGGCTCTGATTTAAACAGAAATATATGGTTACATCTCCTGTGCTTCAGGGCGGCGCGGAGGGAGGAAGGATGAGCGGCAGGCGGGTCGGTTAAGGAGCAGCGTGCGGAGCGGAGAAGGACGTAGGTACAATTTCCCACTAAGTAACTGTACTAAAGTACCAAAAACTAGTGTATAAGCCGCAACCTGACTTGGGGCCAATCCTATATGCTGCATTGATGATCTGATTTGTGTATAGACCGCGGCTAATACCCAGGGTTTTGCGGTAATATTGGTGGGCTTTGCAGTTTCATTTGGCGGCGCTAATAAATCTACTACAGGCACCCGTAGTAATGGCTGAGGGGTAAAAAAATGAGACAAAAAATGCTGTACTCGCTAATAACAGTCCGATTTCAATTCTGAAAAAAGCCACGTGACCGCCAAAGCGTCCGCAGAGGCTCAGCAAGTCACGTTCTATAAGGGGACGCTAGTAAATGCGCTAGAGGCTCCCGTACTTACATCACGATAAATTACACTTTGGCTGGTACGCAGGATTTTGCAGAAATAATGACTGGCTTTGAAGTTTCATGGGGCGGCGCTAATAAATCTGCTACAGGCGCCTGTAGTGACCGCCGGGGGTAAAAAATTCTGAAAAAATTCTGTACACGCTAATAACAGGCCGATTGCAACTCTGAAAAAAGCCACGTGACCGGCAAAGCCTCCCGCAAGGGATCAGCAGGTCACAGTCTATGGGGGGACGCTAGTAAATGCGCTAGAGGCCCCTCGACGTGTATCACGATAAATTACACTGTGGTTCGTACACAGGATTTTGCAGAAATAACGACTGGCTTTGAAGTTCCATGGGGCGGCACTAATAAATCTGCTACAGGGCTCGTCGTGATGGCCGGGGGTTAAAAAAATGTGACAAAAATTCTTTACACGGTAATAACAGTCCGATTTCAATTCTGAAAACAGCCACGTGACCGCCAAAGCCTCCCGCAGGGGCTCAGCAGGTCGCAGTCTATGGGGGGACGCTAGTAAATGCGCTAAAGGCCCCCGGACGCACATCACGGTAATTTAAAAAAGAAATAAGGCTCTGATTTAAACAGAAATATATGGTTACATCTCCTGTGCTTCAGGGCGGCGCGGAGGGAGGAAGGATGAGCGGCAGGCGGGTCGGTTAAGGAGCAGCGTGCGGAGCGGAGAAGGACGTAGGTACAATTTCCCACTAAGTAACTGTACTAAAGTACCAAAAACTAGTGTATAAGCCGCAACCTGACTTGGGGCCAATCCTATATGCTGCATTGGTGATCTGATTTGTGTATAGACCGCGGCTAATACCCAGGGTTTTGCGGTAATATTGGTGGGCTTTGCAGTTTCATTTGGCGGCGCTAATAAATCTACTACAGGCACCCGTAGTAATGGCTGAGGGGTAAAAAAATGAGACAAAAAATGCTGTACTCGCTAATAACAGTCCGATTTCAATTCTGAAAAAAGCCACGTGACCGCCAAAGCGTCCGCAGAGGCTCAGCAAGTCACGTTCTATAAGGGGACGCTAGTAAATGCGCTAGAGGCTCCCGTACTTACATCACGATAAATTACACTTTGGCTGGTACGCAGGATTTTGCAGAAATAATGACTGGCTTTGAAGTTTCATGGGGCGGCGCTAATAAATCTGCTACAGGCGCCTGTAGTGACCGCCGGGGGTAAAAAATTCTGAAAAAATTCTGTACACGCTAATAACAGGCCGATTGCAACTCTGAAAAAAGCCACGTGACCGGCAAAGCCTCCCGCAGGGGATCAGCAGGTCACAGTCTATGGGGGGACGCTAGTAAATGCGCTAGAGGCCCCTCGACGTGTATCACGATAAATTACACTGTGGTTCGTACACAGGATTTTGCAGAAATAACGACTGGCTTTGAAGTTCCATGGGGCGGCACTAATAAATCTGCTACAGGGCTCGTCGTGATGGCCGGGGGTTAAAAAAATGTGACAAAAATTCTTTACACGGTAATAACAGTCCGATTTCAATTCTGAAAACAGCCACGTGACCGCCAAAGCCTCCCGCAGGGGCTCAGCAGGTCGCAGTCTATGGGGGGACGCTAGTAAATGCTCTAAAGGCCCCCGGACGCACATCACGGTAATTTAAAAAAGAAATAAGGCTCTGATTTAAACAGAAATATATGGTTACATCTCCTGTGCTTCAGGGCGGCGCGGAGGGAGGAAGGATGAGCGGCAGGCGGGTCGGTTAAGGAGCAGCGTGCGGAGCGGAGAAGGACGTAGGTACAATTTCCCACTAAGTAACTGTACTAGAGTACCAAAAACTAGTGTATAAGCCGCAACCTGACTTGGGGCCAATCCTATATGCTGCATTGGTGATCTGATTTGTGTATAGACCGCGGCTAATACCCAGGGTTTTGCGGTAATATTGGTGGGCTTTGCAGTTTCATTTGGCGGCGCTAATAAATCTACTACAGGCACCCGTAGTAATGGCTGAGGGGTAAAAAAATGAGACAAAAAATGCTGTACTCGCTAATAACAGTCCGATTTCAATTCTGAAAAAAGCCACGTGACCGCCAAAGCGTCCGCAGAGGCTCAGCAAGTCACGTTCTATAAGGGGACGCTAGTAAATGCGCTAGAGGCTCCCGTACTTACATCACGATAAATTACACTTTGGCTGGTACGCAGGATTTTGCAGAAATAATGACTGGCTTTGAAGTTTCATGGGGCGGCGCTAATAAATCTGCTACAGGCGCCTGTAGTGACCGCCGGGGGTAAAAAATTCTGAAAAAATTCTGTACACGCTAATAACAGGCCGATTGCAACTCTGAAAAAAGCCACGTGACCGGCAAAGCCTCCCGCAGGGGATCAGCAGGTCACAGTCTATGGGGGGACGCTAGTAAATGCGCTAGAGGCCCCTCGACGTGTATCACGATAAATTACACTGTGGTTCGTACACAGGATTTTGCAGAAATAACGACTGGCTTTGAAGTTCCATGGGGCGGCACTAATAAATCTGCTACAGGGCTCGTCGTGATGGCCGGGGGTTAAAAAATTGTGACAAAAATTCTTTACACGCTAATAACAGTCCGATTTCAATTCTGAAAACAGCCACGTGACCGCCAAAGCCTCCCGCAGGGGCTCAGCAGGTCGCAGTCTATGGGGGGACGCTAGTAAATGCGCTAAAGGCCCCCGGACGCACATCACGGTAATTTAAAAAAGAAATAAGGCTCTGATTTAAACAGAAATATATGGTTACATCTCCTGTGCTTCAGGGCGGCGCGGAGGGAGGAAGGATGAGCGGCAGGCGGGTCGGTTAAGGAGCAGCGTGCGGAGCGGAGAAGGACGTAGGTACAATTTCCCACTAAGTAACTGTACTAAAGTACCAAAAACTAGTGTATAAGCCGCAACCTGACTTGGGGCCAATCCTATATGCTGCATTGGTGATCTGATTTGTGTATAGACCGCGGCTAATACCCAGGGTTTTGCGGTAATATTGGTGGGCTTTGCAGTTTCATTTGGCGGCGCTAATAAATCTACTACAGGCACCCGTAGTAATGGCTGAGGGGTAAAAAAATGAGACAAAAAATGCTGTACTCGCTAATAACAGTCCGATTTCAATTCTGAAAAAAGCCACGTGACCGCCAAAGCGTCCGCAGAGGCTCAGCAAGTCACGTTCTATAAGGGGACGCTAGTAAATGCGCTAGAGGCTCCCGTACTTACATCACGATAAATTACACTTTGGCTGGTACGCAGGATTTTGCAGAAATAATGACTGGCTTTGAAGTTTCATGGGGCGGCGCTAATAAATCTGCTACAGGCGCCTGTAGTGACCGCCGGGGGTAAAAAATTCTGAAAAAATTCTGTACACGCTAATAACAGGCCGATTGCAACTCTGAAAAAAGCCACGTGACCGGCAAAGCCTCCCGCAGGGGATCAGCAGGTCACAGTCTATGGGGGGACGCTAGTAAAATGCGCTAGAGGCCCCTCGACGTGTATCACGATAAATTACACTGTGGTTCGTACACAGGATTTTGCAGAAATAACGACTGGCTTTGAAGTTCCATGGGGCGGCACTAATAAATCTGCTACAGGGCTCGTCGTGATGGCCGGGGGTTAAAAAATTGTGACAAAAATTCTTTACACGCTAAAAACAGTCCGATTTCAATTCTGAAAACAGCCACGTGACCGCCAAAGCCTCCCGCAGGGGCTCAGCAGGTCGCAGTCTATGGGGGGACGCTAGTAAATGCGCTAAAGGCCCCCGGACGCACATCACGGTAATTTAAAAAAGAAATAAGGCTCTGATTTAAACAGAAATATATGGTTACATCTCCTGTGCTTCAGGGCGGCGCGGAGGGAGGAAGGATGAGCGGCAGGCGGGTCGGTTAAGGAGCAGCGTGCGGAGCGGAGAAGGACGTAGGTACAATTTCCCACTAAGTTACTGTACTAAAGTACCAAAAACTAGTGTATAAGCCGCAACCTGACTTGGGGCCAATCCTATATGCTGCATTGGTGATCTGATTTGTGTATAGACCGCGGCTAATACCCAGGGTTTTGCGGTAATATTGGTGGGCTTTGCAGTTTCATTTGGCGGCGCTAATAAATCTACTACAGGCACCCGTAGTAATGGCTGAGGGGTAAAAAAATGAGACAAAAAATGCTGTACTCGCTAATAACAGTCCGATTTCAATTCTGAAAAAAGCCACGTGACCGCCAAAGCGTCCGCAGAGGCTCAGCAAGTCACGTTCTATAAGGGGACGCTAGTAAATGCGCTAGAGGCTCCCGTACTTACATCACGATAAATTACACTTTGGCTGGTACGCAGGATTTTGCAGAAATAATGACTGGCTTTGAAGTTTCATGGGGCGGCGCTAATAAATCTGCTACAGGCGCCTGTAGTGACCGCCGGGGGTAAAAAATTCTGAAAAAATTCTGTACACGCTAATAACAGGCCGATTGCAACTCTGAAAAAAGCCACGTGACCGGCAAAGCCTCCCGCAAGGGATCAGCAGGTCACAGTCTATGGGGGGACGCTAGTAAATGCGCTAGAGGCCCCTCGACGTGTATCACGATAAATTACACTGTGGTTCGTACACAGGATTTTGCAGAAATAACGACTGGCTTTGAAGTTCCATGGGGCGGCACTAATAAATCTGCTACAGGGCTCGTCGTGATGGCCGGGGGTTAAAAAAATGTGACAAAAATTCTTTACACGGTAATAACAGTCCGATTTCAATTCTGAAAACAGCCACGTGACCGCCAAAGCCTCCCGCAGGGGCTCAGCAGGTCGCAGTCTATGGGGGGACGCTAGTAAATGCGCTAAAGGCCCCCGGACGCACATCACGGTAATTTAAAAAAGAAATAAGGCTCTGATTTAAACAGAAATATATGGTTACATCTCCTGTGCTTCAGGGCGGCGCGGAGGGAGGAAGGATGAGCGGCAGGCGGGTCGGTTAAGGAGCAGCGTGCGGAGCGGAGAAGGACGTAGGTACAATTTCCCACTAAGTAACTGTACTAAAGTACCAAAAACTAGTGTATAAGCCGCAACCTGACTTGGGGCCAATCCTATATGCTGCATTGGTGATCTGATTTGTGTATAGACCGCGGCTAATACCCAGGGTTTTGCGGTAATATTGGTGGGCTTTGCAGTTTCATTTGGCGGCGCTAATAAATCTACTACAGGCACCCGTAGTAATGGCTGAGGGGTAAAAAAATGAGACAAAAAATGCTGTACTCGCTAATAACAGTCCGATTTCAATTCTGAAAAAAGCCACGTGACCGCCAAAGCGTCCGCAGAGGCTCAGCAAGTCACGTTCTATAAGGGGACGCTAGTAAATGCGCTAGAGGCTCCCGTACTTACATCACGATAAATTACACTTTGGCTGGTACGCAGGATTTTGCAGAAATAATGACTGGCTTTGAAGTTTCATGGGGCGGCGCTAATAAATCTGCTACAGGCGCCTGTAGTGACCGCCGGGGGTAAAAAATTCTGAAAAAATTCTGTACACGCTAATAACAGGCCGATTGCAACTCTGAAAAAAGCCACGTGACCGGCAAAGCCTCCCGCAGGGGATCAGCAGGTCACAGTCTATGGGGGGACGCTAGTAAATGCGCTAGAGGCCCCTCGACGTGTATCACGATAAATTACACTGTGGTTCGTACACAGGATTTTGCAGAAATAACGACTGGCTTTGAAGTTCCATGGGGCGGCACTAATAAATCTGCTACAGGGCTCGTCGTGATGGCCGGGGGTTAAAAAAATGTGACAAAAATTCTTTACACGGTAATAACAGTCCGATTTCAATTCTGAAAACAGCCACGTGACCGCCAAAGCCTCCCGCAGGGGCTCAGCAGGTCGCAGTCTATGGGGGGACGCTAGTAAATGCTCTAAAGGCCCCCGGACGCACATCACGGTAATTTAAAAAAGAAATAAGGCTCTGATTTAAACAGAAATATATGGTTACATCTCCTGTGCTTCAGGGCGGCGCGGAGGGAGGAAGGATGAGCGGCAGGCGGGTCGGTTAAGGAGCAGCGTGCGGAGCGGAGAAGGACGTAGGTACAATTTCCCACTAAGTAACTGTACTAGAGTACCAAAAACTAGTGTATAAGCCGCAACCTGACTTGGGGCCAATCCTATATGCTGCATTGGTGATCTGATTTGTGTATAGACCGCGGCTAATACCCAGGGTTTTGCGGTAATATTGGTGGGCTTTGCAGTTTCATTTGGCGGCGCTAATAAATCTACTACAGGCACCCGTAGTAATGGCTGAGGGGTAAAAAAATGAGACAAAAAATGCTGTACTCGCTAATAACAGTCCGATTTCAATTCTGAAAAAAGCCACGTGACCGCCAAAGCGTCCGCAGAGGCTCAGCAAGTCACGTTCTATAAGGGGACGCTAGTAAATGCGCTAGAGGCTCCCGTACTTACATCACGATAAATTACACTTTGGCTGGTACGCAGGATTTTGCAGAAATAATGACTGGCTTTGAAGTTTCATGGGGCGGCGCTAATAAATCTGCTACAGGCGCCTGTAGTGACCGCCGGGGGTAAAAAATTCTGAAAAAATTCTGTACACGCTAATAACAGGCCGATTGCAACTCTGAAAAAAGCCACGTGACCGGCAAAGCCTCCCGCAGGGGATCAGCAGGTCACAGTCTATGGGGGGACGCTAGTAAATGCGCTAGAGGCCCCTCGACGTGTATCACGATAAATTACACTGTGGTTCGTACACAGGATTTTGCAGAAATAACGACTGGCTTTGAAGTTCCATGGGGCGGCACTAATAAATCTGCTACAGGGCTCGTCGTGATGGCCGGGGGTTAAAAAAATGTGACAAAAATTCTTTACACGGTAATAACAGTCCGATTTCAATTCTGAAAACAGCCACGTGACCGCCAAAGCCTCCCGCAGGGGCTCAGCAGGTCGCAGTCTATGGGGGGACGCTAGTAAATGCTCTAAAGGCCCCCGGACGCACATCACGGTAATTTAAAAAAGAAATAAGGCTCTGATTTAAACAGAAATATATGGTTACATCTCCTGTGCTTCAGGGCGGCGCGGAGGGAGGAAGGATGAGCGGCAGGCGGGTCGGTTAAGGAGCAGCGTGCGGAGCGGAGAAGGACGTAGGTACAATTTCCCACTAAGTAACTGTACTAGAGTACCAAAAACTAGTGTATAAGCCGCAACCTGACTTGGGGCCAATCCTATATGCTGCATTGGTGATCTGATTTGTGTATAGACCGCGGCTAATACCCAGGGTTTTGCGGTAATATTGGTGGGCTTTGCAGTTTCATTTGGCGGCGCTAATAAATCTACTACAGGCACCCGTAGTAATGGCTGAGGGGTAAAAAAATGAGACAAAAAATGCTGTACTCGCTAATAACAGTCCGATTTCAATTCTGAAAAAAGCCACGTGACCGCCAAAGCGTCCGCAGAGGCTCAGCAAGTCACGTTCTATAAGGGGACGCTAGTAAATGCGCTAGAGGCTCCCGTACTTACATCACGATAAATTACACTTTGGCTGGTACGCAGGATTTTGCAGAAATAATGACTGGCTTTGAAGTTTCATGGGGCGGCGCTAATAAATCTGCTACAGGCGCCTGTAGTGACCGCCGGGGGTAAAAAATTCTGAAAAAATTCTGTACACGCTAATAACAGGCCGATTGCAACTCTGAAAAAAGCCACGTGACCGGCAAAGCCTCCCGCAGGGGATCAGCAGGTCACAGTCTATGGGGGGACGCTAGTAAATGCGCTAGAGGCCCCTCGACGTGTATCACGATAAATTACACTGTGGTTCGTACACAGGATTTTGCAGAAATAACGACTGGCTTTGAAGTTCCATGGGGCGGCACTAATAAATCTGCTACAGGGCTCGTCGTGATGGCCGGGGGTTAAAAAATTGTGACAAAAATTCTTTACACGCTAATAACAGTCCGATTTCAATTCTGAAAACAGCCACGTGACCGCCAAAGCCTCCCGCAGGGGCTCAGCAGGTCGCAGTCTATGGGGGGACGCTAGTAAATGCGCTAAAGGCCCCCGGACGCACATCACGGTAATTTAAAAAAGAAATAAGGCTCTGATTTAAACAGAAATATATGGTTACATCTCCTGTGCTTCAGGGCGGCGCGGAGGGAGGAAGGATGAGCGGCAGGCGGGTCGGTTAAGGAGCAGCGTGCGGAGCGGAGAAGGACGTAGGTACAATTTCCCACTAAGTAACTGTACTAAAGTACCAAAAACTAGTGTATAAGCCGCAACCTGACTTGGGGCCAATCCTATATGCTGCATTGGTGATCTGATTTGTGTATAGACCGCGGCTAATACCCAGGGTTTTGCGGTAATATTGGTGGGCTTTGCAGTTTCATTTGGCGGCGCTAATAAATCTACTACAGGCACCCGTAGTAATGGCTGAGGGGTAAAAAAATGAGACAAAAAATGCTGTACTCGCTAATAACAGTCCGATTTCAATTCTGAAAAAAGCCACGTGACCGCCAAAGCGTCCGCAGAGGCTCAGCAAGTCACGTTCTATAAGGGGACGCTAGTAAATGCGCTAGAGGCTCCCGTACTTACATCACGATAAATTACACTTTGGCTGGTACGCAGGATTTTGCAGAAATAATGACTGGCTTTGAAGTTTCATGGGGCGGCGCTAATAAATCTGCTACAGGCGCCTGTAGTGACCGCCGGGGGTAAAAAATTCTGAAAAAATTCTGTACACGCTAATAACAGGCCGATTGCAACTCTGAAAAAAGCCACGTGACCGGCAAAGCCTCCCGCAGGGGATCAGCAGGTCACAGTCTATGGGGGGACGCTAGTAAAATGCGCTAGAGGCCCCTCGACGTGTATCACGATAAATTACACTGTGGTTCGTACACAGGATTTTGCAGAAATAACGACTGGCTTTGAAGTTCCATGGGGCGGCACTAATAAATCTGCTACAGGGCTCGTCGTGATGGCCGGGGGTTAAAAAATTGTGACAAAAATTCTTTACACGCTAAAAACAGTCCGATTTCAATTCTGAAAACAGCCACGTGACCGCCAAAGCCTCCCGCAGGGGCTCAGCAGGTCGCAGTCTATGGGGGGACGCTAGTAAATGCGCTAAAGGCCCCCGGACGCACATCACGGTAATTTAAAAAAGAAATAAGGCTCTGATTTAAACAGAAATATATGGTTACATCTCCTGTGCTTCAGGGCGGCGCGGAGGGAGGAAGGATGAGCGGCAGGCGGGTCGGTTAAGGAGCAGCGTGCGGAGCGGAGAAGGACGTAGGTACAATTTCCCACTAAGTTACTGTACTAAAGTACCAAAAACTAGTGTATAAGCCGCAACCTGACTTGGGGCCAATCCTATATGCTGCATTGGTGATCTGATTTGTGTATAGACCGCGGCTAATACCCAGGGTTTTGCGGTAATATTGGTGGGCTTTGCAGTTTCATTTGGCGGCGCTAATAAATCTACTACAGGCACCCGTAGTAATGGCTGAGGGGTAAAAAAATGAGACAAAAAATGCTGTACTCGCTAATAACAGTCCGATTTCAATTCTGAAAAAAGCCACATGACCGCCAAAGCGTCCGCAGAGGCTCAGCAAGTCAAGTTCTATAAGGGGACGCTAGTAAATGCGCTAGAGGCTCCCGTACTTACATCACGATAAATTACACTTTGGCTGGTACGCAGGATTTTGCAGAAATAATGACTGGCTTTGAAGTTTCATGGGGCGGCGCTAATAAATCTGCTACAGGCGCCTGTAGTGACCGCCGGGGGTAAAAAATTCTGAAAAAATTCTGTACACGCTAATAACAGGCCGATTGCAACTCTGAAAAAAGCCACGTGACCGGCAAAGCCTCCCGCAGGGGATCAGCAGGTCACAGTCTATGGGGGGACGCTAGTAAATGCGCTAGAGGCCCCTCGACGTGTATCACGATAAATTACACTGTGGTTCGTACACAGGATTTTGCAGAAATAACGACTGGCTTTGAAGTTCCATGGGGCGGCACTAATAAATCTGCTACAGGGCTCGTCGTGATGGCCGGGGGTTAAAAAATTGTGACAAAAATTCTTTACACGCTAATAACAGTCCGATTTCAATTCTGAAAACAGCCACGTGACCGCCAAAGCCTCCCGCAGGGGCTCAGCAGGTCGCAGTCTATGGGGGGACGCTAGTAAATGCGCTAAAGGCCCCCGGACGCACATCACGGTAATTTAAAAAAGAAATAAGGCTCTGATTTAAACAGAAATATATGGTTACATCTCCTGTGCTTCAGGGCGGCGCGGAGGGAGGAAGGATGAGCGGCAGGCGGGTCGGTTAAGGAGCAGCGTGCGGAGCGGAGAAGGACGTAGGTACAATTTCCCACTAAGTAACTGTACTAAAGTACCAAAAACTAGTGTATAAGCCGCAACCTGACTTGGGGCCAATCCTATATGCTGCATTGGTGATCTGATTTGTGTATAGACCGCGGCTAATACCCAGGGTTTTGCGGTAATATTGGTGGGCTTTGCAGTTTCATTTGGCGGCGCTAATAAATCTACTACAGGCACCCGTAGTAATGGCTGAGGGGTAAAAAAATGAGACAAAAAATGCTGTACTCGCTAATAACAGTCCGATTTCAATTCTGAAAAAAGCCACGTGACCGCCAAAGCGTCCGCAGAGGCTCAGCAAGTCACGTTCTATAAGGGGACGCTAGTAAATGCGCTAGAGGCTCCCGTACTTACATCACGATAAATTACACTTTGGCTGGTACGCAGGATTTTGCAGAAATAATGACTGGCTTTGAAGTTTCATGGGGCGGCGCTAATAAATCTGCTACAGGCGCCTGTAGTGACCGCCGGGGGTAAAAAATTCTGAAAAAATTCTGTACACGCTAATAACAGGCCGATTGCAACTCTGAAAAAAGCCACGTGACCGGCAAAGCCTCCCGCAGGGGATCAGCAGGTCACAGTCTATGGGGGGACGCTAGTAAAATGCGCTAGAGGCCCCTCGACGTGTATCACGATAAATTACACTGTGGTTCGTACACAGGATTTTGCAGAAATAACGACTGGCTTTGAAGTTCCATGGGGCGGCACTAATAAATCTGCTACAGGGCTCGTCGTGATGGCCGGGGGTTAAAAAAATGTGACAAAAATTCTTTACACGGTAATAACAGTCCGATTTCAATTCTGAAAACAGCCACGTGACCGCCAAAGCCTCCCGCAGGGGCTCAGCAGGTCGCAGTCTATGGGGGGACGCTAGTAAATGCGCTAAAGGCCCCCGGACGCACATCACGGTAATTTAAAAAAGAAATAAGGCTCTGATTTAAACAGAAATATATGGTTACATCTCCTGTGCTTCAGGGCGGCGCGGAGGGAGGAAGGATGAGCGGCAGGCGGGTCGGTTAAGGAGCAGCGTGCGGAGCGGAGAAGGACGTAGGTACAATTTCCCACTAAGTAACTGTACTAAAGTACCAAAAACTAGTGTATAAGCCGCAACCTGACTTGGGGCCAATCCTATATGCTGCATTGGTGATCTGATTTGTGTATAGACCGCGGCTAATACCCAGGGTTTTGCGGTAATATTGGTGGGCTTTGCAGTTTCATTTGGCGGCGCTAATAAATCTACTACAGGCACCCGTAGTAATGGCTGAGGGGTAAAAAAATGAGACAAAAAATGCTGTACTCGCTAATAACAGTCCGATTTCAATTCTGAAAAAAGCCACATGACCGCCAAAGCGTCCGCAGAGGCTCAGCAAGTCACGTTCTATAAGGGGACGCTAGTAAATGCGCTAGAGGCTCCCGTACTTACATCACGATAAATTACACTTTGGCTGGTACGCAGGATTTTGCAGAAATAATGACTGGCTTTGAAGTTTCATGGGGCGGCGCTAATAAATCTGCTACAGGCGCCTGTAGTGACCGCCGGGGGTAAAAAATTCTGAAAAAATTCTGTACACGCTAATAACAGGCCGATTGCAACTCTGAAAAAAGCCACGTGACCGGCAAAGCCTCCCGCAGGGGATCAGCAGGTCACAGTCTATGGGGGGACGCTAGTAAATGCGCTAGAGGCCCCTCGACGTGTATCACGATAAATTACACTGTGGTTCGTACACAGGATTTTGCAGAAATAACGACTGGCTTTGAAGTTCCATGGGGCGGCACTAATAAATCTGCTACAGGGCTCGTCGTGATGGCCGGGGGTTAAAAAAATGTGACAAAAATTCTTTACACGCTAATAACAGTCCGATTTCAATTCTGAAAACAGCCACGTGACCGCCAAAGCCTCCCGCAGGGGCTCAGCAGGTCGCAGTCTATGGGGGGACGCTAGTAAATGCTCTAAAGTCCCCCAGACGCACATCAAGGTAATTTTAAAAAGAAATAAGGCTCTGATTTAAACAGAAATATATGGTTACATCTCCTGTGCTTCAGGGCGGCGCGGAGGGAGGAAGGATGAGCGGCAGGCGGGTCGGTTAAGGAGCAGCGTGCGGAGCGGAGAAGGACGTAGGTACAATTTCCCACTAAGTAACTGTACTATAGTACCAAAAACTAGTGTATAAGCCGCAACCTGACTTGGGGCCAATCCTATATGCTGCATTGGTGATCTGATTTGTGTATAGACCGCGGCTAATACCCAGGGTTTTGCAGTAATATTGGTGGGCTTTGCAGTTTCATTTGGCGGCGCTAATAAATCTACTACAGGCACCCGTAGTAATGGCTGAGGGGTAAAAAAATGAGACAAAAAATGCTGTACTCGCTAATAACAGTCCGATTTCAATTCTGAAAAAAGCCACATGACCGCCAAAGCGTCCGCAGAGGCTCAGCAAGTCACGTTCTATAAGGGGACGCTAGTAAATGCGCTAGAGGCTCCCGTACTTACATCACGATAAATTACACTTTGGCTGGTACGCAGGATTTTGCAGAAATAATGACTGGCTTTGAAGTTTCATGGGGCGGCGCTAATAAATCTGCTACAGGCGCCTGTAGTGACCGCCGGGGGTAAAAAATTCTGAAAAAATTCTGTACACGCTAATAACAGGCCGATTGCAACTCTGAAAAAAGCCACGTGACCGGCAAAGCCTCCCGCAGGGGATCAGCAGGTCACAGTCTATGGGGGGACGCTAGTAAATGCGCTAGAGGCCCCTCGACGTGTATCACGATAAATTACACTGTGGTTCGTACACAGGATTTTGCAGAAATAACGACTGGCTTTGAAGTTCCATGGGGCGGCACTAATAAATCTGCTACAGGGCTCGTCGTGATGGCCGGGGGTTAAAAAATTGTGACAAAAATTCTTTACACGCTAATAACAGTCCGATTTCAATTCTGAAAACAGCCACGTGACCGCCAAAGCCTCCCGCAGGGGCTCAGCAGGTCGCAGTCTATGGGGGGACGCTAGTAAATGCGCTAAAGGCCCCCGGACGCACATCACGGTAATTTAAAAAAGAAATAAGGCTCTGATTTAAACAGAAATATATGGTTACATCTCCTGTGCTTCAGGGCGGCGCGGAGGGAGGAAGGATGAGCGGCAGGCGGGTCGGTTAAGGAGCAGCGTGCGGAGCGGAGAAGGACGTAGGTACAATTTCCCACTAAGTAACTGTACTAAAGTACCAAAAACTAGTGTATAAGCCGCAACCTGACTTGGGGCCAATCCTATATGCTGCATTGGTGATCTGATTTGTGTATAGACCGCGGCTAATACCCGGGGTTTTGAGGTAATATTGGTGGGCTTCGAATTTTCATGGGACGTGCTAATAAATCTACTACAGGCGCCCGTAGTGACGGCCGGGGGTAAAAAAGTGAGACAAAAAATTCTGTACTCGCTAATAACAGTCCGATTTCAATTCTGAAAAAAGCCACGTGACCGCCAAAGCGTCCCGCAGGGGCTCAGCAGGTCACACTTTATGGGGGGACCCTAGTAAATGCGCTAGAGGCCCCTCGACGTACATCATGATAAATAACACTGTGGCTCGTACGCAGGATTTTGCATAAATAATGACTGGCTTTGAAGTTTGATGGGGTGGCACTAATAAATCTGCTACAGGCGCCCGTCGTGATGGCCGGGGGTTAAAAAAATGTGACAAAAATTCTGTACACACTAATAACAGTCTGATTTCAACTCTGAAAAAAACTACGTGACCGCCAAAGCCTCCCGCAGGGGCTCAGCAGGTCACACTTTATGGGGGGAGGCTAGTAAATGCGCTAGAGGCACCTCGACGCACATCACGATAAATTACACTGTGGCTCGTACCCAGGATTTTGCAGAAATAATGGTGGGCTTTGAAATTTCATGGGGCGGCACTAATAAATCTGCTACAGGCGCCCGTCGTGATGGCCGGGGTTAAAAAAATGTGACAAAAATTCTTTACGCGCTACTAACAGTCCGATTTCAATTCTGAGAACAGCCACGTGACCGCCAAGCAGGTCAAACTCTATTGGGGGACGCTAGTAAATACGCTAGAGGCCCCTGGACGCACATCGCCATAAATTAAAAAAAGAAATAAGGCTCTGATTTAAACAGAAATATATGGTTACATCTCCTGTGCTTCAGGGCGGCGCGGACGGGACAGAAGGAAGGATGAGCGGCAGGCGGGTCGGTTAAGGAGCAGCGTGCGGAGCGGAGAAGGACGTAGGTACAATTTCCCACTAAGTAACTGTACTAAAGTACCAAAAACTAGTGTTTAAGGCTGTCTTACGACCTTGGGACAATGTTGATAAGGTCAAAATACTAGCAGCAGGAGGCTAATTATAATTATAACTATGATTATTTAACAACCGCCATAACGTTTTTCCCAAATCCTTATATATATGAGTATAATTCTTTTTAAAACACCTTTTTCTGACACCTGGTCAGAGACGGCAGCCGGTCAAAGACGGCAGCAGGTCAGAGAGGGCACCCGATCAGAGACAAAAACATTGTCCAAAGGTCGTGAGACACAGCCTTAAGCCTCAACATGACTTGGGGCCAATCCTATATGCTGCATTGGTGATCTGATTTGTGTATAGACCGCGGCTTATACCTGGGGTTTTGCGGTGATATTGACTGGCTTTGAAGTTTCATGGGGCGGCGCTAATAAATCTGCTACAGGCGCCCGTCGTGATGGCCGGGGGGTAAAAAAATGTGACAAAAATTCTGTACACGCTAATAACAGTCTGATTTCAACTCTGAAAAAAAACATGTGACTGCCAAAGCCTCCAGCAGGGGCTCAGCAGGTCACACTTTATGGGGGGAGGCTAGTAAATGCGCTAGAGGCACCTCGACGCACATCACGATAAATTACACTGTGGCTCATACACAGCATTTTGCAGAAATAATGGTGGGCTTTGAAATTTCATGGGGCGGCACTAATAAATCTGCTACAGGCGCCCGTAGTGACTGGCCAGAGGGTTAGTTGTCTAAATGGCGTTAAACATCCATTACTCACTCACTCACTGGCCAGGGGGTAAAAAAATGTGACAACAATTCTGTACACGCTAATAACAGTCAGATTTCAACTCTGAAAAAAGCCAAGTGACCGCCGAAGCCTCCCGCAGGGGCTCAGCAGGTCAGGCTCTATGGGGGGACGCTAGTAAATGCGTCGAGGCCCCTCGACGCACATCACGATAATTTAGACTGTGGCTCGTACACAGGGTTTTGCAGAAATAATGACTGGCTTTGAAATTTCATGGGGCCCCTCGACGCACATTGCGATAAAGTAAAGTGCTGCTAGTACACGGGGTATTGCGGGTATATTGGTGGGCTACGAAATTTGCTACAGGCGCCTGTAGTGACGGCCGGGGAGTAAAAAAATGAGACAAAAACTTCTGTACTCGCTAATAACGGTCCGATTTTAACTCTGAAAAAGGCCATGTGACCGTCAAAGGCTCAGCAGATCACGGAACGTACATCGCAATAATAAAAAAAGAAATAGAGCTCTGATTTAAACAGAAATATATGGTTACATCTCCTGTGCTTTAGGGCGGCGCGGACGGGACGGGAGGAAGGAAGAGCGTGTGGAGCGGAGACGGGGGTAGGTACAATTTCCCACTAAGTAACTGTACTAAAGTAGCAAAAACTGGTGTATAAGCCGCAACCTGACCTTATTTGATTCCCCTCCCCTAATCAGGCATTGTCCATGTTGAGGGAATCTGCATTAGTCTGGTTAGAAATTACCCCTGACACATATCTAGTGAAAAACAGATATCTGGTCCCAATTCTAAATCATCTAACTTTCATTGTTGTGTCACATTAACAGAAATATATTATTGCATCTTCCATTCTTCAGGATCGGAGCATCAGAGGATCGGAGCATCGGAGGATCGGAGCATCAGAGGATCAAGTCTCGGAGGACCAAGTTTCGGCGGACCAAGTTTCGGAGGACCAAGTTTCGGCAGACCAAGTTTCGGAAGACCAAGATTCGGAGGATCAAGTTTCGGAAGACCAAGTTCCCGCGGTTCGGAGGTTTGGAGGATCGGAGGTTTGGAGGATCGGAGGTTTGGAGGATCGGAGGTTTGGAGGATCGGAGGTTCGGAGGATCGGAGGTTCGGAGGATCGGAGGTTCGGAGGATCGGAGGTTCGGAGGATCGGAGGTTCGGAGGATCGGAGGTTCGGAGGATCGGAGGCTCGGAGGATCGGAGGTTCGGAGGATCGGAGGTTCGGAGGATCGGAGGTTCGGAGGATGGGAGGTTCGGAGGATCGGAGGTTCGGAGGATCGGAGGTTCGGAGGATCGGAGGTTCGGAGGATCGGAGGTTCGGAGGATCGGAGGTTCGGAGGATCGGAGGTTCGGAGGATCGGAGGTTCGGAGGATCGGAGGTTCGGAGGATCGGAGGTTCGGAGGATCGGAGGTTCGGAGGATCGGAGGTTCGGAGGATCGGAGGTTCGGAGGATCGGAGGTTCGGAGGATCAGAGGTTCGGAGGATCAGAGGTTCGGAGGATCAGAGGTTCGGAGGATCAGAGGTTCGGAGGATCAGAGGTTCGGAGGATCAGAGGTTCGGAGGATCAGAGGTTCGGAGGATCAGAGGTTCGGAGGATCAGAGGTTCGGAGGATCAGAGGTTCGGAGGATCAGAGGTTCGGAGGATCAGAGGTTCGGAGGATCAGAGGTTCGGAGGATCAGAGGTTCGGAGGATCAGAGGTTCGGAGGATCAGAGGTTCGGAGGATCAGAGGTTCGGAGGATCAGAGGTTCGGAGGATCAGAGGTTCGGAGGATCAGAGGTTCGGCCTTGTAGCTGTGTGAGTAGGCCTGTAGCTGTGTAAGCATCCTGTAGCTGTGTGAGTAGGCCTGTAGCTGTGTGAGTAGGCCTGTAGCTGTGTGAGTAGGCCTGTAGCTGTGTGAGTAGGCCTGTAGCTGTGTGAGTAGGCCTGTAGCTGTGTGAGTAGGCCTTTAGCTGTGTGAGTAGGCCTGTAGCTGTGTGAGTAGGCCTGTAGCTGTGTGAGTAGGCCTGTAGCTGTGTGAGTAGGCCTGTAGCTGTGTGAGTAGGCCTGTAGCTGTTTGAACGGCCCTGTAGCCTTTTGAACAGGCCTGTAGCTGTGTGAGCATCCTGTAGCTGTGTGACTAGGTATGTAGCTGTGTAAGCGGCCCTGTAGCAGTGTGAGTGTCCTGTAGCTGTCTGAGTTGGCCTGTAGCTGTGTGAGCGTCCTGTAGCTGTGTCAGTGGGTCTGTAGCTGTGTGAGCAGCCCTGTAGCTCTGTGAGCGTCCAGTAGCTCTATGAGTGGCCCTGAAGCTGTTTGAGTAGGCCTGTAGCTGTGTGAGCGGCCCTGTAGCTGTGTCAGTAGGCCTGTAGCTGTGTGAGCGGCCCTGTAGCTGTGTGAGCGGGCCTGTAACTGTGTCAGTAGGCCTGTAGCTGTGTCAGTAGGCCTGTGACTGTGTGAGCGGCCCTGTAGCTGTGTGAGCGGCCCTGTAGCTGTGTGAGTAGGTCTGTAGCTGTGTGAGCTGCCCTGTAGCTCTGTGAGCGTCCAGTAGCTCTATGAGTGGCCCTGCACCTGAGTAGGCCTGTAGCTGTGTGATCGGCCCTCTAGCTGTGTCAGTAGGCCAGTAGCTGTGTGAGCAGCCCTGTAGCTGTGTGAGCGGCCCCGTAGCTGTGTGAGTAGGCCTGTATTTATGTCAGCGGCCCTGTGGATGTGCGAGGGGCCCTCTAGCTGTGTCAGTAGGCCTGTAGTTGTCTGAGCAGCCCTGTAGCTTTGTCAACGGCCCTGTAGCTGTGTGAGTAGGCCCTGTAGCTGTGTAAGCATCCTGTAGCTGTGTGAGTAGGCCTGTAGCTGTGTGAGTAGGCCTGTAGCTGTGTGAGTAGGCCTGTAGCTGTGTGAGTAGGCCTGTAGCTGTGTGAGTAGGCCTGTAGCTGTGTGAGTAGGCCTGTAGCTGTGTGAGTAGGCCTGTAGCTGTGTGAGTAGGCCTGTAGCTGTGTGAGTAGGCCTGTAGCTGTGTGAGTAAGCCTGTAGCTGTGTGAGTAGGCCTGTAGCTGTGTGAGTAGGCCTGTAGCTGTGTGAGTAGGCCTGTAGCTGTGTGAGTGGCCCTGTAGCTGTGTGAGTAGGCCTCTAGCTGTGTGAGCGGCCCTGTAGCTGTGTTAGCGGCCCTGTAGCTGTCTGAGTTGGCCTGTAGCTGTGTGAGCATCCTGTAGCTGTGTCAGTGGGTCTGTAGCTGTGTGAGCGTCAAGTAGCTCTATATGTGGCCCTGCACCTGAGTAGGCCTGTAGCTGTGTGAGCGGCCCTCTTAACTGTGTCAGTAGGCCTGTAGCTGTGTGAGCGGCCCTCTAGCTGTGTCAGTAGGCCTGTAGCTGTGTGAGCGGCCCTGTAGCTGTGTGAGCAGCCCTGTAGCTGTGTGACCAGGCCTGTAGCTGTGTCAGCGGCCCTGTAGCTGTGTGAGCAGCCCTGTAGCTGTGTGAGCAGGCCTGTAGCTGTGTCAGCAGCCCTGTAGCTGTGTCAGCGGCCCTGTAGTTGTCTGAGCAGCCCGGTAGCTTTGTCAGCCGCCCTGTAGCTGTGTGAGCAGCCCATGTAGCTGTGTGAGCGGCCCTGTAGCTTTCTGAGTTGGCCTGTAGCTGTGTGAGCGTCCTGTAGCTGTGTCAGTGGGTCTGTAGCTGTGTGAGCTGCCCTGTAGCTCTGTGAGCGGCCCTGTAGCTAATGAGCAGCCCTGTAGCTGTGTGAGTAGGCCTGTAGCTGTGTGAGCGGCCCTGTAGCTGTTTGAGTTGGCCCTGTAGCTGTGTGAGCGGGCCTGTAGCTGTGCTAGTACGCCTGAAGCTGTGTGAGCTGCCCTGTGGCTGTGTGAGTAGACCTTTAGCTGTGTGAGTAGGCCTGTAGCTGTGTGAGTAGGAACAGAGGTTCGGAGGACCAGAGTTTCGATGAATCAGTGGTTCGGAGGACCAGAGGTTCGGAGGACCAGAGGTTCGGAGGACCAGAGGTTCGGAGGACCAGAGGTTCGGAGGACCAGAGGTTCGGAGGAACAGAGCTTTTCTGAGGACCAGAGGTTCGGAAAAACAGAGGTTCTGAGGACCAGAGGTTCGGAGGAACAGAGGTTTTCTGAGGACCAGAGGTTCGGAGGAACAGAGGTTCTGAGGACCAGAGGTTCGGAGGAACAGAAGTCGTATAGTAAAGCTATACATGTCTATGTGATAAAGTACAGCTATAGATGTCTATGTTAGCGGCCCTGTAGCTGTATTAGCGGCCCTGTAGCTGTGTGAGTAGGCCTCTAGCTATGTGAGTAGGCCTGTAGCTGTGTGAGCGTCCTGTAGCTGTGTTAGCGGCCCTGTAGCTGTGTTAGCGGCCCTGTAGCTGTGTGAGTAGGCCTCTAGCTATGTGAGTAGGCCTGTAGCTGTGTGAGTAGGCCTGTAGCTCTGTAAGCGTTCTTTAGCTGTGTGAGCAGGCCTGTAGCTGTGTGAGCGGCCCTGTAGCTGTGGTTTTGGCCTTGTAGCTGTGTGAGTACGCCTGTAGCTGTTTGAGTAGGCCCTGTAGCTGTTTGAGTAGACCTGTAGCAGTGTAAGCGTGTTGTAGCTGTCTGAGTTGGCCTGTAGCTGTGTGAGCGTCCTGTAGCTGTGTGAGTCGGCCTGCAGCTGTGTGAGTAGGCCTGTCGCTGTGTGAGCAGGCCTGTAGCTGTGTGAGTAGGGATGTAGCTGTGTGAGCGGCCCTGTAGCTGTGTGAGTAGGCCTGTAGCTGTGTGAGTCGGCCTGCAGCTGTGTGAGTAGGCCTGTCGCTGTGTGAGCGGCCCTGTAGCTGTGTGAGTAGGCCTGTAGCTGTGTGAGTCGGCCTGCAGCTGTGTGAGTAGGCCTGTCGCTGTGTGAGCAGCCCTGTAGCTGTGTGAGTAGGGATGTCGCTGTGTGAGCGGCCCTGTAGCTGTGTGAGTAGGCCTGTAGCTGTGTGAGTCGGCCTGCAGCTGTGTGAGTAGGCCTGTCGCTGTGTGAGCAGGCCTGTAGCTGTGTGAGTAGGGATGTAGCTGTGTGAGCGGCCCTGTAGCTGTGTGAATAGGCCCTGTAGCTGTGTGAGTAGGCCTTAAGCTGTGTGAGTGTCCTGTAGCTGTGTCAGTGGGTCTGTAGCTGTGTGAGTAGGCCTGTCGCTGTGTGAGCAGGCCTGTAGCTGTGTCAGTAGGGCTGTAGCTGTGTGAGCGGCCCTGTAGCTGTGTGAGCGGCCCTGTAGCTGTGTGAGTAGGCCTGTACCTGTGTAAGCGTCCCCTAGCTGTGTCAGTAGGCCTGTAACTGTATGAGTAGCCGTGCAGCTTTGTGAGTAGGCCTGTCCCTGTGTGAGTAGGATCAGAGGTTCGGAGGACCAGAGTTTAGATGGATCAGAGGCTCGGAGGACCAGAGTTTAGATGGATCAGTGGTTCGGAGGACCAGAGGTTCGGAGGACCAGAGGTTCGGAGGACCAGAGGTTCGGAGGACCAGAGGTTCGGAGGACCAGAGGTTTGAAAGGATCAGTGGTTCGGAGGATCAGAGGTTCGGAGGACCAGAGGTTTGAAAGGATCAGTGGTTCGGAGGATCAGAGGCTCGGAGGACCAGAGGTTCAGAGGACCAGAAGTTTGGAGGAACAGAGGTGATATAGTACAGCTATAGATGTCTATGTGATATAGTACAGCTATAGATGTCTATGTTAGCGGCCCTGTAGTTGTGTGAGCGGCCCTGTAGATGTGTGAGCGGCCCTGTAGCTGTGTGATTAGCCCTGTAGCTGTGTGAGTGTTCTGTAGCTGTGTGAGCATCCTATAGCTGTGTAAGCGTCCTGTAGCTGTGTGAGCGGCCCTGTAGCTGTGTTAGCTGCCCTCTAGCTATACGAGTAGGCCTGTAGCTATGTGAGCGGCCCTGTAGCTGTTTGAGCGGCCCTGAAGCCTTTTGAATAGGCCTGTAGCTGTGTGAGCGGCCCTGTAGCTGTGTGAGTAGGTATGTAGCTGTGTAAGCAGCCCTGTAGCAGTGTGAGCGTTCTGTAGCTTTCTGAGTTGGCCTGTAGCTGTGTGAGCGTCCTGTAGCTGTGTCAGTGGGTCTGTAGCTGTGTGAGCGTCCAGTAGCTCTATGAGCGGCCCTGAAGCTTTTTGAGTAGGCCTGTAGCTGTGTGAGCGGCCCTGTAGCTGTGTGAGCGGGCCTGTAGCTGTGTCAGTAGGCCTGTAGCTGTGTGAGCGGGCCTGTAGCTGTGTGAGCGGGCCTGTAGCTGTGTGAGTTGGCCTGCAGCTGTGTGAGTAGGCCTGTAGCTGTGTGAGCGGGCCTGTAGCTGTGTGAGTAGGCCTGTAGCTGTGTGAGCGTCCTGTAGCAGTGTCAGTGGGCCTGTCCTTGTGTGAGCCGCCCTGTAGCTGTGTGAGTAGGCCTATAGCTGTGTAAGTGGCCCTGTAGCTTTGTGAATAGGCCTGTAGCTGTGTTAGCGGCCCGCTAGCTGTGTCAGCGGCCCGGTAGCTGTGTCAGTAGGCCTGTACCTGTGTGAGCGGCCCTGTAGCTGTGTCAGTAGGCCTGTACCTGTGTGAGTAGGCCTGTAGCTGTGTGAGCGGCCCTGTAGCTGTGTGAGTAGGCCTGTACCTGTGTGAGCGGCCCTGTAGCTGTGTCAGTAGGCCTGTAGCTGTGTGAGCGGCCCTGTAGCTGTGTGAGTAGGCCTGTAGCTGTGTGAGTAGGCCTGTAGCTGTGTGAGCGGCCCTGTAGCTGTGTGAGCTGCCCTGTAGCTGTATGAGTAGGCCTGTAGCTGTGTCAGTAGGCCTGTAGCTGTGTCAGTAGGCCTGTACCTGTATAAGCGGCCCTGTAGCTGTGTCAGTAGGCCTGTAGCTGTTTGAGCAGCCCTGTAGCTGTCTGAGCAGCCCTGTAGCTGTCTGAGCAGCCCTGTAGCTGTCTGAGCGGCCCAGTAGCTGTCTGAACGGCCCTGTAGCTGTGTAAGAGGCCCTGTAGCTGTGTAAGTAGGCCTGTAGCTGTGTCAGTAGGCCTGTACCTGTATAAGCGGCCCTGTAGCTGTGTCAGTAGGCCTGTAGCTGTTTGAGCAGCCCTGTAGCTGTCTGAGCAGCCCTGTAGCTGTCTGAGCAGCCCTGTAGCTGTCTGAACGGCCCTGTAGCTGTGTTAGAGGCCCTGTAGCTGTGTAAGTAGGCCTGTAGCTGATACCCTGGAGGAGAAAATCAATACTTCCCTCAACAGGAGGTACATACAAAGACGACAACCCCACTGACACCAGATACTAACAGACTGATACAGAAGAGAAGGATGTTGTTAAAAAAGAGTAGGAAGCCAAACTGCCCCAGATACAATTTCTACCATAAGCAGGCTATAAAACTGTCTAAAAAAATCAACATCTCCATCAACAAAAGTAACAAAAAAGAAGTGATGGAGAATCTACAGAAACACAAAAAGGATCCAAGACGATTCTGGGCGCTAGTAAATACACTCTGGAAGGGCAACAAGAAAGACAGTTGTATACTACTGAAGGACACTACTGGCACCTATGTGCCCACCGCTGAGACTGCAGACTACATCAATACTTTCTACTGTGGAGTAGGATCCAACCTGGCGCGGGCTTTTGGTAACAACGACAACAATGTCAACAACAACGGTGTACAAAACAACAATAACAATGATGAACAACTAGATGCACAGAACCCACGGGCACAGGATGGTGAGCTTGTCTTGACAACTCCTAGACTAGAATGTCTAAAAAAGCACATCAGGAATATTGATGTATGTGAATCCTCTGGAATTGAGAACTTAAGGAGCAAAGCATTGAAGGACGCCTTGATAGGAGCGCCAGAGACCCTCCATCATATAGTCAGGTTGAGCATTGAAGGCAAGGGCTACCCAGCTGCCTAGAACATTCATCATGGACGGTGCACCGGCGTGGGTTGGACCGAAATTGCAAGTTCTGCGAAATGATGCAATCAGGATAGCTGAAAGGGTCAAGGACGCAAGAGACATGCATGTGGAAGATCTGCATGAGATACATAATATTTGAACTGCTAAAGCCTAGACGAGACAGACAGTTGCTGTGTGTCATGTATGAACATGCCCGGACCAGGACAATCTGGTGGTTCCTACTAGGAGACTACAAGGCAATGCCAAGAAACAACTAAAGTGCCCGAGATTAGGCAAAGATATCTTCAGAAAGAGTCCCTTTTACCGGGGATACAAGTTGTGGAAGAGCTGAATGCTGAAACACTGCATGCGCCAACAAAAAAGAGTATTCATGAAATTACTAAAAAACTGACAGTTAAAAAATGGTACGCGTGGAAAATTGATCGAGTGTTGAACTATAGCAGAGACTCAGTATATTTGATTGCATAGTATGGCCAACATGATTAACTGTGTAATGTCTACTTCATTCTAGGTCATTAATATTATGTCCAAAGAATATTAGAATTAAGTCTTTGGTGGAGTGGGAAGAGCTCATAATTGTATGTGTGTATAGTTTGTATGTATACTGTACGAGAGTTTTCTGCTAAATAAAAGTTTGGTAGAATTTCTTGGGTAAACAAAATTCTCATGCAGATCGCTAATGAGAATAACTTCTTGTTTGCAAATGCATGCAATGCTATTCACAAGAACAAAAACATAAAGACTAAACTCAATCCCAAAGACGGGGTTCATCTGACGGCCCCCGCCAAGCTAGTAGCCATTAACACCATACACAGTGCTATTTGACATTCAGCACATAAAGTACCTTCTAGGCACACTTTTGAAAACCCTGCCCCTAAGGCAGTGTACTTTAAAAAAAGAGTCCAAGACTCACATGGCAGGTCACACCTATACCACTACAGAGTCACTCACATGGCAGGTAACACCTAGACCACTACAGAGTCACTCACATGGCAGGTCCTACCTAGACCACGACAGAGTCACTCACATGGCAGGTCACACCTAGACCTCTACAGAGTCACTCACATGGCAGGTCAAACATAGACAACTACAGAGTCACTCATATGGCAGGTCACTCCTAGACTACTACAGAGTCACTCACATGGCAGGTCACTCCTAGACCACTACAGAGTCACTCACATGGCAGATCACTCCTAGACCACTTCAGAGTCACTCACATGGCAGGTCACACCTAGAAAACTACAGAGTCGCTCGCATGACAGGTCACACCTAGACCACTGTAGAATCACTCACATGGAAGGTCACTAAGTCACACCTAGACCACTAGAGAGTCACTCGCATGGCAGGTTACACCTAGACCACTACAGAGTCACTCACAAGGCAGGTCACACCTAGACCACTTCAGAGTCACTCACATGGCAGGTCACACCTAGACCACTTCAGAGTCACTCACATGGCAGGTCTCACCTAGACCACTACAGAGTCACTCACATGGCAGGTTACTCCTAGACCACTACAGAGTCACTTACATGGCAGGTCACACTTAGACCACTACAGAGTCACTCACATGGCAGGTCACACCTAGAACACTATAGAGTCACTCACATGGCAGGACACTCCTAGACCACTACAGAGTCACTCACATGACAGATCACACCTAGACCACTTCAGAGTCACTCACATGGCAGGTTACACCTAGACCTCTACAGAGTCACTCACATGGCAGGTCACACCTAGACCACAACAGAATCATTCATATCGCAGGTCACACCTAGACCACTACTGAGTGACTCACATGGCAGGTCAAACCTAGACCACTACAGAGTCATTCGCATGACAGATCACACCTAGACCACTTCAGAGCCACTCACATGGCAGGTCACACCTAGACCACAACAGAATCACTCACATCACAGGTCACAGCTAGACCACTACAGAGTCACTCACATGGCAGGTCACACCTAGACCACTACAGAGTCATTCACATGGCAGGACACTCCAAGACCACTACAGAGTCACTCACATGACAGATCACACCTAGACCACTTCAGAGTCACTCACATGGCAGATCACACCTAGACCTCTACAGAGTCACTCACATGGCAGGTCACACCTAGACCACTACAGAGTCATTCACATGGCAGGACACTCCAAGACCACTACAGAGTCACTCACATGACAGATCACACCTAGACCACTTCAGAGTCACTCACATGGCAGATCACACCTAGACCTCTACAGAGTCACTCACATGGATGGACACACCTAGACCACTACAGTCACTCACATGGCAGGTGACACCTAGACCACTTCAGAGTAACTCACATGGCAGGTCACTCCTAGACCACTACAGAGTCACTCATATGGCAGGTCACACCTAGACCACTACAGAGTCACTCACATGGCAGGTCACTTAGTCACACAGAGACCACTACAGAGTCACTCACATGGCAGATCACACCTAGACCAATACAGAGTCACTCACATTGCAGGTCACACCTAGAACACTACAGAGTCATTCACATGGCAGGTCACAACTAGACCACTACAGAGTCACTCACATGGCAGGTCACTCCTAGACCACTTCAGAGTCACTCACATGGAAGCTCACAACTAGACCACTACAGAGTCACTCACATGGCAGGTCACTCCTAGACCACTACAGAGTCACTCACATGGCAGGTCACACCTAGACCACTACAGAGTCACTCACATGGCAGGTCACTTAGTCAGACAAGAGACCACTACAGAGTCACTCACATGGCAGGTCACACCTAGACCACTACAGAGTCACTCCCTTTGCAGGTCACTCCCAGACTACTACAGAGTCACTTACATGGCAGTTCACACTTAGACCACTACAGAGTCACTCACATGGCAGGTCAAACCTAGACCACTACAGAGTCACTCACATGGCAGGACACTCTTAGACCTCTACAGCGTCACTCACATGCCAGGTCACACCTAGACCACTTCAGAGTCACTCACATGGCAGGTCACACCTAGACCACTTCAGAGTCACTCACATGGCAGGTCACACCTAGACCACTACAGAGTCACTCCCTTTGTAGGTCACTCCCAGACTACTACAGGGTCACTTACATGGCATTTCACACTTAGACCACTACAGAGTCACTCACATGGCAGGTCACAACTAGACCACTACAGAGTCACTCACATGGCAGGTCAGTCCTAGGGACTCTACAGAGTCACTCACATGGCAGGTCACACCTAGACCACTACAGAGTCACTCACATGGCAGGTCACTTAGTCACACAAGAGACCACTACAGAGTCACTCACGTGACAGGTCACAGCTAGACCACTGCAGAGTCACTCACATGGCAGATCACACCAAGACCACTTCAGAGTCACTCACATGGCAGGTCACACCTAGACCACTTCAGAGAAACTTACATGGCAGGTCACAACTAGACCACTACAGAGTCACTCACATGGCAGGTCACTCCTAGACCACTACAGAGTCACTCACATGGCAGGTCACTTAGTCACACAAGAGACCACTACAGAGTCACTCGCATGACAGGTCACACCTAGACCACTACAGAGTCACTCACATGGCAGGTCACACCAAGACCACTTCAGAGTCACTCACATGGCAGGTCACACCTAGACCACTTCAGAGTCTCTCACATGGCAGGTCACAACTAGACCATTACAGAGTCACTCACATGGCAGGTCACTCCTAGACCACTACAGAGTCACTCACATGGCAGGTCACACCTAGACCACTACAGAGTCACTCACATGGCAGGTCACTTAGTCACACAAGAGACCACTACAGAGTCACTCACATGGCAGGTCACACATAGACCACTACAGAGTCACTCACATGGCAGGTCACACCTAGACCACTTTAGAGGCACTCACATGGCAGATCACGCCTAGACCACTTCAGAGTCACTCACATGGCAGGTCACACCTAGACCACTACAGACTCACTCACATGGCAGGTCACACCTAGACCACTTCAGAGTCACTCGCATGACAGGTCACACCTAGACCACTTCAGAGTCGCTCACATGGCAGGTCACACCTAGACCACTACAGAGTCACTCACATGGCATTTGACTCCTAGACCACTACAGAGTCACTTACATGGCAGGTCACACCCAGACCACTACAGAGTCACTCACATGGCAGGTCACTTAGTCACACAAGAGACTACTACAGAGTCACTCACATGGCAGGTCACGCCTAGACCACTTCAGAGTCGCTCACATGGCAGGTCACACCTAGACCACTACAGAGTCACTCACATGGCAGGTGACTCCTAGACTACTACAGAGTCACTCACATGGCAGGTCACTCCTAGACCACTACAGAGTCACTCACATGGCAGGTCACACCTAGACCACTTCAGAGTCGCTCACATGGCAGGTCACACCTAGACCACTACAGAGTCGCTCACATGGCAGGTCACACCTAGACCACTACAGAGTCACTCACATGGCATTTGACTCCTAGACTACTACAGAGTCACTTACATGGCAGGTCACACCCAGACCAGTACAGAGTCACTCACATGACAGGTCACTTAGTCACACAAGAGACTACTACATCGTCACTCACATGACAGATCACACCTAGACCACGACAGAGTCACTCACATGACAGATCACACCTAGACCACTTCAGAGTCACTCACATGGCAGGTCACACCTAGACCTCTACAGAGTCACTCACATGGATGGTCACACCTAGACCACTACAGTCACTCACATGGCAGGTCACACCTAGACCACTTCAGAGTCACTCACATGTCAGGTCACTAAGTCACACAGAGACCACTACAGAGTCACTCACATGGCAGATCACACCTAGACCAATACAGAGTCACTCACATTGCAGGTCACACCTAGAACACTACAGAGTCATTCACATGGCAGGTCACACCTAGACCACTACAGAGTCACTCACATGGCAGGTCACTCCTAGACCACTTCAGAGTCACTCACATGGAAGCTCACAACTAGACCACTACAGAGTCACTCACATGGCAGGTCACTCCTAGACCACTACAGAGTCACTCACATGGCAGGTCACACCTAGACCACTACAGAGTCACTCACATGGCAGGTCACTTAGTCAGACAAGAGACCACTACAGAGTCACTCACATGGCAGGTCAGACCTACACCACTACAGAGTCACTCACACGTCGGGTCACACCTAGACTACTTCAGAGTCACTCACATGGCAGGTCACACCTAGACCACTACTGAGTAACTCCCTTTGCAGGTCACTCCCAGACTACTACAGAGTCACTTACATGGCAGTTCACACTTAGACCACTACAGAGTCACTCACATGGCAGGTCACACCTAGACCACTTCAGAGTCACTCACATGGCAGGTCACACCTAGACCACTACAGAGTCACTTCCTTTGCAGGTCACTCCCAGACTACTACAGGGTCACTTACATGGCATTTCACACTTAGACCACTACAGAGTCACTCACATGGCAGGTCACAACTAGACCACTACAGAGTCACTCACATGGCAGGTCAGTCCTAGGGACTCTACAGAGTCATTCACATGGCAGGTCACACCTAGACCACTACAGAGTCACTCACATGGCAGGTCACTTAGTCACACAAGAGACCACTACAGAGTCACTCACATGACAGGTCACACCTAGACCACTGCAGAGTCACTCACATGGCAGATCACACCAAGACCACTTCAGAGTCACTCACATGGCAGGTCACACCTAGACCACTTCAGAGTCACTCACATGGCAGGTCACAACTAGACCACTACAGAGTCACTCACATGGCAGGTCACTCCTAGACCACTACAGAGTCACTCACATGGCAGGTCACACCTAGACCACTACAGAGTCACTCACATGGCAGGTCACTTAGTCACACAAGAGACAACTACAGAGTCACTCACATGGCAGGTCACAAATAGACCACTACAGAGTCACTCACATGGCAGGTCACACCTAGACCACTTCAGAGTCACTCACATGGCAGGTCACTCCTAGACCACTACAGAGTCACTCACATGGCAGGTCACTTAGTCACACAAGAGACCACTACAGAGTCACTCACATGGCAGGTCAGACCTACACCACTTCAGAGTCACTCACATGTCGGGTCACACCTAGACTACTTCAGAGTCACTCACATGGCAGGTCACACCTAGACCACTTCAGAGTCACTCACATGGCAGGTCACAACTAGACCACTACAGAGTCACTCACATGGCAGGTCACTCCTAGGGACTCTACAGAGTCACTCAAATGGCAGGTCACACCAAGACCACTACAGAGTCACTCACATGGCAGGTCACTTAGTCACACAAGAGACCACTACAGAGTCACTCACATGCGGGTCACACCTAGACCACTACAGAGTCACTCACATGGCAGGTCACACCAAGACCACTTCAGAGTCACTCACATGGCAGGTCACACCTAGACCACTTCAGAGTCACTCACATGGCAGGTCACAACTAGACCACTACAGAGTCACTCACATGGAGGGTCACTCCTAGACCGCTACAGAGTCACTCACATGGCAGGTCACTTAGTCACACAAGAGACCACTACAGAGTCACTCACATGACAGGTCACACCTAGACCACTACAGAGTCACTCACATGGCAGGTCACACCAAGACCACTTCAGAGTCACTCACATGGCAGGTCACACCTAGACCACTTCAGCGTCACTCACATGGCAGGTCACAACTAGACCACTACAGAGTCACTCACATGGCAGGTCACTCCTAGACCACTACAAAGTCACTCACATGGCAGGTCACACCTAGACCACTACAGAGTCACTCACATGGCAGGTCACTTAGTCACACAAGAGACCACTATACAGAGTCACTCACATGGCAGGTCACACATAGACCACTACAGAGTCACTCACATGGCAGGTCACACCTAGACCACTTCAGAGGCACTCACATGGCAGGTCACGCCTAGACCACTTCAGAGTCACTCACATGGCAGGTCACACCTAGACCACTACAGAGTCACTCACATGGCAGGTCACACCTAGACCACTTCAGAGTCACTCGCATGGCAGGTCACACCTAGACCACTTCAGAGTCGCTCACATGGCAGGTCACACCTAGAGCACTACAGAGTCACTCACATGGCATTTGACTCCTAGACTACTACAGAGTCACTTACATGGCAGGTCACACCTAGACTACTACAGAGTCACTCACATGGCAGGTCACTTAGTTACATAAGAGACCACTACAGAGTCACTCACATGGCAGGTCACACATAGACCACTTCAGAGTCACTCACATGGCAGGTCACGCCTAGACCACTTCAGAGTCGCTCACATGGCAGGTCACACCTAGACCACTACAGAGTCACTCACATGGCAGGTGACTCCTAGACTACTACAGAGTCACTTTCATGGCAGTTCACACTTAGACCACTACAGAGTCACTCACATGGCAGGTCACACCTAGACCACTACAGAGTCACTCACATGGCAGGTCACACCTAGACCACTTCAGAGTCTCGCACATGGCAGGTCACAACTAGACCACTACAGAGTCACTCACATGGCAGGTCACTCATAGACCACTACAGAGTCACTCACATGGCAGGTCACGCCTAGACCACTACAGAGTCACTCACATGGCAGGTCACACATAGACCACTACAGAGTCACTCACATGGCAGGTCACACCTAGACCACTTCAGAGTCACTCACATGGCAGGTCACACCTAGACCACTTCAGAGGCACTCACATGGCAGGTCACGCCTAGACCACTTCAGAGTCACTCACATGGCAGGTCACACCTAGACCACTACAGAGTCACTCACATGGCAGGTCACACCTAGACCACTTCAGAGTCACTCGCATGACAGGTCACACCTAGACCACTTCAGAGTCGCTCACATGGCAGGTCACACCTAGACCACTACAGAGTCACTCACATGGCATTTGACTCCTAGACCACTACAGAGTCACTTACATGGCAGGTCACACCCAGACCACTACAGAGTCACTCACATGGCAGGTCACTTAGTCACACAAGAGACTACTACAGAGTCACTCACATGGCAGGTCACGCCTAGACCACTTCAGAGTCGCTCACATGGCAGGTCACACCTAGACCACTACAGAGTCACTCACATGGCAGGTGACTCCTAGACTACTACAGAGTCACTTACATGGCAGGTCACACTTAGACCACTACAGAGTCACTCACATGGCAGGTCACACCTAGACCACTTCAGAGTCACTCACATGGCAGGTCCCATCTAGACCATCACAGAGTCACTCACATGGCAGGTCACTCCTAGAACACTACAGAGTCACTTACATGGCAGGTCAGACTTAGACCACTACAGAGTTACTCACATGGCAGGTCACACCTAGACCACTACAGAGTCGCTCACATGGCAGGACACTCCTAGACCACTACAGAGTCACTCACATGACATATCACACCTAGACCACTACAGAGTCACTCACATGACAGATCACACCTAGAGCACTTCAGAGTCACTCACATGCCAGGTCACACCTAGACCTCTACAGAGTCACTCACATGGCAGGTCACACCTAGACCATCACACAGTCACTCACATGGCAGGTCACTCCTAGACCACTACAGAGTCACTCACATGGCAGGTCACACCTAGACCACTACAGAGTCACTCACATGGATGGTCACACCTAGACCACTACAGTCACTCACATGGCAGGTCACACATAGACCACTACAGAGTCACTCACATGCCAGGTCACACCTAGACCACTTCAGAGGCACTCACATGGCAGGTCACGCCTAGACCACTTCAGAGTCACTCACATGGCAGGTCACACCTAGACCACTACAGAGTCACTCACATGGCAGGTCACACCTAGACCACTTCAGAGTCACTCGCATGGCAGGTCACACCTAGACCACTTCAGAGTCGCTCACATGGCAGGTCACACCTAGAGCACTACAGAGTCACTCACATGGCATTTGACTCCTAGACTACTACAGAGTCACTTACATGGCAGGTCACACCTAGACTACTACAGAGTCACTCACATGGCAGGTCACTTAGTTACACAAGAGACCACTACAGAGTCACTCACATGGCAGGTCACACATAGACCACTTCAGAGTCACTCACATGGCAGGTCACGCCTAGACCACTTCAGAGTCGCTCACATGGCAGGTCACACCTAGACCACTACAGAGTCACTCACATGGCAGGTGACTCCTAGACTACTACAGAGTCACTTTCATGGCAGTTCACACTTAGACCACTACAGAGTCACTCACATGGCAGGTCACACCTAGACCACTACAGAGTCACTCACATGGCAGGTCACACCTAGACCACTTCAGAGTCTCGCACATGGCAGGTCACAACTAGACCACTACAGAGTCACTCACATGGCAGGTCACTCATAGACCACTACAGAGTCACTCACATGGCAGGTCACACCTAGACCACTACAGAGTCACTCACATGGCAGGTCACACATAGACCACTACAGAGTCACTCACATGGCAGGTCACACCTAGACCACTTCAGAGTCACTCACATGGCAGGTCACACCTAGACCACTTCAGAGGCACTCACATGGCAGGTCACGCCTAGACCACTTCAGAGTCACTCACATGGCAGGTCACACCTAGACCACTACAGAGTCACTCACATGGCAGGTCACACCTAGACCACTTCAGAGTCACTCGCATGACAGGTCACACCTAGACCACTTCAGAGTCGCTCACATGGCAGGTCACACCTAGACCACTACAGAGTCACTCACATGGCATTTGACTCCTAGACCACTACAGAGTCACTTACATGGCAGGTCACACCCAGACCACTACAGAGTCACTCACATGGCAGGTCACTTAGTCACACAAGAGACTACTACAGAGTCACTCACATGGCAGGTCACGCCTAGACCACTTCAGAGTCGCTCACATGGCAGGTCACACCTAGACCACTACAGAGTCACTCACATGGCAGGTGACTCCTAGACTACTACAGAGTCACTTACATGGCAGGTCACACTTAGACCACTACAGAGTCACTCACATGGCAGGTCACACCTAGACCACTTCAGAGTCACTCACATGGCAGGTCCCATCTAGACCATTACAGAGTCACTCACATGGCAGGTCACTCCTAGAACACTACAGAGTCACTTACATGGCAGGTCAGACTTAGACCACTACAGAGTTACTCACATGGCAGGTCACACCTAGACCACTACAGAGTCGCTCACATGGCAGGACACTCCTAGACCACTACAGAGTCACTCACATGACATATCACACCTAGACCACTACAGAGTCACTCACATGACAGATCACACCTAGAGCACTTCAGAGTCACTCACATGCCAGGTCACACCTAGACCTCTACAGAGTCACTCACATGGCAGGTCACACCTAGACCATCACACAGTCACTCACATGGCAGGTCACTCCTAGACCACTACAGAGTCACTCACATGGCAGGTCACACCTAGACCACTACAGAGTCACTCACATGGATGGTCACACCTAGACCACTACAGTCACTCACATGGCAGGTCACACATAGACCACTACAGAGTCACTCACATGGCAGATCACACCTAGACCACTTCAGAGGCACTCACATGGCAGGTCACGCCTAGACCACTTCAGAGTCACTCACATGGCAGGTCACACCTAGACCACTACAGAGTCACTCACATGGCAGGTCACACCTAGACCACTTCAGAGTCACTCGCATGGCAGGTCACACCTAGACCACTTCAGAGTCGCTCACATGGCAGGTCACACCTAGAGCACTACAGAGTCACTCACATGGCATTTGACTCCTAGACTACTACAGAGTCACTTACATGGCAGGTCACACCTAGACTACTACAGAGTCACTCACATGGCAGGTCACTTAGTTACACAAGAGACCACTACAGAGTCACTCACATGGCAGGTCACACATAGACCACTTCAGAGTCACTCACATGGCAGGTCACGCCTAGACCACTTCAGAGTCGCTCACATGGCAGGTCACACCTAGACCACTACAGAGTCACTCACATGGCAGGTGACTCCTAGACTACTACAGAGTCACTTTCATGGCAGTTCACACTTAGACCACTACAGAGTCACTCACATGGCAGGTCACACCTAGACCACTACAGAGTCACTCACATGGCAGGTCACACCTAGACCACTTCAGAGTCTCGCACATGGCAGGTCACAACTAGACCACTACAGAGTCACTCACATGGCAGGTCACTCATAGACCACTACAGAGTCACTCACATGGCAGGTCACACCTAGACCACTACAGAGTCACTCACATGGCAGGTCACACATAGACCACTACAGAGTCACTCACATGGCAGGTCACACCTAGACCACTTCAGAGTCACTCACATGGCAGGTCACACCTAGACCACTTCAGAGGCACTCACATGGCAGGTCACGCCTAGACCACTTCAGAGTCACTCACATGGCAGGTCACACCTAGACCACTACAGAGTCACTCACGTGGCAGGTCACACCTAGACCACTTCAGAGTCACTCGCATGACAGGTCACACCTAGACCACTTCAGAGTCGCTCACATGGCAGGTCACACCTAGACCACTACAGAGTCACTCACATGGCATTTGACTCCTAGACCACTACAGAGTCACTTACATGGCAGGTCACACCCAGACCACTACAGAGTCACTCACATGGCAGGTCACTTAGTCACACAAGAGACTACTACAGAGTCACTCACATGGCAGGTCACGCCTAGACCACTTCAGAGTCGCTCACATGGCAGGTCACACCTAGACCACTACAGAGTCACTCACATGGCAGGTGACTCCTAGACTACTACAGAGTCACTTACATGGCAGGTCACACTTAGACCACTACAGAGTCACTCACATGGCAGGTCACACCTAGACCACTTCAGAGTCACTCACATGGCAGGTCCCATCTAGACCATTACAGAGTCACTCACATGGCAGGTCACTCCTAGAACACTACAGAGTCACTTACATGGCAGGTCAGACTTAGACCACTACAGAGTTACTCACATGGCAGGTCACACCTAGACCACTACAGAGTCGCTCACATGGCAGGACACTCCTAGACCACTACAGAGTCACTCACATGACATATCACACCTAGACCACTACAGAGTCACTCACATGACAGATCACACCTAGAGCACTTCAGAGTCACTCACATGCCAGGTCACACCTAGACCTCTACAGAGTCACTCACATGGCAGGTCACACCTAGACCATCACACAGTCACTCACATGGCAGGTCACTCCTAGACCACTACAGAGTCACTCATATGGCGGGTCACACCTAGACCACTACAGAGTCACTCACATGGCAGGTCACTTAGTCAAACAGAGACCACTACAGAGTCACTCACATGGCAGGTCACACCTAGACGGCTACAGAGGCACTCACATGGCAGGTCACACATAGACCACTTCAGAGTCACTCACATGGCAGGTCACACCTAGACCACTACAGAGTCACTCACATGGCAGGTCACTCCTAGACTACTACAGAGTCACTTACATGGCAGGTCACACTTAGGCTACTACCGAGTACCTCACATGGCAGGTCAGACCTAGAACACTACAGAGTCACTCACATGGCAGGGCACACCTAGACCACTACAGAGTCACTCACATGACAGATCACACCTAGACCACTACAGAGTCACTCACATGACAGATCACACCTAGACCACGACAGAGTCACTCACATGACAGATCACACCTAGACCACTTCAGAGTCACTCACATGGCAGGTCAAACCTAGACCACTACAGAGTCACTCACATGGATGGTCACACCTAGACCACTACAGTCACTCACATGGCAGGTCACACCTAGACCACTTCAGAGTCACTCACATGTCTGGTCACTAAGTCACACAGAGACCACTATAGAGTCACTCACATGGCAGATCACACCTAGACCAATACAGAGTCACTCACATTGCAGGTCACACCTAGAACACTACAGAGTCATTCACATGGCAGGTCACAACTAGACCACTACAGAGTCACTCACATGGCAGGTCACTCCTAGACCACTTCAGAGTCACTCACATGGAAGCTCACAACTAGACCACTTTAGAGTCACTCACATGGCAGGTCACTCCTAGACCACTACAGAGTCACTCACATGGCAGGTCACACCTAGACCACTACAGAGTCACTCACATGGCAGGTCACTTAGTCAGACAAGAGACCACTACAGAGTCACTCACATGGCAGGTCAGACCTAGACCACTACAGAGTCACTCACACGTCGGGTCACACCTAGACTACTTCAGAGTCACTCACATGGCAGGTCACACCTAGACCACTACTGAGTCACTCCCTTTGCAGGTCACTCCCAGACTACTACAGAGTCACTTACATGGCAGTTCACACTTAGACCACTACAGAGTCACTCACATGGCAGGTCACATCTAGACCACTTCAGAGTCACTCATATGGCAGGTCACACCTAGACCACTTCAGAGTCACTCACATGGCAGGTCACACCTAGACCACTACAGAGTCACTCCCTTTGCAGGTCACTCCCAGACTACCACAGGGTCACTTACATGGCATTTCACACTTAGACCACTACAGAGTCACTCACATGGCAGGTCACAACTAGACCACTACAGAGTCACTCACATGGCAGGTCAGTCCTAGGGACTCTACAGAGTCACTCACATGGCAGGTCACACCTAGACCACTACAGAGTCACTCACATGGCAGGTCACTTAGTCACACAAGAGACCACTACAGAGTCACTCATATTACAGGTCACACCTAGACCACTGCAGAGTCACTCACATGGCAGATCACACCAAGACCACTTCAGAGTCACTCACATGGCAGGTCACACCTAGACCACTTCAGAGTCACTCACATGGCAGGTCACAACTAGACCACTACAGAGTCACTCACATGGCAGGTCACTCCTAGACCACTACAGAGTCACTCACATGGCAGGTCACACCTAGACCACTACAGAGTCACTCACATCGCAGGTCACTTAGTCACACAAGAGACCACTACAGAGTCACTCACATGGCAGGTCACAAATAGACCACTACAGAGTCACTCACATGGCAGGTCACACCTAGACCACTTCAGAGTCACTCACATGGAAGGTCACTCCTAGACCACTACAGAGTCACTCACATGGCAGGTCACTTAGTCACACAAGAGACCACTACAGAGTCACTCACATGGCAGGTCAGACCTACACCACTACAGAGTCACTTACATGTCGGGTCACACCTAGACTACTTCAGAGTCACTCACATGGCAGGTCACACCTAGACCACTTCAGAGTCACTCACATGGCAGGTCACAACTAGACCACTACAGAGTCACTCACATGGCAGGTCACTCCTAGGGACTCTACAGAGTCACTCAAATGGCAGGTCACACCAAGACCACTACAGAGTCACTCACATGGCAGGTCACTTAGTCACACAAGAGACCACTACAGAGTCACTCACATGCGGGTCACACCTAGACCACTACAGAGTCACTTACATGGCAGGTCACACCTAGACTACTACAGAGTCACTCACATGGCAGGTCACTTAGTTACACAAGAGACCACTACAGAGTCACTCACATGGCAGGTCACACATAGACCACTTCAGAGTCACTCACATGGCAGGTCACGCCTAGACCACTTCAGAGTCGCTCACATGGCAGGTCACACCTAGACCACTACAGAGTCACTCACATGGCAGGTGACTCCTAGACTACTACAGAGTCACTTACATGGCAGTTCACACTTAGACCACTACAGAGTCACTCACATGGCAGGTCACACCTAGACCACTACAGAGTCACTCACATGGCAGGTCACACCTAGACCACTACAGAGTCACTCACATGGCAGGTCACACCTAGACCACTACAGAGTCGCTCACATGGCAGGACACTTCTAGACCACTACAGAGTCACTCACATGACAGATCACACCTAGACCACTACAGAGTCACTCACATGACAGATCACACCTAGAGCACTTCAGAGTCACTCACATGCCAGGTCACACCTAGACCTCTACAGAGTCACTCACATGGCAGGTCATACCTAGACCGCTACAGAGTCACTCAAATGGCAGGTCACACCTAGACCAGTTCAGAGTCACTCACATGGCAGGTCACTCCTAGACCACTACAGAGTCACTCATATGGCAGGTCACACCTAGACCACTACAGTCACTCACATGGCAGGTCACTTAGTCACACAGAGACCACTACAGAGTCACTCACATGGCAGGTCACACCTAGACCGCTACAGAGTCACTCACATGGCAGGTCACACATAGACCACTTCAGAGTCACTCACATGGCAGGTCACACCTAGACCACTACAGAGTCACTCACATGGCAGGTCACTCCTAGACTACTACAGAGTCACTTACATGGCAGGTCACACTTAGGCCACTACCGAGTCACTCACATGGCAGTTCAGACCTAGGACACTACAGAGTCACTCACATGGCAGGGCACTCCTAGACCACTTCAAAGTCACTCACATGACAGATCACACCTAGACCACTTCAGAGTCACTCACATGGGAGGTTACGGCTAGACCTCTAGAGTCACTCACATGGCAGGTCACACCTAGACCACTACAGAGTCAGTCACATGGCAGGTCACACCTAGAACACTACAGAGTCACTCACATGGCAGGTCACACCTAGACCACGACAGAGTCACTCATAAGGCAGGTCACACCTAGACCACTACAGAGTCACACACATGGCATGTCACTTAGTCACACAGAGACCACTACAGAGTCACTCACATGGCAGGTCACACCTAGACCGCTACAGAGTCACTCACATGGCAGGTCACACATAGACCACTTCAGAGTCACTCACATGGCAGGTCACACCAAGACCACTACAGAGTCACTCACATGGCAGGTCAGACCTACACCACTACAGAGTCACTCACATGTCGGGTCACACCTAGACTACTTCAGAGTCACTCACATGGCAGGTCACACCTAGACCACTTCAGAGTCACTCACATGGCAGGTCACACCTAGACCACTACAGAGTCACTCCCTTTGCAGGTCACTCCCAGACTACTACAGAGTCATTCACATGCCAGGTCACACCTAGACCACTTCAGAGTCACTGACATGGCAGGTCACACCTAGACCACTTCAGAGTCACTCACATGGCAGGTCACAACTAGACCACTACAGAGTCACTCACATGGCAGGTCACTCCTAGGGACTCTACAGAGTCACTCACATGACAGGTCACACCTAGACCACTACAGAGTCACTCACATGGCAGGTCACACCAAGACTACTTAAGAGTCACTCAAATGGCAGGTCACACCTAGACCACTTCAGAGTCACTCACATGGCAGGTCACAACTAGACCACTACAGAGTCACTCACATGGCAGGTCACTCCTAGACTGCTACAGAGTCACTCACATGGCAGGTCACTTAGTCACACAATAGACCACTACAGAGTCACTCACATGACAGGTCACACCTAGACCAGTACAGAGTCACTCACATGGCAGGTCACACCAAGACCACTTCAGAGTCACTCACATGGCAGGTCACACCTAGACCACTTCAGAGTCACTCACATGGCAGGTCACACCTAGACCACTACAGAGTCACTCACATGGCAGGTCACTCCTAGACAACTACAAAGTCACTCACATGGCAGGTCACACCTAGACCACTACAGGGTCACTCACATGGCAGGTCACTTAGTCACACAAGAGACCACTACAGGGTCACTCACATGGCAGGTCACACATAGACCACTACAGAGTCACTCACATGGCAGGTCACACCTAGACCACTACAGAGTCACTCACATGGCAGGTCACTTAGTCACACAAGAGACCACTACAGAGTCACTCACATGGCAGGTCACAAATAGACCACTACAGAGTCACTCACATGGCAGGTCACACCTAGACCACTTCAGAGTCACTCACATGGAAGGTCACTCCTAGACCACTACAGAGTCACTCACATGGCAGGTCACTTAGTCACACAAGAGACCACTACAGAGTCACTCACATGGCAGGTCAGACCTACACCACTACAGAGTCACTTACATGTCGGGTCACACCTAGACTACTTCAGAGTCACTCACATGGCAGGTCACACCTAGACCACTTCAGAGTCACTCACATGGCAGGTCACAACTAGACCACTACAGAGTCACTCACATGGCAGGTCACTCCTAGGGACTCTACAGAGTCACTCAAATGGCAGGTCACACCAAGACCACTACAGAGTCACTCACATGGCAGGTCACTTAGTCACACAAGAGACCACTACAGAGTCACTCACATGTGGGTCACACCTAGACCACTACAGAGTCACTTACATGGCAGGTCACACCTAGACTACTACAGAGTCACTCACATGGCAGGTCACTTAGTTACACAAGAGACCACTACAGAGTCACTCACATGGCAGGTCACACATAGACCACTTCAGAGTCACTCACATGGCAGGTCAAGCCTAGACCACTTCAGAGTCGCTCACATGGCAGGTCACACCTAGACCACTACAGAGTCACTCACATGGCAGGTGACTCCTAGACTACAACAGAGTCACTTACATGGCAGTTCACACTTAGACCACTACAGAGTCACTCACATGGCAGGTCACACCTAGACCACTACAGAGTCACTCACATGGCAGGTCACACCTAGACCACTACAGAGTCACTCACATGGCAGGTCACACCTAGACCACTACAGAGTCGCTCACATGGCAGGACACTTCTAGACCACTACAGAGTCACTCACATGACAGATCACACCTAGACCACTACAGAGTCACTCACATGACAGATCACACCTAGAGCACTTCAGAGTCACTCACATGCCAGGTCACACCTAGACCTCTACAGAGTCACTCACATGGCAGGTCATACCTAGACCGCTACAGAGTCACTCAAATGGCAGGTCACACCTAGACCAGTTCAGACTCACTCACATGGCAGGTCACTCCTAGACCACTACAGAGTCACTCATATGGCAGGTCACACCTAGACCACTACAGTCACTCACATGGCAGGTCACTTAGTCACACAGAGACCACTACAGAGTCACTCACATGGCAGGTCACACCTAGACCGCTACAGAGTCACTCACATGGCAGGTCACACATAGACCACTTCAGAGTCACTCACATGGCAGGTCACACCTAGACCACTACAGAGTCACTCACATGGCAGGTCACTCCTAGACTACTACAGAGTCACTTACATGGCAGGTCACACTTAGGCCACTACCGAGTCACTCACATGGCAGTTCAGACCTAGGACACTACAGAGTCACTCACATGGCAGGGCACTCCTAGACCACTTCAAAGTCACTCACATGACAGATCACACCTAGACCACTTCAGAGTCACTCACATGGGAGGTTACGGCTAGACCTCTAGAGTCACTCACATGGCAGGTCACACCTAGACCACTACAGAGTCAGTCACATGGCAGGTCACACCTAGAACACTACAGAGTCACTCACATGGCAGGTCACACCTAGACCACGACAAAGTCACTCACATGGCAGGTCACACCTAGACCACTACAGGGTCACTCACATGGCAGGTCACTTAGTCACACAAGAGACCACTACAGGGTCACTCACATGGCAGGTCACACATAGACCACTACAGAGTCACTCACATGGCAGGTCACACCTAGACCACTTCAGAGGCACTCACATTGCAGGTCACGCCTAGACCACTTCAGAGTCACTCACATGGCAGGTCACACCTAGACCACTACAGAGTCACTCACATGGCAGGTCACACCTAGACAACTTCAGAGTCACTCGCATGGCAGGTCACACCTAGACCACTTCAGAGTCGCTCACATGGCAGGTCACACCTAGACCACTACAGAGTCACTCACATGGCATTTGACTCCTAGACCACTTCAGAGTCACTCACATGGCAGGTCACGCCTAGACCACTTCAGAGTCGCTCACATGGCAGGTCACACCTAGACCACTACAGAGTCACTCACATGGCAGGTGATTCCTAGACTACTACAGAGTCACTTACATGGCAGGTCACACTTAGACCACTACAGAGTCACTCACATGGCAGGTCACACCTAGACCACTACAGAGTCACTCACATGGCAGGTCACTCCTAGACCACTACAGAGTCACTCACATGGCAGGTCACACCTAGACCACTACAGAGTCACTCACATGGCACGTCACACCTAGACCACTACAGAGTAACTCACATGGCAGGTCACACCTAAACCAATACAGAGTCAGACACATGGCAGGTCACACCTAGACCACCACAGAGTCAGACACATGGCAGGTCACACCTAGACCACTACATAGTCACACACATGGCAGGTCACACCTAGACCACTACAGAGTCAGTCACATGGCAGGTCACACCTAGAACACTACAGAGTCACTCACATGGCAGGTCACACCTAGACCACGACAGAGTCACTCATAAGGCAGGTCACACCTAGACCACTACAGAGTCACACACATGGCATGTCACTTAGTCACACAGAGACCACTACAGAGTCACTCACATGGCAGGTCACACCTAGACCGCTACAGAGTCACTCACATGGCAGGTCACACAGAGACCACTTCAGAGTCACTCACATGGCAGGTCACACCAAGACCACTACAGAGTCACTCACATGGCAGGTCAGACCTACACCACTACAGAGTCACTCACATGTCGGGTCACACCTAGACTACTTCAGAGTCACTCACATGGCAGGTCACACCTAGACCACTTCAGAGTCACTCACATAGCAGGTCACACCTAGACCACTACAGACTCACTCCCTTTGCAGGTCACTCCCAGACTACTACAGAGTCATTCACATGCCAGGTCACACCTAGACCACTTCAGAGTCACTGACATGGCAGGTCACACCTAGACCACTTCAGAGTCACTCACATGGCAGGTCACAACTAGACCACTACAGAGTCACTCACATGGCAGGTCACTCCTAGGGACTCTACAGAGTCACTCACATGACAGGTCACACCTAGACCACTACAGAGTCACTCACATGGCAGGTCACTCCTAGACCACTACAGAGTCACTCACATGGCAGGTCACACCTAGACCACTACAGAGTCACTCACATGGCAGGTCACACCTAGACCACTACAGAGTAACTCACATGGCAGGTCACACCTAAACCAATACAGAGTCAGACACATGGCAGGTCACACCTAGACCACCACAGAGTCAGACACATGGCAGGTCACACCTAGACCACTACATAGTCACACACATGGCAGGTCACACCTAGACCACTACAGAGTCAGTCACATGGCAGGTCACACCTAGAACACTACAGAGTCACTCACATGGCAGGTCACACCTAGACCACGACAGAGTCACTCATAAGGCAGGTCACACCTAGACCACTACAGAGTCACACACATGGCATGTCACTTAGTCACACAGAGACCACTACAGAGTCACTCACATGGCAGGTCACACCTAGACCGCTACAGAGTCACTCACATGGCAGGTCACACATAGACCACTTCAGAGTCACTCACATGGCAGGTCACACCAAGACCACTACAGAGTCACTCACATGGCAGGTCAGACCTACACCACTACAGAGTCACTCACATGTCGGGTCACACCTAGACTACTTCAGAGTCACTCACATGGCAGGTCACACCTAGACCACTTCAGAGTCACTCACATAGCAGGTCACACCTAGACCACTACAGACTCACTCCCTTTGCAGGTCACTCCCAGACTACTACAGAGTCATTCACATGCCAGGTCACACCTAGACCACTTCAGAGTCACTGACATGGCAGGTCACACCTAGACCACTTCAGAGTCACTCACATGGCAGGTCACAACTAGACCACTACAGAGTCACTCACATGGCAGGTCACTCCTAGGGACTCTACAGAGTCACTCACATGGCAGGTCACGCCTAGACCACTTCAGAGTCGCTCACATGGCAGGTCACACCTAGACCACTACAGAGTCACTCACATGGCAGGTGATTCCTAGACTACTACAGAGTCACTTACATGGCAGGTCACACTTAGACCACTACAGAGTCACTCACATGGCAGGTCACACCTAGACCACTACAGAGTCACTCACATGGCAGGTCACTCCTAGACCACTACAGAGTCACTCACATGGCAGGTCACACCTAGACCACTACAGAGTCACTCACATGGCAGGTCACACCTAGACCACTACAGAGTAACTCACATGGCAGGTCACACCTAAACCAATACAGAGTCAGACACATGGCAGGTCACACCTAGACCACCACAGAGTCAGACACATGGCAGGTCACACCTAGACCACTACATAGTCACACACATGGCAGGTCACACCTAGACCACTACAGAGTCAGTCACATGGCAGGTCACACCTAGAACACTACAGAGTCACTCACATGGCAGGTCACACCTAGACCACGACAGAGTCACTCATAAGGCAGGTCACACCTAGACCACTACAGAGTCACACACATGGCATGTCACTTAGTCACACAGAGACCACTACAGAGTCACTCACATGGCAGGTCACACCTAGACCGCTACAGAGTCACTCACATGGCAGGTCACACATAGACCACTTCAGAGTCACTCACATGGCAGGTCACACCAAGACCACTACAGAGTCACTCACATGGCAGGTCAGACCTACACCACTACAGAGTCACTCACATGTCGGGTCACACCTAGACTACTTCAGAGTCACTCACATGGCAGGTCACACCTAGACCACTTCAGAGTCACTCACATAGCAGGTCACACCTAGACCACTACAGACTCACTCCCTTTGCAGGTCACTCCCAGACTACTACAGAGTCATTCACATGCCAGGTCACACCTAGACCACTTCAGAGTCACTGACATGGCAGGTCACACCTAGACCACTTCAGAGTCACTCACATGGCAGGTCACAACTAGACCACTACAGAGTCACTCACATGGCAGGTCACTCCTAGGGACTCTACAGAGTCACTCACATGACAGGTCACACCTAGACCACTACAGAGTCACTCACATGGCAGGTCACACCAAGACCACTTCAGAGTCACTCAAATGGCAGGTCACACCTAGACCACTTCAGAGTCACTCACATGGCAGGTCACAACTAGACCACTACAGAGTCACTCACATGGCAGGTCACTCCTAGACTGCTACAGAGTCACTCACATGGCAGGTCACTTAGTCACACAATAGACCACTACAGAGTCACTCACATGGCAGGTCACACCTAGACCACTTCAGAGGCACTCACATTGCAGGTCACGCCTAGACCACTTCAGAGTCACTCACATGGCAGGTCACACCTAGACCACTACAGAGTCACTCACATGGCAGGTCACACCTAGACAACTTCAGAGTCACTCACATGGCAGGTCACACCTAGACCACTTCAGAGTCGCTCACATGGCAGGTCACACCTAGACCACTACAGAGTCACTCACATGGCATTTGACTCCTAGACCACTTCAGAGTCACTCACATGGCAGGTCACGCCTAGACCACTTCAGAGTCACTCACATGGCAGGTCACACCTAGACCACTACAGAGTCACTCACATGGCAGGTGATTCCTAGACTACTACAGAGTCACTTACATGGCAGGTCACACTTAGACCACTACAGAGTCACTCACATGGCAGGTCACACCTAGACCACTACAGAGTCACTCACATGGCAGGTCACACCTAGACCACTACTGAGTCACTCACATGGCAGGTCACACCTAGACCACTTCAGAGTCAGACACATGGCAGGTCACACCTAGACCACTACATAGTCATTCACATGGCAGGTCACTCCTAGACCACTACAGAGTCACTCACATGGCAGGTCACAGCTAGACCACTAGAGAGGCACTCACATGGCAGGTCACACCTAGACTACTACAGAGTCACTCACATGGCAGGTGACACCTAGACCACCACAGAGTGACTCACATGGCAGGTCACTCCTAGACCACTACAGAGTCACTCACATGGCAGGTCACACCTAGACCACTTCAGAGTCACTCACATGGCAGGTCCCATCTAGACCATTACAGAGTCACTCACATGGCAGGTCACTCCTAGAACACTACAGAGTCACTTACATGGCAGGTCAGACTTAGACCACTACAGAGTCACTCACATGGCAGGTCACACCTAGACCACTACAGAGTCGCTCACATGGCAGGACACTCCTAGACCACTACAGAGTCACTCACATGACAGATCACACCTAGACCACTACAGAGTCACTCACATGACAGATCACACCTAGAGCACTTCAGAGTCACACACATGCCAGGTCACACCTTGACTTCTACAGAGTCACTCACATGGCAGGTCACACCTAGACCATCACATAGTCACTCACATGGCATGTCACTCCTAGACCACTACAGAGTCACTCATATGGCAGGTCACACCTAGACCACTACAGAGTCACTCACATTGCAGGTCACTTAGTCACACAGAGACCACTACAGAGTCACTCACATGGCAGGTCACACCTAGACCGCTACAGAGTCACTCACATGGCAGGTCACACATAGACCACTTCAGAGTCATTCACATGGCAGGTCACACCTAGACCACTACAGAGTCACTCACATGGCAGGACACTCCAAGACCACTACAGAGTCACTCACATGACAGATCACACCTAGACCACTACAGAGTCACTCACATGACAGATCACATCTAGACCACTTCAGAGTCACTCACATGGCAGGTCACACCTAGACCTCTACAGATTCACTCACATGGATGGTCACACCTAGACCACTACAGTCACTCACATGGCAGGTCACAGCTAGACCACTTCAGAGTCACTCACATGTCAGGTCACTAAGTCACACAGAGACCACTACAGAGTCACTCACATGGCAGATCACACCTAGACCAATACAGAGTCACTCACATGGCAGGTCACACCTAGACCTCTACAGAGTCACTCACATGGATGGTCACACCTAGACCACTAGTCACTCACATGGCAGGTCACAGCTAGACCACTTCAGAGTCACTCACATGTCAGGTCACTAAGTCACACAGAGACCACTACAGAGTCACTCACATGGCAGATCACACCTAGACCAATACAGAGTCACTCACATTGCAGGTCACACCTAGACCACTTGAGAGTCATTCACATGGCAGGTCACTCCTAGACCACTACAGAGTCACTCACATGGCAGGTCACTCCTAGACCACTTCAGAGTCACTCACATGGCAAATCACAAGTAGACCACTTCAGAGTCACTCACATGGCAGGTCACTCCTAGACCACTACAGAGTCACTCACATGGCAGGTCACTTAGTCACACAAGAGACCACTACAGAGTCACTCACATGGCAGGTCAGACCTACACCATTACAGAGTCACTCACATGTCGGGTCACACCTAGACTACTTTAGAGTCACACACATGCCAGGTCACACCTAGACCACTTCAGAGTCACTCACATGGCAGGTCACACCTAGACCACTACAGAGTCACTCCCTTTGCAGGTCACTCCCAGACTACTACAGAGTCACTCACATGGCAGGTCACTCCAAGGGACTCTACAGAGTCACTCACATGGCAGGTCACACCAAGACCACTACAGAGTCACTCACATGGCAGGTCACTTAGTTACACAAGAGACCACTACAGAGTCACTCACATGACAGGTCACACCTAGACCACTACAGAGTCACTCACATGGCAGGTCACACCAATACCACTTCAGAGTCACTCACATGGCAGGTCACACCTAGACCACTTCAGAGTCACTCACATGGCAGGTCACAACTAGACCACTACAGAGTCACTCACATGGCAGGTCACTCCTAGACCGCTACAGAGTCACTCACATGGCAGGTCACTTAGTCACACAAGAGACCACTACAGAGTCACTCATATGACAGGTCACACCTAGACCACTACAGAGTCACTCACATGGCAGGTCACACCAAGACCACTTCAGAGTCACTCACATGGCAGGTCACACCTAGACCACTACAGAGTCACTCACATGGCAGGTCACTCCTAGACCACTACAAAGTCACTCACATGGCAGGTCACACCTAGACCACTACAGAGTCACTCACATGGCAGGTCACTTAGTCACACAAGAGACCACTATATAGAGTCACTCACATGGCAGGTCACACATAGACCACTACAGAGTCACTCACATGGCAGGTCACACCTAGACCACTTCAGAGGCACTCACATGGCAGGTCACGCCTAGACCACTTCAGAGTCAATCACATGGCAGGTCACACCTAGACCACTACAGAGTCACTCACATGGCAGGTCACACCTAGACCACTTCAGAGTCACTCGCATGGCAGGTCACACCTAGACCAGTTCAGAGTCACTCACATGGCAGGTCACACCTAGAGCACTACAGAGTCACTCACATGGCATTTGACTCCTAGACTACTACAGAGTCACTTACATGGCAGGTCACACCTAGACCACTACAGAGTCACTCACATGGCAGGTCACTTAGTTACACAAGAGACCACTACAGAGTCACTCACATGGCAGGTCACACATAGACCACTTCAGAGTCACTCACATGGCAGGTCACGCCTACACCACTTCAGAGTTGCTCACATGGCAGGTCACACCTAGACCACTACAGAGTCACTCACATGGCAGGTGATTCCTAGACTACTACAGAGTCACTTACATGGCAGGTCACACTTAGACCACTACAGAGTCACTCACATGGCAGGTCACACCTAGACCACTACAGAGTCACTCACATGGCAGGTCACACCTAGACCACTACAGAGTCACTCACATGGCAGGTCACACCTAGACTACTTCAGAGTCACTCACATGGCAGGTCCCATCTAGACGATTACAGATTCACTCACATGGCAGGTCACTCCTAGAACACTACAGAATCACTTACATGGCAGGTCACACCTAGAGCACTACAGAGTCACTCACATGGCAGGTCACTCCTAGACCACTACAGAGTCACTCACATGGCAGGTCACACGTAGGCCACTACAGAGTCACTCACATGGCAGGTCACACCTAGACCACTACAGAGTAACTTACATGGCAGGTCACACCTAAACCAATACAGAGTCACACACATGGCAGGTCACACCTAGACCACCACAGAGTCAGACACATGGCAGGTCACACCTAGACCACTACATAGTCATTCACATGGCAGGTCACTCCTAGACCACTACAGAGTCACTCACATGGCAGGTCACAGCTAGACCACTAGAGAGGCACTCACATGGCAGGTCACACCTAGACTACTACAGAGTCAATCACATGGCAGGTGACACCTAGACCACCACAGAGTGACTCACATGGCAGGTCACTCCTAGACCACTACAGAGTCACTCACATGGCAGGACACTCCTAGACCACTTCAGAGTCAGTCACATGGCAGGTCACACCTAGACCACTACAGAGTCAGTCACATGGCAGGTCACACCTAGAACACTACAGAGTCACTCACATGGCAGGACACTCCTAGACCACTACAAAGTCACTCACAAGACAGATCACACCTAGACCACTTCAGAGTCACTCACATGGCAGGTCACAACTAGACCACCACACTGTCACTCGCATGGCAGGTCACTCCTAGACTACTACAGAGTCACTCACATGGTAGGTCACTTAGTCACACATGAGACGACTATAGAGTCACTCACATGGCGGGTCACACCTAGACCACTACAGAGTCACTCACATGGCAGGTCACACCTAGACCACTTCAGAGTCACTCGCATGGCAGGTCACACCTAGACCACTTCAGAGTCGCTCACATGGCAGGTCACACCTAGAGCACTACAGAGTCACTCACATGGCATTTGACTCCTAGACTACTACAGAGTCACTTACATGGCAGGTCACACCTAGACCACTACAGAGTCACTCACATGGCAGGTCACTTAGTCACACAAGAGACCACTACAGAGTCACTCACATGGCAGGTCACACATAGACCACTTCAGAGTCACTCACATGGCAGGTCACGCCTAGACCACTTCAGAGTCACTCACATGGCAGGTCACGCCTAGACCACTTCAGAGTCGCTCACATGGCAGGTCACACCTAGACCACTTCAGAGTCACTCACATGGGAGGTTACACCTAGACCTCTAGAGTCACTCACATGGCAGGTCACACCTAGACCACTACAGAGTCAGTCACATGGCAGGTCACACCTAGAACACTACAGAGTCACTCACATGGCAGGACACTCCTAGACCACTACAAAGTCACTCACAAGACAGATCACACCTAGACCACTTCAGAGTCACTCACATGGCAGGTCACAACTAGACCACCACAGTGTCACTCGCATGGCAGGTCACTCCTAGACTACTACAGAGTCACTCACATGGTAGGTCACTTAGTCACACATGAGACGACTATAGAGTCACTCACATGGCAGGTCACACCTAGACCACTACAGAGTCACTCACATGGCAGGTCACACCTAGACCACTTCAGAGTCACTCGCATGGCAGGTCACACCTAGACCACTTCAGAGTCGCTCACATGGCAGATCACACCTAGAGCACTACAGAGTCACTCACATGGAATTTGACTCCTAGACTACTACAGAGTCACTTACATGGCAGGTCACACCTAGACCACTACAGAGTCACTCACATGGCAGGTCACTTAGTTACACAAGAGACCACTACAGAGTCACTCACATGGCAGGTCACACATAGACCACTTCAGAGTCACTCACATGGCAGGTCACGCCTAGACCACTTCAGAGTCGCTCACATGGCAGGTCACACCTAGACCACTACAGAGTAACTCACATGGCAGGTGACACCTAGACCACTACAGAGTCACTCACATGGCAGGTCACACCTAGACCACTTCAGAGTCACTCACATGGCAGGTCTCATCTAGACGATTACAGAGTCACTCACATGGCAGGTCACACCTAGACCACTTCAGAGTAACTTACATGGCAGGTCACACCTAGACCACTACAGAGTCACTCACATGGCAGGTCACACCTAGACCACTACAGAGTAACTCACATGGCCGATCACACCTAAACCAATACAGAGTCACACACATGGCAGGTCACACCTAGACCACCACAGAGTCAGACACATGGCAGGTCACACCTAGACCACTACAGAGTCACTCACATGGCAGGTCACACCTAGACCACTACAGAGTCACTCACATGGCAGGTCACACCTAGACCACTTCAGAGTCACTCACATGGCAGGTCCCATCTAGACCATTACAGAGTCACTCACATGGCAGGTCACACCTAGAACACTACAGAGTCACTTACATGGCAGGTCAGACTTAGACCACTACAGAGTCACTCACATGGCAGGTCACACCTAGACCACTACAGAGTCGCTCACATAGCAGGACACTCCTAGACCACTACAGAGTCACTCACATGACAGATCACACCTAGACCACTACAGAGTCACTCACATGACAGATCACACCTAGAGCACTTCAGAGTCACTCACATGCCAGGTCACACCTTGACCTCTACAGAGTCACTCACATGGCAGGTCACACCTAGACCATCACACAGTCACTCACATGGCAGGTCACTCCTAGACCACTACAGAGTCACTCACATGGCAGGTCCCATCTAGACAATTACAGAGTCACTCACATGGCAGGTCACTCCTAGACTACTACAGAGTCACTCACATGGTAGGTCACTTACTCACACATGAGACGACTACAGAGTCACTCACATGGCAGGTCACACCTAGACCACTAGACAGTCACTCACATGGCAGGTCACACCTAGACCACTTCAGAGTCACTCACATGGCAGGTCACACCTAGACCACTTCAGAGTCACTCACACTGCAGGTCACACCTAGACCACTACAGAGTCACTCACATGGCAGGTCACTCCTAGACTACTATAGAGTCAGTTACATGGCAGTTCACACTTAGACCACTACAGAGTCACTCACATGGAAGGTCACACCTAGACCACTACAGAGTCACTCACATGGCAGGACACTCCTAGACCATTACAGAGTCACTCACATGACTGATCACACATAGACCACTACAGAGTCATTCACATGGCAGGTCACACCTAGACCTCTACAGAGTCACTCACATGGCAGGTCACACCTAGACCACTACAGAGTCACTCACATGGCAGGTCACACCTAGACCACTTCAGAGTCACTCACATGGCAGGTCACACCTAGACCACTACAGAGTCACTCACATGGCAGGTCACACCTAGACCACTTCAGAGTCACTCACATGGCAGGTCACACCTAGACCACTACAGAGTCACTCACATGGCAGGTCACACCTAGACCACTACAGAGTCACTCACATGGCAGGTCACACCTAGACCACTTCAGAGTCACTCACATGGCAGGTCACACCTAGACCACTACAGAGTCACTCACATGGCAGGTCACACCTAGACCACTTCAGAGTCACTCACATGGCAGGTCACACCTAGACCACTACAGTGTCACTCACATGGCAGGTCACGCCTAGACTACTACAGAGTCACTTACATGGCAGGTCACACTTAGACCACTACAGAGTCACTCACATGGAGGGTCACACCTAGACCACTACAGAGTCACTCACATGGCAGGACACTCCTAGACCACTACAGAGTCACTCACATGACTGATCACACCTAGACCACTTCAGAGTCATTCACATGGCAGGTCACACCTAGACCTCTACAGAGTCACTCACATGGCAGGTCACACCTAGACCACTACAGAGTCACCTACATGGCAGGTCACACCTAGACCACTACAGAGTCACTCACATGGCAGGTCACAACTACATCACTACAGAGTCACTCACATGGCAGGTCACTCTTAGACCACTACAGAGTCACTCACATGGCAGGTCACACCTAGACCACTTCAGAGTCACTCACATGACTGATCACACATAGACCACTACAGAGTCATTCACATGGCAGGTCACACCTAGACCTCTACAGAGTCACTCACATGGCAGGTCACACCTAGACCACTACAGAGTCACTCACATGGCAGGTCCCACCTAGACCACTTCAGAGTCATTCACATGGCTGGTCACAACTAGACCACTACAGAGTCACTCACATGGCAGGTCACACCTAGACCACTTCAGAGTCACTCACATGGCAGGTCACACCTAGACCACTACAGAGTCACTCACATGGCAGGTCACACCTAGACCACTACAGAGTCACTCACATGGCAGGTCACACCTAGACCACTTTAGAGTCACTCACATGGCAGGTCACACCTAGACCACTACAGAGTCACTCACATGGCAGGTCACACCTAGACCACTTCAGAGTCACTCACATGGCAGGTCACACCTAGACCACTACAGTGTCACTCACATGGCAGGTCACGCCTAGACTACTACAGAGTCACTTACATGGCAGGTCACACTTAGACCACTACAGAGTCACTCACATGGAGGGTCACACCTAGACCACTACAGAGTCACTCACATGGCAGGACACTCCTAGACCACTACAGAGTCACTCACATGACTGATCACACCTAGACCACTTCAGAGTCATTCACATGGGAGGTCACACCTAGACCTCTACAGAGTCACTCACATGGCAGGTCACACCTAGACCACTACAGAGTCACCTACATGGCAGGTCACACCTAGACCACTACAGAGTCACTCACATGGCAGGTCACAACTACATCACTACAGAGTCACTCACATGGCAGGTCACTCTTAGACCACTACAGAGTCACTCACATGACAGGTCACACCTAGACCACTACAGAGTCACTCACATGGCAGGTAACTTAGTCACACAAGAGACCACTACAGAGTCACTCACTTGGCAGGTCACACATAGACCACTACAGAGTCACTCACATGGCAGGTCACTCTTAGACCACTGCAGAGTCACTCACATGGCAGGTCACACCTAGACCACTACAGAGTCACTCACATGGCAGGTCACACCTAGACCACTACAGAGTCACTCACATGGCAGGTCACGCCTAGACTACTACAGAGTCACTTACATGGCAGGTCACACTTAGACCACTACAGAGTCACTCACATGGAGGGTCACACCTAGACCACTACAGAGTCATTCACATGGCAGGACACTCCTAGACCACTACAGAGTCACTCACATGACTGATCACACCTAGACAACTTCAGAGTCATTCACATGGCAGGTCACACCTAGACCTCTACAGAGTCACTCACATGGCAGGTCACACCTAGACCACTACAGAGTCACCTACATGGCAGGTCACACCTAGACCACTACAGAGTCACTCACATGACTGATCACACCTAGACCACTTCAGAGTCATTCACATGGCAGGTCACACCTAGACCTCTACAGAGTCACTCACATGGCAGGTCACACCTAGACCACTACAGAGTCACCTACATGGCAGGTCACACCTAGACCTCTACAGAGTCACTCACATGGCAGGTCACACCTAGACCTCTACAGAGTCACCTACATGGCAGGTCACACCTAGACCACTACAGAGTCACTCACATGGCAGGTCACAACTACATCACTACAGAGTCACTCACATGGCAGGTCACTCTTAGACCACTACAGAGTCACTCACATGGCAGGTAACTTAGTCACACAAGAGACCACTACAGGGTCACTCACATGGCAGGTAACACCTAGACCACTACAGAGTCACTCACATGGCAGGTCACACCTAGACCACTTCAGAGTCACTCACATGGCAGGTCACTCCTAGACCACTTCAGAGTCGCTCACATGGCAGGTCACACCTAGACCACTACAGAGGCACTGACATGGCAGGTGACTCCTAGACTTCTACAGAGTCACTTACATGGCAGGTCACACTTAGACCACTTCAGAGTCACTCACATGGCAGGTCACACCTAGACGACTTCAGAGTCACTCACATGGCAGGTCACACCTAGACCACTACAGAGTCACTCCCTTTGCAGGTCACTCCTAGACTACTACAGAGTCACTTACATGGCAGTTCACATTTAGACCACTACAGAGAATTCACATGGCAGGTCACACCTAGACCACTACAGAGTCTATCACATGGCAGGACACTCCTAGACCACTACAGAGTCACTCACATGACAGATCACACCTAGACCACTTCAGAGTCACTCACATGGCAGGTCACAACTAGACCAATACAGAGTCACTCACATGGCAGGTCACTCCTAGACCACTACAGAGTCACTCACATGGCAGGTCACACCTAGACCACTACAGAGTCACTCATATGGCAGGTCACTTAGTCACACAAGAGACCACTACAGAGTCACTCACATGGCAGGTCACACATAGACAACTAGACCACTACAGAGTAACTCACATGGCAGGTCACTCAGTCACACCTAGACCACTACAGAGTCACTCACATGGCAGGTCACACCTAGACCACTACAGAGTCACTTACATGGCAGGTCACACCTAGACCACCACAGAGCCTAGCGCCTCACCCCTGAGTATGAGAGTCACAGGAAGTTACAGGGGACCATACTGCCCTCTGTACATCAGAAGTTACAGGAGTTATGGGGCATCAAACAGCTCCCTGTCAGCGAGAGTTACAGGAGTTACCTGGCCTAGCACCAACCCTCCTGTGCATGACGGTCACAGGAAGTTGCAGGGGACCATACTGCCCTCTGTCCATCAGAAGTTACAGCAGTTACAGGGCACCAAGCAGCTCCCTGTCAGTAAGTTATAAAGTTATAAATCCACAGAAATATAATGCGGTATTGACAGATTAATATGTAATTGTATTTGAATTAACAAGATATTTGTAGCTGTTGCCAACCTTATTTGTGAATGGAAATAAATACACATATTAGCTAGGTCAGGCAGGTCCCAAACTTAAGACCGCAAAATCTTGGTCATATTATAGCTTTGTTCCCTTGGCCTAATTATGTCCAGTATAGGGCTGTGTTAACATAGTGTTGGCTCTTGAAAAGTAGAGGACACACCAACCAACCACATCTCTATTAGGGATTTCCATAATGATATATCATAAGGAAGTCAAATGATGAAAATGTGTCTTATGTCTTTTTAGTCTGAATTGAATAGTATATCAAGTGTGCTATGGGGTCCTTAGTTTGGTATCATCCTCATTCTCTAAGCATATTACTTTCATTGATGGGTCACATCAACAGAAATATATTGTTATATTTCTATGCTTCAGAGCAGATGGACAAGCGGAGCTGATTGGAGAGTGGAGCGGAGAGTGGAGTGGACAGAGAAGCGCAGAGTGGAGTGGGCTAAGAAGCAGACAGCAGAGCGGACTGAGGTATAGGTACCGGAGGGGAGGTCCCACTACAGGGGCAGGTAGGTCAGCACTTCCTAAAATGGCACCTGAGGTCACCAGCCTCCCAAATGCGACTGACCTTAAGCTTATACCCCATACTACTACTGTAACCCTGCAACAGCACCGTGCCTTGGAATCACTGATTATGTCCACAATGCCCTGGAGCCATGTTGCAATATTACACTGGACACTAGACTCACAGCTGCAAATGGGATTGGTGGAACTGTTATATTTAGATTGTTACTTCCTGTCAGGCATTGGTGTACAGGATTTGAATGGTCAACTCCTGAGGGCAAAAAAGGTCAAACCTAAAAGTTCAAGCCGAAAAATGTCAAAATTGGCCAGAAACCCATTTGAAAGTGCTTGGCACGCCCCTGCCAGGGTTTCCACATGTCATGGAATGACATGGAATTTGAAACTTGAGTGAGTGAGTGAGTGAGTAAGGGAGTAAGGGAGTGAGTGAGTGAGGCAGTTAGTAAGAGAGCGAGTGATTGAAGGAGTGAGACAGTGAGGCAGTGAGCGAGTGAGTGAGTGACTGACTGAGCAAGTGAGTGAGGCAGTGAGTGATTGAAGGAGTGAGGCAGTGAGTGGGTGAGTAAGTGAGTAGGGAGTGAGTGACTGAGGGAGGGAGTAAGGGAGTGAGTATGTGAGGCGTGAGTGAGGCGTGAGTGAGTGAGGGAGTGAGTGAGTGAGTGAGGCATGTGTGAAGGAGTGAGTGAGGCAGTGAGTGAGGCAGTGGGTGAGGCAGTGAGTGAGTGAGGCAGTGAGTGAGTAAGTGGGTGAGTGAGTGTGTGAGTGAGTAGGGAACGAGTGAGTAGGGAGTGAATGAGTGAATAAGTGAGTGACTAAGTGGGTGAGTGAGTGAGTGAGTGAGTGAGTAGGGAGTGAGTATCCCCCTGTGTTAGTGGGGACCTTCATGATGAGGGCATGAAGGAGTAGAATAACTTCATCGGGAGCCTTCCAAAATACCAATGGGCATACCGGAATCGTAAAAGGCGACAAAACCTGAGGGGTTACTTTGTGGACTACTGTGATTGTCACTAACCAAGCAGTATTGGCAGCGGCTGCCCATATGTGCGGGCCCGGGCCTTTATGCTGGTAGTCTACCTTGTGATCTCTCCTCAGTGAACCACGTCTGAGATATCAAAGGCCGTGGTTTGTCTGGCCCTGCCTATTATGGTACTTACCCGGGTAGGTAGGACCAGCAAATAAAAGAACACTTGCTATCCTTCGAAAAAGAGCAGGGTTTTCTCCCTCACCTCATAAATGAGGTCATTCATTTCATAGATTCGATCATTCATAGATGTGGTCACTGCTGTATTGGGCAAGCAGCATATAAATATCTGTCCTACTACTGCGAGGCAGACTACCACTATTTGTGAATGACTCCTTGCCAACTTGAGATATGTCCCGTGAGGTACTTGGTGTACGTCTGAACATTAAACAAATCAATCAATCAATCAATCAATCAATAGGGATTGAGTGAGTAAGTAAGTGAGTGGGTGAGGCAGTGAGTAAGGGAGCTGGTGAAGGAGAGTGACAATGATGGAAGGAGGGAGGGAGTGTCCATCCCTGTTTTCTGAATCTGTCTCCATCTCTCTCTCTCTGTCAATCTCTCTGTCTATTTTGTTATTCCTCCCTGTGCCAAGGGCTGCAGCAACTTGTGGTAACTGGTGGCAACTTGGGCGGCACAGCTAAACCTTTAGTGGCAGCATGAATGGGCTATGCAAATTTGTCCCAACGATGCACCACACAGTATTAGTGATTCATGTGACCCCTTTGAACCTTATAGCAAGGTAGCGGGAAGTCTTATGGGGGTGGCCATTGCTTGATCTGGTACCAGCGAGATAAGGACTAATAGCAGCCATCACAATGGGTACCAAAAAATTCTGAGGAGTGGTGTTGAGGCAAGTTGGCGTGGGTGAGGAAGCTCTCAGGCCAGGGCCAATGCATATATAGTCCTAGTACGTGAACAGCCCACATAGGGGCGCTGCAGTCATGTGGATTGGCACATCCACAGACTGGAGAGTTTTCACGTTTTTTTCTATAAACACGAGCTTTTATACTACCCAAATATTCTGCAGTGAATGCAGGGTGTTATCTTATTGGTTGATAATGCATCCAGCTACACCCCTATGGAGACAGCATCATGCATGGTTGCAGCACTCACAACGTCTACATTCCGGTATCTTGCTGACAAAGAGTGCGCAGTGCAGAAAATCATTGTGCCACAGATAGGGGGTCTTTTCTATAGTAACTATGTGCGAACATTACTTCAAATTTGATACCCTATTCATGGGAGAAGAGAATTTAGCACAAAACATACCCTAATCAAGGGTGACCGAAAAAAAAAAAAAAAACACACAAAATGTAGGCCAAAAATCTACCCAAGTTTTTTCGAGTCATAATGCCTTAAAATGGACCCCCTTTTCCCCAAAATTGCCTAAAAAACAACCCTTTTCAAGGGCCCTTGCGGGTCCGTACCTAGAGTCCAAAAACATACCCTTTCCCTTGAAATCATGTTCACACATAGGAAGCAAAGCTCAGGGAGTGACCCCCCTAGTGGGTTAAGACCATGATGGAACATGGGCAACTTTTGACATATCTCTTTATGAACAACATAGTACATTAAGTCGTGCTTTGTCATTCGTTCTCTACCCAGGGCTATCAAGCATCATGTCAACTTTACATGGCTGATATGCTCCCAAAGAGTCAGCTCGATGTATGAATGCAGCATTAGCAGGAAGACTTGAAATGCATGATTGCATGATGACAACCAAAAAGATGGTTAAAATACCTTTCTAATGAATCTTTGCCTAGTCGGTACTTATGGGGAAACCCACGACAAGAACTAGACACTAATCACGGACACTATAAATAGAGGTGGGGGGGGGGAGGGCTGGGTAATCAAGATGTTGTGTGTAGGCCGGTTGAGTGGTGCAGTGTGTCACAAAGACTCAAATGGAGCAGGGCAGTGTCTAGCATTGAAGCCGCTAGTATATACATATACACTGTATCACTTAAACAGCTAAATGGCGGCGGCCTCAGCAGATCAGTTGGCACAGGTGGCATGAGCGTGAGAAAGAGGTCAGGTGCCTCATTCTCTTCCAGGCACACTCTTCTGCCCCCCCCCCCGCCTTATAAATAGATTTGGGTCCATCTTTAAAATCGCCCCATGGACGGCTTTTCACTTTTTAGAACTTAATTGTCAGAAAATATATTTGCCCACTGATTTAGGCCCCATTATTTTTCTTGGGGTGGTTAAACCTGTAACTAACTAAATAGACGGTGATAGATTAGGTCCTATTTTTGGTACTGTGGCGGGCAGCCGCAGATGGTGAAGAGTGTGTTTTGAACGCTGATCCATCTGCGGGACCACCTCTGGATCCACGGGGATGGCACTTAGTACATTTTGTATACACAGGTGTGCGGCTGGCAAGGGTGGTTTTTGAGAAAAATCCCCCTAGCCAAGGGTTAGTTTTCAGCAAAATCCCTCCAGCCAAGGGTCTGTTTTTACTAAAATCCTTCTAACCAAGGGTCATTTTTTAATTTTCACCAAATTCATGGAAAAACTGTCACTTTTGGCAAATTTCTCTAAACATGAAGCACTTTTGATCAAAATTGCTCTAACCAAGAGGTGCGTGTCCAGGCCTTTTTTACCAAATCCCTCTAGCCAAGGGTAAGGTTTTTGTCAGAGGCTCAGTCGCACACCTGTGTCAAATAAATTTGAGTACCCCCCCGGGAGTTTTACATCTGCGGGTGTTTTTTGAGCGCATCCAGAGTGGGTTATTTTTTTTGTTCCCCAAACAGTGGATCAGTGTTGTCAGGAGGGCCCTTGACCCGGACACCCATATGGTACAACATAGTTATGAGTGCACGTGAGGAAGTGCATGGGAGCCCAGGGGCAGATCCAGCACTTTGTGAAGGGTTGTTGCTGGAGGGGGGCATGGATATACAGCGTTTAACAGGTTGTTGCTGGAGGGGGCACATGAGTATACAGGGTTTAACAGGTTGTTGCTGGAGGGGGCACATGAGTATACAGGGTTTAACAGGTTGTTGCTGGAGGGGGGACATAGGTTGTTGAGGGCTTCCCTAGCCCATATTAAAAGGGTCTTTTTTTCTCCTCTTTTCTGTCTGCTCTTTTGTTTGCCTGGTGCCCATATGCGTGGACACAGACACATCTATATACCTGTAAAACTGATGTAAAATGTAGCTTTCTCGCCATGAATATGACCTTAGCTGTCGAAATGACGTTAAACATCCATTACTCACTCACTCCATACATTGTTGTTTGTGGGGGGAAATGAGTATACAGGGCTCAACAGGTTGTTGCTGGAGGGGGGGGGGACATGAGTCTCCAGGGTTTAGCAGGTTGTTGCTGGAGGGGGGACATGGCTATACTGGGTTTAGCAGGTTGTTCTTGGAGTGTGACATTAGGAGAAGCTAAGTTATCAAGCATAGAAGGATTTATCATGTCCCTTCTGCCACCAGCTGATAACACTGATAAAAGTATTCTACTAGAAGGGAATACAGTGTCAATAAGGTGCACCATGTGTGCCACACTAGACATTGCGCTGTCTCTTCCTGTTGTAGTTAGTACCTCCTGTAATGTAGATGTGCTGATACTGTATATCTCAGGCCAACCTATTGGATTCCAGAAATAATCCAGGTATGGGGTGCTGATACCATCTATTGGAATCAAACCCCTCGGTGTCCTCTGAGATAAGAAAGGACATGAACCATTGAGTTTTGTTCAAGTTCCGGTTCTAGGCATGGGAATCTAGGCATGGGAACTAATATCTTGTGTTGGAGTCGAAGCCCTCAGTGTCCTTTGAGATAAGAACCCATCAATATTTGACAATTAGTAATGAACAGACTACTTATTATCCATCCGTCAATCCAACTGTCCCTTCAGGCCTTTGGCCATTCGTCCATCCCTCCCTCAGTCATCCCTTTGTGCGCCCTTCCCCCTTTGTGCGCCCTTTGTGCGCCCTTTGTGCGCCCTTCCCCGCGTGGGTCCCCTCGTGGGTCCCCGCGTGGGTCCCCGCGTGGGTCCCCGCGTGGGTCCCCGCGTGGGTCCCCGCGTGGGTCCCCGCGTGGGTCCCCGCGTGGGTCCCCGCGTGGGTCCCCGCGTGGGTCCCCGCGTGGGTCCCCGCGTGGGTCCCTGCGTGGGTCCCCGCGTGGGTCGCCGCCCCTCACGTCGCCGCCCCTCACGTCGCCGCCCCTCACGTCGCCGCCCCTCACGTCGCCGCCCGCTCACGTCGCCCCCTCACGTCGCCGCCCCTCACGTCGCCGCCCCTCACGTCGCCGCCCGCTCACGTCGCCCCCTCACGTCGCCGCCCCTCACGTCACCCCCCCTCACGTCACCCCCCCTCACGTCACCCCCCCTCACGTAGTCTGTTCCTTATTAATTGTCAAATATTGATGGGTTCTTATCTCAGAGGACACTGAGGGCTTCGACTCCAACACAAGGTATTAGTTTTCCATGTTTAGATTCCCATGCCTAGAACGGGAACTTGAACAAAACGCAATGGTTTATGTCTTTTCTTATCTCAGAAGACACTGAGGGGTAAATTTTGATCATAGGGCTTATCCAAGTTCAATGGTTCCATATAGTGTGTAGGATAGGTGGTCTGTTCAGAATTAATTGGCAAAGAATATTGTGTTTTCTTATCTCAGAGACACCAATAGGTTGGACTGAGATATACAGTATCAGTACCCCATGCCTAGATATTTTTCCTGAATCTGAACTTGTACAAAAAGCAATAGTTCCATCACGTATGGAAGAGAGCCTTGCTGATGGCATATTCTAAAAGTGTGTAGGATAAGTAGTCTGTTCTGATTAATTGGCAAAGATTGATGTGTTTTTAATTGCCAAAGATGGATGTGTATTCTAATCGCGGAGGACACAGAGGGGTTTGACTCCCATACATGGTATCAGTACCCTATGCCTAGATTTTTTTTCCGAATCAGAACTTGAACAAATTCAATTGTTCCATATTCTATATAGAAAGGCCATTCTAATTGCTTATTACAATAGTGTGTAGAATAAGTAGTCTGTTCATGAATTATTATCAAATTCAAAGATTGATGGCTTTCTTATCTATGAGGAAACCTAGGGCTTCGACTCCTATACATGATATCAGTACCCCATGGCTAGATCTTTTCAAAAGCAATGAATCCATATTTGCTAAAGGGCTTTCTAAGGGTATATTCCTATAGTGTGTAGAACATGAAGTGTGTAGGACATGTAGTGTGTAGGACATGTAGGAGGAGATGAGTATTCAGGGTTTAGCAGGTTGTTACTGGAGGTGGGACATAGTTAGACTGGGTTTAACAGGTTGTTGCTGGAGGAGGGACATGAGTATACAGGGTTTAACAGGTTGGTGCTTGAGGCGGGTCATAGGTGTAACAAAGATTGCGTCGGAATAAAAGTGTGGTCCAGTGCAATTCAAAAAAGAAAAAAAACAGTCCGGTCCAGTGCACTTAAAAAAGACATCCATGAAAAAAAAAAAAGAGGTTCCGTCCATCGCTTTAGCCATTGCTTCAGCCGTCTTGCCCTCTTTGAATCTGTCCACTAATCTTATTCCCTCTGTTCCTCCATCCCTTCCTCCATCCATCTGTCACTCCCTCCCTGTCCATCCCTCCCTCCTTGCCCCCCTCCTTCCCACTACTCCCTCCTCACCCCTCCTGTCATGCCTCCTTCCCCAATTCATGCCTCATCCACTCCATCCCTCCCTCTCTGTCCAAAACCACAGAAAGCAAAAATTGACAGGTTGATTCTTTCCGTGATATATAGGGGGGATAGCGGGAAGTTAAGTATCCCAGGGTTAGATTTTTTCCTAAATGGGAATTGAACAAAAATCAATTGTTCCATATCCTATGGAGGAAGGGCTTTCTAAAGGCATATTTCCAATTGTGTGTATAATAAGTAGTCTGTTCATTAATAATTGTCAAATATTGATGGATTCTTATCTCAAAGGACACTGAGGGCTTCGACTCCAACACAAGGTATTAGTTTCCCATGCCTAGATTCCCATGCCTAGAACGGGAACTTGAACAAAACTCAATGGTTTCATGTCTTTTCTTATCTCAGAAGACACTGAGGGGTAAATTTTGATCATAGGGCTTATCCAAGCAAGATTAGCCAACCAAACTCGCTTTGAATCCATTATTCAAAATTTCTAAAGATAGTTCTATTTAGTTGCTCCGCAAAAGGGGGGGCAACACTTTTACTTCAGATCAAAAATCTCAGCTTCTACTGAACCAATTTAATCCTCCTTTTGTATGTCAAGAGTTCAAAGTTGGGGCTTCAAAAGCTAGCATGCTCATCTTTATGTGACGCCCATGACGCATTTAACTTTCATGGCATAGCGAGCGCCAGGGCTTGTAACGCGTGTCAACTCCGCAGGTGATTAATGAAGTGTTAAGCTGCTGGTAAGGCTGCATCGGACTTGACAGCTAGGGATGTCAAAGTCAAGCTGATGAGGATGGTCCTCGCAGCATGATGGTATCAGCAACCCCAGTTCAGGGATGCTCTGAAGCTTACCAAGGATCACACAATCATTCCCAACATGAATGATACCTTCTGGGGGCAGTGTGATAATGGAGGAGGAGTCAACGCCTACGGGCTTTGCCTCCAAAGACTTAGGGACAATCCTCTTAAAAAGACCCCATAAGGGGTCTATAGCCCAAAAACTCAGTGTAACCAAAGACAAGCCGTGCCGGCTACACGTTTATGTCCACTAATATAGCTTCACTCTTCCAAATTAACATGTGTAGGGGTTGGATTCCCAGTGCCTTGGTGATAAGCCTTCAATATCACTTTCAATTGGGTAATCCGGCTCCCCTCTGTACCATAGTGATCCAGTAACATACGGCGCAGTCAGATTGTCAGACGGGGGAGTAGCTCAGTTGGTAGAGCAGCAGGTTACATAGTCTGAGGTCGTGGGTTCGAGTCCCACTTTCTCCAGATGACATTTCAGTGACCGTCACACATGGTTAGAAACTTCTTAAAAACACCTCGCTAAAATGAGCAACATCAACCCAAGTTACAAAGAAAAGTGTCTCTTTTTATTAAAGTGTGCTCCTTCTGACTTCTCATACATTGCTGTATGGGTAGGAGGGAATGATGCCCATCCTCTCAGGGACCCCCTGTCCTTCAACAAAGATAGATTCTCTTCAACTGTCAGTAAATTCCTGACTCCTATTCAAAAGCTCAGCCCCCATTTCCACATTATAGTGGTGGCAGCAACCATGCGGGACAGCCCATCGCAGTTTCGTAGAATTTCTTGGGTAAAAAATTCCCAAGCAGATCGCTAATAAGAATAACTTCTTGTTTGCAAATGCGTTCAATGCCATTCACGAGAACAAAAATATTAAAACTAAACTCAATCCCAAAGACATGGTTCATCTCACGGCCCCCGCCAAGCTAGTAGGCATTAACACCATTCACAGTGCTATTCAACACTCAGCACATCAAGTACCTTCCAGGCCCACTTCTGAAAACCCTGCCCCTAAGGCAGTCTACGTTAAAGGACCAAAACACGTCCTCTCTATGATGTATGCCGCTGACCACTGGTTCGGGGCTCTTCGGTACCCTACGGCAGAACATGCGTACCAACATCAGAAATTAATCTCTTTTGGCTTCTATGGCAGTGGCAATGATGTCATGAAAGATCCCTCCCCTATGCAGCTAAAGCTGCTGGTAAGGCTGCATCGGACTTGACAGCTAGGAATGTCAAAGTCAAGCTGATGAGGATGGTCCTCGCAGCACGATGGTATCAGCAACCCCAGTTCAGGGATGCTCTGAAGCTTACCAAGGATCACACAATCATTCCCAACATGAATGATGCCTTCTGGGGGCAGTGTGATAATGGAGGAGGAGTCAACGCCTACGGGCTTTGCCTCCAAAGACTTAGGGACAATCTTCTTAAATAGACCCCCATAAGGGGTCTATAGCCCAGAAACCCAGTGTAGCTTACTGGGTAACCAAAGGCAAGCCGTGCCGGCTACACGTTAAAGTCCACTAATATAGCTTCACTCTTCCAAATTAACATGTGTAGGGGTCGGATTCCCAGTGCCTTGGTGATAAGCCCTCAATATCACTTGGGTAATCCGGCTCCCCTCTGTACCATAGTGATCCAGTATCGTATGGCGCGGTCAGATTGTCAGACGGGGGAGTAGCTCAGTTGGTAGAGCAGCAGGTTACATAGTCTGAGGTCGTGGGTTCGAGTCCCGCTTTCTCCAGATGACATTTCAGCGACCGTTACACATGTTTAGAAACTTCTTAAAAATGCCTCGCTAAAATGAGCAACATCAACCCAAATTACAAAGAAAAGTGTCTCTTTGTATTAAAGTGTGCTCCTTCTGACTTCTCATACATTGCTGTATGGGTAGGAGGGAATGATGCCCATCCTCTTAGGGACCCCCTGTTCTTCAACAAAGATAGATTCCCAAGCAGATCGCTAATAAGAATAACTTCTTGTTTGCAAATGCGTTCAATGCCATTCACGAGAACAAAAATATTAAAACTAAACTCAATCCCAAAGACATGGTTCATCTCACAGCCCCCGCCAAGCTAGTAGGCATTAACACCATTCACAGTGCTATTCAACACTCAGCACATCAAGTACCTTCCAGGCCCACTTCTGAAAACCCTGCCCCTAAGGCAGTCTACGTTAAAGGACCAAAACACATCCTCTCTATGATGTATGCCGCTGACCACTGGTTCGGGGCTCTTCGGTACCCTACGGCAGAACATGCGTACCAACATCAGAAATTAATCTCTTTTGGCTTCTATGGCAGTGGCGATGATGTCATGAAAGATCCCTCCCCTATGCAGCTAAAGCTGCTGGTAAGGCTGCATCGGACTTGACAGCTAGGGATGTCAAAGTCAAGCTGATGAGGATGGTCCTCGCAGCATGATGGTATCAGCAACCCCAGTTCAGGGATGCTCTGAAGCTTACCAAGGATCACACAATCATTCCCAACATGAATGATACCTTCTGGGGGCAGTGTGATAATGGAGGAGGAGTCAACGCCTACGGGCTTTGCCTCCAAAGACTTAGGGACAATCCTCTTAAAAAGACCCCATAAGGGGTCTATAGCCCAAAAACTCAGTGTAACCAAAGACAAGCCGTGCCGGCTACACGTTTATGTCCACTAATATAGCTTCACTCTTCCAAATTAACATGTGTAGGGGTTGGATTCCCAGTGCCTTGGTGATAAGCCTTCAATATCACTTTCAATTGGGTAATCCGGCTCCCCTCTGTACCATAGTGATCCAGTAACATACGGCGCAGTCAGATTGTCAGACGGGGGAGTAGCTCAGTTGGTAGAGCAGCAGGTTACATAGTCTGAGGTCGTGGGTTCGAGTCCCACTTTCTCCAGATGACATTTCAGTGACCGTCACACATGGTTAGAAACTTCTTAAAAACACCTCGCTAAAATGAGCAACATCAACCCAAGTTACAAAGAAAAGTGTCTCTTTTTATTAAAGTGTGCTCCTTCTGACTTCTCATACATTGCTGTATGGGTAGGAGGGAATGATGCCCATCCTCTCAGGGACCCCCTGTCCTTCAACAAAGATAGATTCTCTTCAACTGTCAGTAAATTCCTGACTCCTATTCAAAAGCTCAGCCCCCATTTCCACATTATAGTGGTGGCAGCAACCATGCGGGACAGCCCATCGCAGTTTCGTAGAATTTCTTGGGTAAAAAATTCCCAAGCAGATCGCTAATAAGAATAACTTCTTGTTTGCAAATGCGTTCAATGCCATTCACGAGAACAAAAATATTAAAACTAAACTCAATCCCAAAGACATGGTTCATCTCACGGCCCCCGCCAAGCTAGTAGGCATTAACACCATTCACAGTGCTATTCAACACTCAGCACATCAAGTACCTTCCAGGCCCACTTCTGAAAACCCTGCCCCTAAGGCAGTCTACGTTAAAGGACCAAAACACGTCCTCTCTATGATGTATGCCGCTGACCACTGGTTCGGGGCTCTTCGGTACCCTACGGCAGAACATGCGTACCAACATCAGAAATTAATCTCTTTTGGCTTCTATGGCAGTGGCAATGATGTCATGAAAGATCCCTCCCCTATGCAGCTAAAGCTGCTGGTAAGGCTGCATCGGACTTGACAGCTAGGAATGTCAAAGTCAAGCTGATGAGGATGGTCCTCGCAGCACGATGGTATCAGCAACCCCAGTTCAGGGATGCTCTGAAGCTTACCAAGGATCACACAATCATTCCCAACATGAATGATGCCTTCTGGGGGCAGTGTGATAATGGAGGAGGAGTCAACGCCTACGGGCTTTGCCTCCAAAGACTTAGGGACAATCTTCTTAAATAGACCCCCATAAGGGGTCTATAGCCCAGAAACCCAGTGTAGCTTACTGGGTAACCAAAGGCAAGCCGTGCCGGCTACACGTTAAAGTCCACTAATATAGCTTCACTCTTCCAAATTAACATGTGTAGGGGTCGGATTCCCAGTGCCTTGGTGATAAGCCCTCAATATCACTTGGGTAATCCGGCTCCCCTCTGTACCATAGTGATCCAGTATCGTATGGCGCGGTCAGATTGTCAGACGGGGGAGTAGCTCAGTTGGTAGAGCAGCAGGTTACATAGTCTGAGGTCGTGGGTTCGAGTCCCGCTTTCTCCAGATGACATTTCAGCGACCGTTACACATGTTTAGAAACTTCTTAAAAATGCCTCGCTAAAATGAGCAACATCAACCCAAATTACAAAGAAAAGTGTCTCTTTGTATTAAAGTGTGCTCCTTCTGACTTCTCATACATTGCTGTATGGGTAGGAGGGAATGATGCCCATCCTCTTAGGGACCCCCTGTTCTTCAACAAAGATAGATTCCCAAGCAGATCGCTAATAAGAATAACTTCTTGTTTGCAAATGCGTTCAATGCCATTCACGAGAACAAAAATATTAAAACTAAACTCAATCCCAAAGACATGGTTCATCTCACAGCCCCCGCCAAGCTAGTAGGCATTAACACCATTCACAGTGCTATTCAACACTCAGCACATCAAGTACCTTCCAGGCCCACTTCTGAAAACCCTGCCCCTAAGGCAGTCTACGTTAAAGGACCAAAACACATCCTCTCTATGATGTATGCCGCTGACCACTGGTTCGGGGCTCTTCGGTACCCTACGGCAGAACATGCGTACCAACATCAGAAATTAATCTCTTTTGGCTTCTATGGCAGTGGCGATGATGTCATGAAAGATCCCTCCCCTATGCAGCTAAAGCTGCTGGTAAGGCTGCATCGGACTTGACAGCTAGGGATGTCAAAGTCAAGCTGACGAGGATGGTCCTCGCAGCACGATGGTATCAGCAACCCCAGTTCAGGGATGCTCTGAAGCTTACCAAGGATCACACAATCATTCCCAACATGAATGATGCCTTCTGGGGGCAGTGTGATAATGGAGGAGGAGTCAACGCCTACGGGCTTTGCCTCCAAAGACTTAGGGACAATCTTCTTAAATAGACCCCCATGAGGGGTCTATAACCCAGAAACCCAGTGTAGCTTACTAGGTAACCAAAGGCAAGCCGTGCCGGCTACACGTTAAAGTCCACTAATATAGCTTCACTCTTCCAAATTAACATGTGTAGGGGTCGGATTCCCAGTGCCTTGGTTAGGGACTCCAGTAAAAAATGAGAAATATTAAATGATCAACTCTATTTCTTTTATGATATAGAATGTGAGAGATGTAAACTAAATCTTTTGGAATTTTCTTTCCATCTATGATAGAACTCAGACAATCTTCAATTGGTGTAAATATTATCCACCCAGTTCCTCTAGTACATTTCCTATATAATTGCTATCCAGCTTTAGAGTCCCAGTGAACCTGTGTGGGGGAGGGTGATAGGGTCTGCCAGGTGAGTGGGGTATGTGGGAGGTAGTTATATAAGGGGTTTGGAGGGCATCTGAAGTACTGGCCAGGCTAGGCCATGATTGACAGGCCCTCTTAACATGATCACCCATTATACTAGTATAGAGTAAACCAATTGTCCTAATGACCCAATCATAAGTAATATGATGTTATGGTCTAGGAAGAGGTGAGAGGATCATCTGATTGCTTCCATTTTTTAACATGATATAAAAACATATTGGATGAGATCACAAACCGAAAAGCAACGGAAAGCATTCATAAATTCATAGGGTTTTGATATAATCTATTTTATCTCCAAAATATTTGGTAACTTCTCTTAGCTGCAGTCACTTATTGTAGGGATGGCTGGATAGGCCTTTCTCTTGAGTATATTTCTCTGTGCTTACCTAAAAGTAACAGATGAAATGTCACTCCCTAAGAGGGGAGTTTTATAACAGTGTCTGTGAGGCACAGCTGCACCAAAATGCTCTACTGCTGTGTGCACCGTGCACTGGGGTTCACCTAGCATGAAAGATCCCTCCCCTAAGCAGCTAAAGCTGCTGGTAAGGCTGCATCGGACTTGACAGCTAGGGATGTCAAAGTCGAGCTGATGAGGATGGTCCTCGCAGCACGATGGTATCAGCAACCCCAGTTCAGGGATGCTCTGAAGCTTACCAAGGATCACACAATCATTCCCAACATGAATGATGCCTTCTGGGGGCAGTGTGATAATGGAGGAGGAGTCAACGCCTACGGGCTTTGCCTCCAAAGACTTAGGGACAATCTTCTTAAATAGACCCCCATAAGGGGTCTATAGCCCAGAAACCCAGTGTAGCTTACTGGGTAACCAAAGGCAAGCCGTGCCGGCTACACGTTAAAGTCCACTAATATAGCTTCACTCTTCCAAATTAGAATGTGTAGGGGTCGGATTCCCAGTGCCTTGGTGATAAGCCCTCAATATCACTTGGGTAATCCGGCTCCCCTCTGTACCATAGTGATCCAGTATCGTATGGCGCGGTCAGATTGTCAGACAGGGGAGTAGCTCAGTTGGTAGAGCAGCAGGTTACATAGTCTGAGGTCGTGGGTTCGAGTCCCGCTTTCTCCAGATGACATTTCAGCGACCGTTACACATGTTTAGAAACTTCTTAAAAACACCTCGCTAAAATGAGCAACATCAACCCAGATTACAAAGAAAAGTGTCTCTTTGTATTAAAGTGTGCTCCTTCTGACTTCTCATACATTGCTGTATGGGTAGGAGGGAATGATGCCCATCCTCTTAGGGACCCCCTGTCCTTCAACAAAGATAGATTCTCTTCAACTGTCAGTAAATTCCTGACTCCTATTCAAAAGCTCAGCCCCCATTCCCACATTATAGTGGTGGCAGCAACCATGCGGGACAGCCCATCCCAGTTTCGTAGAATTTCTTGGGTAAAAAATTCCCAAGCAGATCGCTAATAAGAATAACTTCTTGTTTGCAAATGCGTTCAATGCCATTCACGAGAACAAAAATATTAAAACTAAACTCAATCCCAAAGACATGGTTCATCTCACGGCCCCCGCCAAGCTAGTAGGCATTAACACCATTCACAGTGCTATTCAACACTCAGCACATCAAGTACCTTCCAGGCCCACTTCTGAAAACTCTGCCCCTAAGGCAGTCTACGTTAAAGGACCAAAACACGTCCTCTCTATGATGTATGCCGCTGACCACTGGTTCGGGGCTCTTCGGTACCCCACGGCAGAACATGCGTACCAACATCAGAAATTAATCTCTTTTGGCTTCTATGGCAGTGCCGATGATGTCATGAAAGATCCCTCCCCTATGCAGCTAAAGCTGCTGGTAAGGCTGCATCGGACTTGACAGCTAGGAATGTCAAAGTCAAGCTGATGAGGATGGTCCTCGCAGCATGATGGTATCAGCAACCCCAGTTCAGGGATGCTCTGAAGCTTACCAAGGATCACACAATCATTCCCAACAGGAATGATGCCTTCTGGGGGCCTTGTGATAATGGAGGAGGAGTCAACGCCTACGGGCTTTGCCTCCAAAGACTTAGGGACAATCTTCTTAAATAGATCCCCATAAGGGGTCTATAGCCCAGAAACCCAGTGTAGCTTACTGGGTAACTAAAGGCAAGCCGTGCTGGCTACACGTTAAAGTCCACTAATATAGCTTCACTCTTCCAAATTAACATGTGTAGGGGTCGGATTCCCAGTGCCTTGGTGATAAGCCCTCAATATCACTTGGGTAATCCGGCTCCCCTCTGTACCATAGTGATCCAGTATCGTATGGCGCGGTCAGATTGTCAGACGGGGGAGTAGCTCAGTTGGTAGAGCAGCAGGTTACATAGTCTGAGGTCGTGGGTTCGAGTCCCGCTTTCTCCAGATGACATTTCAGCGACCGTTACACATGTTTAGAAACTTCTTAAAAACACCTCGCTAAAATGAGCAACATCAACCCAAATTACAAAGAAAAGTGTCTCTTTGTATTAAAGTGTGCTCCTTCTGACTTCTCATACATTGCTGTATGGGTAGGAGGGAATGATGCCCATCCTCTTAGGGACCCCCTGTCCTTCAACAAAGATAGATTCTCTTCAACTGTCAGTAAATTCCTGACTCCTATTCAAAAGCTCAGCCCCCATTCCCACATTATAGTGGTGGCAGCAACCATGCGGGACAGCCCATCCCAGTTTCGTAGAATTTCTTGGGTAAAAAATTCCCAAGCAGATCGCTAATAAGAATAACTTCTTGTTTGCAAATGCGTTCAATGCCATTCACGAGAACAAAAATATTAAAACTAAACTCAATCCCAAAGACATGGTTCATCTCACGGCCCCCGCCAAGCTAGTAGGCATTAACACCATTCACAGTGCTATTCAACACTCAGCACATCAAGTACCTTCCAGGCCCACTTCTGAAAACCCTGCCCCTAAGGCAGTCTACGTTAAAGGACCAAAACACGTCCTCTCTATGATGTATGCCGCTGACCACTGGTTCGGGGCTCTTCGGTACTCCACGGCAGAACATGCGTACCAACATCAGAAATTAATCTCTTTTGGCTTCTATGGCAGTGGCGATGATGTCATGAAAGATCCCTCCCCTATGCAGCTAAAGCTGCTGGTAAGGCTGCATCGGACTTGACAGCTAGGAATGTCAAAGTCAAGCTGATGAGGATGGTCCTCGCAGCACGATGGTATCAGCAACCCCAGTTCAGGGATGCTCTGAAGCTTACCAAGGATCACACAATCATTCCCAACATGAATGATGCCTTCTGGGGGCAGTGTGATAATGGAGGAGGAGTCAACGCCTACGGGCTTTGCCTCCAAAGACTTAGGGACAATCTTCTTAAATAGACCCCAATAAGGGGTCTATAGCCCAGAAACCCAGTGTAGCTTACTGGGTAACCAAAGGCAAGCCGTGCCGGCTACACGTTAAAGTCCACTAATATAGCTTCACTCTTCCAAATTAACATGTGTAGGGGTCGGATTCCCAGTGCCTTGGTGATAAGCCCTCAATATCACTTGGGTAATCCGGCTCCCCTCTGTACCATAGTGATCCAGTATCGTATGGCGCGGTCAGATTGTCAGACGGGGGAGTAGCTCAGTTGGTAGAGCAGCAGGTTACATAGTCTGAGGTCGTGGGTTCGAGTCCCGCTTTCTCCAGATGACATTTCAGCGACTGTTACACATGTTTAGAAACTTCTTAAAAACACCTCGCTAAAATGAGCAACATCAACCCAAATTACAAAGAAAAGTGTCTCTTTGTATTAAAGTGTGCTCCTTCTGACTTCTCATACATTGCTGTATGGGTAGGAGGGAATGATGCCCATCCTCTTAGGGACCCCCTGTCCTTCAACAAAGATAGATTCTCTTCAACTGTCAGTAAATTCCTGACTCCTATTCAAAAGCTCAGCCCCCATTCCCACATTATAGTGGTGGCAGCAACCATGCGGGACAGCCCATCGCAGTTTCGTAGAATTTCTTGGGTAAAAAATTCCCAAGCAGATCGCTAATAAGAATAACTTCTTGTTTGCAAATGCGTTCAATGCCATTCACGAGAACAAAAATATTAAAACTAAACTCAATCCCAAAGACATGGTTCATCTCACGGCCCCCGCCAAGCTAGTAGGCATTAACACCATTCACAGTGCTATTCAACACTCAGCACATCAAGTACCTTCCAGGCCCACTTCTGAAAACCCTGCCCCTAAGGCAGTCTACGTTAAAGGACCAAAACACGTCCTCTCTATGATGTATGCCGCTGACCACTGGTTCGGGGCTCTTCGGTACTCCACGGCAGAACATGCGTACCAACATCAGAAATTAATCTCTTTTGGCTTCTATGGCAGTGGCGATGATGTCATGAAAGATCCCTCCCCTATGCAGCTAAAGCTGCTGGTAAGGCTGCATCGGACTTGACAGCTAGGAATGTCAAAGTCAAGCTGATGAGGATGGTCCTCGCAGCACGATGGTATCAGCAACCCCAGTTCAGGGATGCTCTGAAGCTTACCAAGGATCACACAATCATTCCCAACATGAATGATGCCTTCTGGGGGCAGTGTGATAATGGAGGAGGAGTCAACGCCTACGGGCTTTGCCTCCAAAGACTTAGGGACAATCTTCTTAAATAGACCCCAATAAGGGGTCTATAGCCCAGAAACCCAGTGTAGCTTACTGGGTAACCAAAGGCAAGCCGTGCCGGCTACACGTTAAAGTCCACTAATATAGCTTCACTCTTCCAAATTAACATGTGTAGGGGTCGGATTCCCAGTGCCTTGGTGATAAGCCCTCAATATCACTTGGGTAATCCGGCTCCCCTCTGTACCATAGTGATCCAGTATCGTATGGCGCGGTCAGATTGTCAGACGGGGGAGTAGCTCAGTTGGTAGAGCAGCAGGTTACATAGTCTGAGGTCGTGGGTTCGAGTCCCGCTTTCTCCAGATGACATTTCAGCGACTGTTACACATGTTTAGAAACTTCTTAAAAACACCTCGCTAAAATGAGCAACATCAACCCAAATTACAAAGAAAAGTGTCTCTTTGTATTAAAGTATGCTCCTTCTGACTTCTCATACATTGCTGTATGGGTAGGAGGGAATGATGCCCATCCTCTTAGGGACCCCCTGTCCTTCAACAAAGATAGATTCTCTTCAACTGTCAGTAAATTCCTGACTCCTATTCAAAAGCTCAGCCCCCATTTCCACATTATAGTGGTGGCAGCAACCATGCGGGACAGCCCATCCCAGTTTCGTAGAATTTCTTGGGTAAAAAATTCCCAAGCACATCGCTAATAAGAATAACTTCTTGTTTGCAAATGCGTTCAATGCCATTCACGAGAACAAAAATATTAAAACTAAACTCAATCCCAAAGACATGGTTCATCTCACGGCCCCCGCCAAGCTAGTAGGCATTAACACCATTCACAGTGCTATTCAACACTCAGCACATCAAGTACCTTCCAGGCCCACTTCTGAAAACCCTGCCCCTAAGGCAGTCTACGTTAAAGGACCAAAACACGTCCTCTCTATGATGTATGCCGCTGACCACTGGTTCGGGGCTCTTCGGTACCCTACGGCAGAACATGCGTACCAACATCAGAAATTAATCTCTTTTGGCTTCTATGGCAGTGGCGATGATGTCATGAAAGATCCCTCCCCTATGCAGCTAAAGCTGCTGGTAAGGCTGCATCGGACTTGACAGCTAGGAATGTCAAAGTCAAGCTGATGAGGATGGTCCTCGCAGCACGATGGTATCAGCAACCCCAGTTCAGGGATGCTCTGAAGCTTACCAAGGATCACACAATCATTCCCAACATGAATGATGCCTTCTGGGGGCAGTGTGATAATGGAGGAGGAGTCAACGCCTACGGGCTTTGCCTCCAAAGACTTAGGGACAATATTCTTAAATAGACACCCATAAGGGGTCTATAGCCCAGAAACCCAGTGTAGCTTACTGGGTAACCAAAGGCAAGCCGTGCCGGCTACACGTTAAAGTCCACTCATATAGCTTCACTCTTCCAAATTAACATGTGTAGGGGTCAGATTCCCAGTGCCTTGGTGATAAGCCCTCAATATCACTTGGGTAATCCGGCTCCCCTCTGTACCATAGTGATCCAGTATCGTATGGCGCGGTCAGATTGTCAGACGGGGAAGTAGCTCAGTTGGTAGAGCAGCAGGTTACATAGTCTGAGGTCGTGGGTTCGAGTCCCGCTTTCGCCAGATGACATTTCAGCGACCGTTACACATGTTTAGAAACTTCTTAAAAACACCTCGCTAAAATGAGCAACATCAACCCAAATTACAAAGAAAAGTGTCTCTTTGTATTAAAGTGTGCTCCTTCTGACTTCTCATACATTGCTGTATGGGTAGGAGGGAATGATGCCCATCCTCTTAGGGACCCCCTGTCCTTCAACAAAGATAGACTCTCTTCAACTGTCAGTAAATTCCTGACTCCTATTCAAAAGCTCAGACCCCATTTCCACATTATAGTGGTGGCAGCAACCATGCGGGACAGCCCTTCGCAGTTTCGTAGAATTTCTTGGGTAAAAAATTCCCAAGCAGATCGCTAATAAGAATAACTTCTTGTTTGCAAATGCGTTCAATGCCCTTCACGAGAACAAAAATATTAAAACTAAACTCAATCCCAAAGACATGGTTCATCTCACGGCCCCCGCCAAGCTAGTAGGCATTAACACCATTCACAGTGCTATTCAACACTCAGCACATCAAGTACCTTCCAGGCCCACTTCTGAAAACCCTGCCCCTAAGGCAGTCTACGTTGAAGGACCAAAACACGTCCTCTCTATGATGTATGCCGCTGACCACTGGTTCGGGGCTCTTCGGTACCCTACGGCAGAACATGCGTACCAACATCAGAAATTAATCTCTTTTGGCTTCTATGGCAGTGGCGATGATGTCATGAAAGATCCCTCCCCTATGCAGCTAAAGCTGCTGGTAAGGCTGCATCGGACTTGACAGCTAGGAATGTCAAAGTCAAGCTGATGAGGATGGTCCTCGCAGCACGATGGTATCAGCAACCCCAGTTCAGGGATGCTCTGAAGCTTACCAAGGATCACACAATCATTCCCAACATGAATGATGCCTTCTGGGGGCAGTGTGATAATGGAGGAGGAGTCAACGCCTACGGGCTTTGCCTCCAAAGACTTAGGGACAATCTTCTTAAATAGACCCCCATAAGGGGTCTATAGCCCAGAAACCCAGTGTAGCTTACTGGGTAACCAAAGGCAAGCCGTGCCGGCTACACGTTAAAGTCCACTAATATAGCTTCACTCTTCCAAATTAACATGTGTAGGGGTCGGATTCCCAGTGCCTTGGTGATAAGCCCTCAATATCACTTGGGTAATCCGGCTCCCCTCTGTACCATAGTGATCCAGTATCGTATTGCGCGGTCAGATTGTCAGACGGGGAAGTAGCTCAGTTGGTAGAGCAGCAGGTTACATAGTCTGAGGTCGTGGGTTCGAGTCCCGCTTTCTCCAGATGACATTTCAGCGACCGTTACACATGTTTAGAAACTTCTTAAAAACACCTCGCTAAAATGAGCAACATCAACCCAAATTACAAAGAAAAGTGTCTCTTTGTATTAAAGTGTGCTCCTTCTGACTTCTCATACATTGCTGTATGGGTAGGAGGGAATGATGCCCATCCTCTTAGGGACCCCCTGTCCTTCAACAAAGATAGATTCTCTTCAACTGTCAGTAAATTCCTGACTCCTATTCAAAAGCTCAGCCCCCATTTCCACATTATAGTGGTGGCAGCAACCATGCGGGACAGTCCATCGCAGTTTCGTAGAATTTCTTGGGTAAAAAATTCCCAAGCAGATCGCTAATAAGAATAACTTCTTGTTTGCAAATGCGTTCAATGCCATTCACGAGAACAAAAATATTAAAACTAAACTCAATCCCAAAGACATGGTTCATCTCACGGCCCCCGCCAAGCTAGTAGGCATTAACACCATTCACAGTGCTATTCAACACTCAGCACATCAAGTACCTTCCAGGCCCACTTCTGAAAACCCTGCCCCTAAGGCAGTCTACGTTAAAGGACCAAAACACGTCCTCTCTATGATGTATGCCGCTGACCACTGGTTCAGGGCTCTTCGGTACCCTACGGCAGAACATGCGTACCAACATCAGAAATAAATCTCTTTTGGCTTCTATGGCAGTGCCGATGATGTCATGAAAGATCCCTCCCCTATGCAGCTAAAGCTGCTGGTAAGGCTGCATCGGACTTGACAGCTAGGGATGTCAAAGTCAAGCTGATGAGGATGGTCCTGGCAGCACGATGGTATCAGCTACCCCAGTTCAGGGATGCTCTGAAGCTTACCAAGGATCACACAATCATTCCCAACATGAATGATGCCTTCTGGGGGCAGTGTGATAATGGAGGAGGAGTCAACGCCTACGGGCTTTGCCTCCAAAGACTTAGGGACAATCTTCTTAAATAGACCCCCATAAGGGGTCTATAGCCCAGAAACCCAGTGTAGCTTACTGGGTAACCAAAGGCAAGCCGTGCCGGCTACACGTTAAAGTCCACTAATATAGCTTCACTCTTCCAAATTAGAATGTGTAGGGGTCGGATTCCCAGTGCCTTGGTGATAAGCCCTCAATATCACTTGGGTAATCCGGCTCCCCTCTGTACCATAGTGATCCAGTATCGTATGGCGCGGTCAGATTGTCAGACGGGGGAGTAGCTCAGTTGGTAGAGCAGCAGGTTACATAGTCTGAGGTCGTGGGTTCGAGTCCCGCTTTCTCCAGATGACATTTCAGCGACCGTTACACATGTTTAGAAACTTCTTAAAATCACCTCGCTAAAATGAGCAACATCAACCCAAGTTACAAAGAAAAGTGTCTCTTTGTATTAAAGTGTGCTCCTTCTGACTTCTCATACATTGCTGTATGGGTAGGAGGGAATGATGCCCATCCTCTTAGGGACCCCCTGTCCTTCAACAAAGATAGATTCTCTTCAACTGTCAGTAAATTCCTGACTCCTATTCAAAAGCTCAGCCCCCATTTCCACATTATAGTGGTGGCAGCAACCATGCGGGACAGCCCATCGCAGTTTCGTAGAATTTCTTGGGTAAAAAATTCCCAAGCAGATCGCTAATAAGAATAACTTCTTGTTTGCAAATGCGTTCAATGCCATTCACGAGAACAAAAATATTAAAACTAAACTCAATCCCAAAGACATGGTTCATCTCACGGCCCCCGCCAAGCTAGTAGGCATTAACACCATTCACAGTGCTATTCAACACTCAGCACATCAAGTACCTTCCAGGCCCACTTCTGAAAACCCTGCCCCTAAGGCAGTCTACGTTAAAGGACCAAAACACGTCCTCTCTATGATGTATGCCGCTGACCACTGGTTCAGGGCTCTTCGGTACCCTACGGCAGAACATGCATACCAACATCAGAAATAAATCTCTTTTGGCTTCTATGGCAGCGCCGATGATGTCATGAAAGATCCCTCCCCTATGCAGCTAAAGCTGTTGGTAAGGCTGCATCGGACTTGACAGCTAGAAATGTCAAAGTCAAGCTGATGAGGATGGTCCTCGCAGCACGATGGTATCAGCAACCCCAGTTCAGGGATGCTCTGAAGCTTACCAAGGATCACACAATCATTCCCAACATGAATGATGCCTTCTGGGGGCAGTGTGATAATGGAGGAGGAGTCAACGCCTACGGGCTTTGCCTCCAAAGACTTAGGGACAATCTTCTTAAATAGACCCCCATAAGGGGTCTATAGCCCAGAAACCCAGTGTAGCTTACTGGGTAACCAAAGGCAAGCCGTGCCGGCTACACGTTAAAGTCCACTAATATAGCTTCACTCTTCCAAATTAACATGTGTAGGGGTCGGATTCCCAGTGCCTTGGTGATAAGCCCTCAATATCACTTGGGTAATCCGGCTCCCCTCTGTACCATAGTGATCCAGTATCGTATGGCGCGGTCAGATTGTCAGACGGGGGAGTAGCTCAGTTGGTAGAGCAGCAGGTTACATAGTCTGAGGTCGTGGGTTCGAGTCCCGCTTTCTCCAGATGACATTTCAGCGACCTTTACACATGTTTAGAAACTTCTTAAAAACACCTCGCTAAAATGAGCAACATCAACCCAAATTACAAAGAAAAGTGTCTCTTTGTATTAAAGTGTGCTCCTTCTGACTTCTCATACATTGCTGTATGGGTAGGAGGGAATGATGCCCATCCTCTTAGGGACCCCCTGTCCTTCAACAAAGATAGATTCTCTTCAACTGTCAGTAAATTCCTGACTCCTATTCAAAAGCTCAGCCCCCATTTCCACATTATAGTGGTGGCAGCAACCATGCGGGACAGCCCATCGCAGTTTCGTAGAATTTCTTGGGTAAAAAATTCCCAAGCAGATCGCTAATAAGAATAACTTCTTGTTTGCAAATGCGTTCAATGCCATTCACGAGAACAATAATATTAAAACTAAACTCAATCCCAAAGACTACCTGCTCATCATTACTTCCACTATCAGCCCATCCTCACCTCCACTACCTGCCCATGCTCAAATCCACTACCTGTCCAACCTCACTTCTGCTACCAGACCATCCTCAGTTCCACTAACTGCCCATCCTCACAGCCAGATTGGAAGTGAGAATGGGCTAGGTTTGGGTGTGAGACTGGGCTTTGTTTGGGTGTGAGAACTGGATAAGTCTGGGTGCGAGAATGGGCTGGGTTTTGGGGTGGGAATGGGCTAGCTTCGGGTGTGAGCATAGGCTAGATTTTTTAGGTGTTGGAATGGTCTAGGTTTAGGTTGTGAGGATGGGCTGGGTTTGTGATGTTTTTGGTGTGAAGTTGGGTGCTATTCACCAATCTGCGCAGAACTTTTTATTTTCTGAAACAATTCTACCCAAATTAGTTAAAATCAAAGAGGGACGCCATGAATATTGATTGTATGTAGCCTCCAATCTACGTAAAATGGCATAATTAGTGAAAACAAAAAAGGGACGCCATTAATATTGATTGTATGTAGCCTCCAATCTACGTGAAATGGCATAGACGGAGTTATTTTATTCTATGTAATTAAAATTTGATACGAAATCGCAGACAGTTGGACCCAATGGACCGTGCATCTGCTGTCTGCGCCAATTGGCAAATAGTGCTCAGAACTGACACCCACAAACCCTACACATACTTGTCTGTTGTTAATAATTGACTGTAAATGTGCCCCTTCCACTACCAGGTGACAGCCAACCAGGACTCCCTCGTCAGTGCTGGATACCAAACCGTAGTGCTATTTACTATGCACTCACAGACATGTTGTCACACCGTAGTGTTAAACTGAGATGCATTAGTCAATGTGTTGACAATTTCATTCAAAACAAATTTGTGATCTTTCAGACAAATTAGTGTGGTGGGCACCACGCTATACCGCTACGTTATGTGTTGAGGCGGTGTACGTCATAATGTATCCTTGGACCATACCTGACTACCAGCCAATCCCTATATCAACTACCAGCCCATCCTCACATCCACTTCCACTACCTGCTCATCGTTACTTCCACTATCAGTCCATCCTCACCTCCACTACCTGCCCATGCTCAAATCCACTACCTGTCCAACCTCACTTCTGCTACCAGACCATCCTCAGTTCCACTAACTTCCCATCCTCACAGCCAGATTGGAAGTGAGAATGGGCTAGGTTTGGGTGTGAGACTGGGCTTTGTTTGGGTGTGAGAACTGGATAAGTCTGGGTGCGAGAATGGGCTGGGTTTTGGGGTGGGAATGGGCTAGCTTCGGGTGTGAGCATAGGCTAGATTTTTTAGGTGTTGGAATGGTCTAGGTTTAGGTTGTGAGGATGGGCTGGGTTTGTGATGTTTTTGGTGTGAAGTTGGGTGCTATTCACCAATCTGCGCAGAACTTTTTATTTTCTGAAACAATTCTACCCAAATTAGTTCAAATCAAAGAGGGACGCCATGAATATTGATTGTATGTAGCCTCCAATCTACGTAAAATGGCATAATTAGTGAAAACAAAAAAGGGACGCCATTAATATTGATTGTATGTAGCCTCCAATCTACGTGAAATGGCATAGACGGAGTTATTTTATTCTATGTAATTAAAATTTGATACGAAATCGCAGACAGTTGGACCCAATGGACCGTGCATCTGCTGTCTGCGCCAATTGGCAAATAGTGCTCAGAACTGACACCCACAAACCCTACACATACTTGTCTGTTGTTAATAATTGACTGTAAATGTGCCCCTTCCACTACCAGGTGACAGCCAACCAGGACTCCCTCGTCAGTGCTGGATACCAAACCGTAGTGCTATTTACTATGCACTCACAGACATGTTGTCACACCGTAGTGTTAAACTGAGATGCATTAGTCAATGTGTTGACAATTTCATTCAAAACAAATTTGTGATCTTTCAGACAAATTAGTGTGGTGGGCACCACGCTATACCGCTACGTTATGTGTTGAGGCGGTGTACGTCATAATGTATCCTTGGACCATACCTGACTACCAGCCCATCCCTATATCAACTACCAGCCCATCCTCACATCCACTTCCACTACCTGCTCATCGTTACTTCCACTATCAGTCCATCCTCACCTCCACTACCTGCCCATGCTCAAATCCACTACCTGTCCAACCTCACTTCTGCTACCAGACCATCCTCAGTTCCACTAACTTCCCATCCTCACAGCCAGATTGGAAGTGAGAATGGGCTAGGTTTGGGTGTGAGACTGGGCTTTGTTTGGGTGTGAGAACTGGATAAGTCTGGGTGCGAGAATGGGCTGGGTTTTGGGGTGGGAATGGGCTAGCTTCGGGTGTGAGCATAGGCTAGATTTTTTAGGTGTTGGAATGGTCTAGGTTTAGGGTGTGAGGATGGGCTGGGTTTGTGATGTTTTGGGTGTGAAGTTGGGTGCTATTCACCAATCTGCACAGAACTTTTTACTTTCTGAATCAATTCTACCCAAATTAGTTCAAATCAAAGAGGGACGCCATGAATATTGATTGTATGTAGCCTCCAATCTAAGTAAAATGGCATAATTAGTGAAAACAAAAAAGGGACGCCATTAATATTGATTGTATGTAGCCTCCAATCTATGTGAAATGGCATAGACATCGTTTTTTTATTATATGTAATTAAAACTTGATAAGAACTCGCAGACAGTTGGACCCAATGGACCGTGCATCTGCTGTCTGCGCCAATTGGCAAATAGTGCTCAAAACTGACACCCACAAACCCTACACATACTTGTCTGTTGTTTATACTTGACTGTAAATGTGCCCCTTCCACTACCAGATGACAGCCAACCAGGACTCCCTCGTCAGTGCTGGATACCAAACCGTAGTGCTATTTAGTATGCACTCACAGACATGTTGTCACACCGTAGTGTTAAACTGAGATGCATGAGTCAATGTGTTGACAATTTCATTCAAAACAAATTTGTGATCTTTCAGACAAATTAGTGTGGTGGGCACCACGCTATACCGCTACGTTATGTGTTGAGGCGGTGTACGTCATAATGTATCCTTGGACAATCCTCACAGCCAGATTGGAAGTGAGAATGGGCTAGGTTTGGGTGTGAGACTGGGCTTTGTTTGGGTGTGAGAACTGGATAAGTCTGGGTGCGAGAATGGGCTGGGTTTTGGGGTGGGAATGGGCTAGCTTCGGGTGTGAGCATAGGCTAGATTTTTTCAGTGTTGGAATGGTCTAGGTTTAGGTTGTGAGGATGGGCTGGGTTTGTGATGTTTTGGGTGTGAAGTTGGGTGCTATTCACCAATCTGCACAGAACTTTTTACTTTCTGAATCAATTCTACCCAAATTAGTTAAAATCAAAGAGGGACGCCATGAATATTGATTGTATGTAGCCTCCAATCTACGTAAAATGGCATAATTAGTGAAAACAAAGAAGGGACGCCATTAATATTGATTGTATGTAGCCTCCAATCTACGTGAAATGGCATAGACATCGTGATTTTATTCGATGTAATTAAAATTTGATAAGAACTCGCAGACAGTTGGACCCAATGGACCGTGCATCTGCTGTCTGCGCCAATTGGCAAATAGTGCTCAAAACTGACACCCACAAACCCTACACATACTTGTCTGTTGTTAATACTTGACTGTAAATGTGCCCCTTCCAGTACCAGGTGACAGCCAACCAGGACTCCCTCGTCAGTGCTGGATACCAAACCGTAGTGCTATTTAGTATGCACTCACAGACATGTTGTCAGACCGTAGTGTTAAACTGAGATGCATTAGTCAATGTGTTGACAATTTCATTCAAAACAAATTTGTGATCTTTCAGACAAATTAGTGTGGTGGGCACCACGCTATACCGCTACGTTATGTGTTGAGGCGGTGTACGTCATAATGTATCCTTGGACGATACCTGACTACCAGCCCATCCCTATATCAACTACCAGCCCATCCTCACATCCACTTCCACTACCTGCTCATCGTTACTTCCACTATCAGTCCATCCTCACCTCCACTACCTGCCCATGCTCAAATCCACTACCTATCCAACCTCACTTCTGCTATCAGACCATCCTCAGTTCCACTAACTGCCCATCCTCACAGCCAGATTGGAAGTGAGAATGGGCTAGGTTTGGGTGTGAGACTGGGCTTTGTTTGGGTGTGAGAATTGGATAAGTCTGGGTGCGAGGATGGGCTGGGTTTTGGGGTGGAAATGGGCTAGCTTCGGGTGTGAGCATAGGCTAGATTTTTTAGGTGTTGGAATGGTCTAGGTTTAGGTTGTGAGGATGGGCTGGGTTTGTGATGTTTTAGGTGTGAAGTTGGGTGCTATTCACCAATCTGCGCAGAACTTTTTACTTTCTGAAACAATTCTACCCAAATTAGTTAAAATCAAAGAGGGACGCCATGAATATTGATTGTATGTAGCCTCCAATCTACGTAAAATGGCATAATTAGTGAAAACAAAGAAGGGACGCCATTAATATTGATTGTATGTAGCCTCCAATCTACGTGAAATGGCATAGACATCGTGATTTTATTCGATGTAATTAAAATTTGATAAGAACTCGCAGACAGTTGGACCCAATGGACCGTGCATCTGCTGTCTGCGCCAATTGGCAAATAGTGCTCAAAACTGACACCCACAAACCCTACACATACTTGTCTGTTGTTAATACTTGACTGTAAATGTGCCCCTTCCACTACCAGGTGACAGCCAACCAGGACTCCCTCGTCAGTGCTGGATACCAAACCATAGTGCTATTAAGTATGCACTCACAGACATGTTGTCAGACCGTAGTGTTAAACTGAGATGCATTAGTCAATGTGTTGACAATTTCATTCAAAACAAATTTGTGATCTTTCAGACAAATTAGTGTGGTGGGCACCACGCTATACCGCTACGTTATGTGTTGAGGCGGTGTACGTCATAATGTATCCTTGGACGATACCTGACTACCAGCCCATCCCTATATCAACTACCAGCCCATCCTCACATCCACTTCCACTACCTGCTCATCGTTACTTCCACTATCAGTCCATCCTCACCTCCACTACCTGCCCATGCTCAAATCCACTACCTATCCAACCTCACTTCTGCTATCAGACCATCCTCAGTTCCACTAACTGCCCATCCTCACAGCCAGATTGGAAGTGAGAATGGGCTAGGTTTGGGTGTGAGACTGGGCTTTGTTTGGGTGTGAGAATTGGATAAGTCTGGGTGCGAGGATGGGCTGGGTTTTGGGGTGGAAATGGGCTAGCTTCGGGTGTGAGCATAGGCTAGATTTTTTAGGTGTTGGAATGGTCTAGGTTTAGGTTGTGAGGATGGGCTGGGTTTGTGATGTTTTAGGTGTGAAGTTGGGTGCTATTCACCAATCTGCGCAGAACTTTTTACTTTCTGAAACAATTCTACCCAAATTAGTTAAAATCAAAGAGGGACGCCATGAATATTGATTGTATGTAGCCTCCAATCTACGTAAAATGGCATAATTAGTGAAAACAAAAAAGGGAAGCCATTAATATTGATTGTATGTAGCCTCCAATCTACGTGAAATGGCATAGACATCGTTATTTTATTCTATGTACTTAAAACTTGATAAGAACTCGCAGACAGTTGGACCCAATGGACCGTGCATCTGCTGTCTGCGCCAATTGGCAAATAGTGCTCAAAACTGACACCCACAAACCCTACACATACTTGTCTGTTGTTAATACTTGACTGTAAATGTGCCCCTTCCACTACCAGGTGACAGCCAACCAGGACTCCCTCGTCAGTGCTGGATACCAAACCATAGTGCTATTTAGTATGCACTCACAGACATGTTGTCACACCGTAGTGTTAAACTGAGATGCATGAGTCAATGTGTTGACAGTTTCATTCAAAACAAATTTGTGATCTTTCAGACAAATTAGTGTGGTGGGCACCACGCTATACCGCTACGTTATGTGTTGAGGCGGTGTACGTCATAATGTATCCTTGGACAATCCTCACAGCCAGATTGGAAGTGAGAATGGGCTAGGTTTGGGTGTGAGACTGGGCTTTGTTTGGGTGTGAGAATTGGATAAGTCTGGGTGCGAGAATGGGCTGGGTTTTGGGGTGGGAATGGGCTAGCTTCGGGTGTGAGCATAGGCTAGATTTTTTCGGTGTTGGAATGGTCTAGGTTTAGGTTGTGAGGATGGGCTGGGTTTGTGATGTTTTGGGTGTGAAGTTGGGTGCTATTCACCAATCTGCACAGAACTTTTTACTTTCTGAATCAATTCTACCCAAATTAGTTAAAATCAAAGAGGGACGCCATGAATATTGATTGTATGTAGCCTCCAATCTACGTAAAATGGCATAATTAGTGAAAACAAAGAAGGGACGCCATTAATATTGATTGTATGTAGCCTCCAATCTACGTGAAATGGCATAGACATCGTTATTTTATCCTATGTAATTAAAATTTGATGAGAACTCACAGACAGTTGGACCCAATGGACCGTGCATCTGCTGTCTGCGCCAATTGGCAAATAGTGCTCAAAACTGACACCCACAAACCCTACACATACTTGTCTGTTGTTAATACTTGACTGTAAATGTGCCCCTTCCACTACCAGGTGACAGCCAACCAGGACTCCCTCGTCAGTGCTGGATACCAAACCATAGTGCTATTTAGTATGCACTCACAGACATGTTGTCACACTGTAGTGTTAAACTGAGATGCATGAGTCAATGTGTTGACAATTTCATTCAAAACAAATTTGTGATCTTTCAGACAAATTAGTGTGGTGGGCACCACGCTATACCGCTACGTTATGTGTTGAGGCGGTGTACGTCATAATGTATCCTTGGACCATACCTGACTACCAGCCCATCCCTATATCAACTACCAGCCCATCCTCACATCCACTTCCACTACCTGCTCATCGTTACTTCCACTATCAGTCCATCCTCACCTCCACTACCTGCCCATGCTCAAATCCACTACCTGTCCAACCTCACTTCTGCTACCAGACCATCGTCAGTTCCACTAACTGCCCATCCTCACAGCCAGATTGGAAGTGAGAATGGGCTAGGTTTGGGTGTGAGACTGGGCTTTGTTTGGGTGTGAGAATTGGATAAGTCTGGGTGCGAGAATGGGCTGGGTTTTGGGGTGGGAATGGGCTAGCTTCGGGTGTGAGCATAGGCTAGATTTTTTAGGTGTTGGAATGGTCTAGGTTTAGGGTGTGAGGATGGGCTGGGTTTGTAATGTTTTGGGTGTGAAGTTGGGTGCTATTCACCAATCTGCACAGAACTTTTTACTTTCTGAAACAATTCTATCCAAATTAGTTAAAATCAAAGAGGGACGCCATGAATATTGATTGTATGTAGCCTCCAATCTACGTAAAATGGCATAATTAGTGAAAACAAAAAAGGGGAGCCATTAATATTGATTGTATGTAGCCTCCAATCTACGTGAAATGGCATAGACATCGTTATTTTATTCTATGTACTTAAAACTTGATAAGAACTCGCAGACAGTTGGACCCAATGGACCATGCATCTGCTGTCTGCGCCAATTGGCAAATAGTGCTCAAAACTGACACCCACAAACCCTACACATACTTGTCTGTTGTTAATACTTGACTGTAAATGTGCCCCTTCCACTACCAGGTGACAGCCAACCAGGACTCCCTCGTCAGTGCTGGATACCAAACCGTAGTGCTATTTAGTATGCACTCACAGACATGTTGTCACACCGTAGTGTTAAACTGAGATGCATGAGTCAATGTGTTGACAATTTCATTCAAAACAAATTTGTGATCTTTCAGACAAATTAGTGTGGTGGGCACCACGCTATACCGCTACGTTATGTGTTGAGGCGGTGTATGTCATGATGTATCCTTGGACCATACCTGACTACCAGCCCATCCCTATATCAACTACCAGCCCATCCTCACATCCACTTCCACTACCTGCTCATCGTTACTTCCACTATCAGTCCATCCTCACCTCCACTACCTGCCCATGCTCAAATCCACTACCTGTCCAACCTCACTTCTGCTACCAGACCATCGTCAGTTCCACTAACTGCCCATCCTCACAGCCAGATTGGAAGTGAGAATGGGCTAGGTTTGGGTGTGAGACTGGGCTTTGTTTGGGTGTGAGAATTGGATAAGTCTGGGTGCGAGAATGGGCTGGGTTTTGGGGTGGGAATGGGCTAGCTTCGGGTGTGAGCATAGGCTAGATTTTTTAAGTGTTGGAATGGTCTAGGTTAAGGGTGTGAGGATGGGCTGGGTTTGTGATGTTTTGGGTGTGAAGTTGGGTGCTATTCACCAATCTGCGCAGAACTTTTTACTTTCTGAAACAATTCTACCCAAATTAGTTAAAATCAAAGAGGGACGCCATGAATATTGATTGTATGTAGCCTCCAATCTACGTAAAATGGCATAATTAGTGAAAACAAAAAAGGGACGCCATTAATATTGATTGTATGTAGCCTCCAATCTACGTGAAATGGCATAGACAGAGTTATTTTATTCTATGTAATTAAAACTTGATAAGAACTCGCAGACAGTTGGACCCAATGGACCGTGCATCTGCTGTCTGCGCCAATTGGCAAATAGTGCTCAAAACTGACACCCACAAACCCTACACATACTTGTCTGTTGTTAATACTTGACTGTAAATGTGCCCCTTCCACTACCAGGTGACAGCCAACCAGGACTCCCTCGTCAGTGCTGGATACCAAACCGTAGTGCTATTTAGTATGCACTCACAGACATGTTGTCACACCGTAGTGTTAAACTGAGATGCATGAGTCAATGTGTTGACAATTTCATTCAAAACAAATTTGTGATCTTTCAGACAAATTAGTGTGGTGGGCACCACGCTATACCGCTACGTTATGTGTTGAGGCGGTGTACGTCATAATGTATCCTTGGACCATACCTGACTACCAACCCATCCCTATATCAACTACCAGCCCATCCTCACATCCACTTCCACTACCTGCTCATCGTTACTTCCACTATCAGTCCATCCTCACCTCCACTACCTGCCCATGCTCAAATCCACTACCTGTCCAACCTCACTTCTGCTACCAGACCATCGTCAGTTCCACTAACTGCCCATCCTCACAGCCAGATTGGAAGTGAGAATGGGCTAGGTTTGGGTGTGAGACTGGGCTTTGTTTGGGTGTGAGAATTGGATAAGTCTGGGTGCGAGAATGGGCTGGGTTTTGGGGTGGGAATGGGCTAGCTTCGGGTGTGAGCATAGGCTAGATTTTTTAGGTGTTGGAATGGTCTAGGTTTAGGTTGTGAGGATGGGCTGGGTTTGTGATGTTTTGGGTGTGAAGTTGGGTGCTATTCACCAATCTGCGCAGAACTTTTTACTTTCTGAAACAATTCTACCCAAATTAGTTAAAATCAAAGAGGGACGCCATGAATATTGATTGTATGTAGCCTCCAATCTACGTAAAATGGCATAATTAGTGAAAACAAAAAGGGACGCCATTAATATTGATTGTATGTAGCCTCCAATCTACGTGAAATGGCATAGACATCGTTATTTTATTCTATGTAATTAAAATTTGATAAGAACTCGCAGACAGTTGGACCCAATGGACCGTGCATCTGCTGTCTGCGCCAATTGGCAAATAGTGCTCAAAACTGACACCCACAAACCCTACACATACTTGTCTGTTGTTAATACTTGACTGTAAATGTGCCCCTTCCACTACCAGGTGACAGCCAACCAGGACTCCCATAGTCAGTGCTGGATACCAAACCGTAGTGCTATTTAGTATGCACTCACAGACATGTTGTCACACCGTAGTGTTAAACTGAGATGCATGAGTCAATGTGTTGACAATTTCATTCAAAACAAATTTGTGATCTTTCAGACAAATTAGTGTGGTGGGCACCACGCTATACCGCTACGTTATGTGTTGAGGCGGTGTACGTCATAATGTATCCTTGGACCATACCTGACTACCAGCCCATCCCTATATCAACTACCAGCCCATCCTCACATCCACTTCCACTACCTGCTCATCGTTACTTCCACTATCAGTCCATCCTCACCTCCACTACCTGCCCATGCTCAAATCCACTACCTGTCCAACCTCACTTCTGCTACCAGACCATCGTCAGTTCCACTAACTGCCCATCCTCACAGCCAGATTGGAAGTGAGAATGGGCTAGGTTTGGGTGTGAGACTGGGCTTTGTTTGGGTGTGAGAATTGGATAAGTCTGGGTGCGAGAATGGGCTGGGTTTTGGGGTGGGAATGGGCTAGCTTCGGGTGTGAGCATAGGCTAGATTTTTTAGGTGTTGGAATGGTCTAGGTTTAGGGTGTGAGGATGGGCTGGGTTTGTGATGTTTTGGGTGTGAAGTCGGGTGCTATTCACCAATCTGCACAGAACTTTTTACTTTCTGAATCAATTCTACCCAAATTAGTTAAAATCAAAGAGGGACGCCATAAATATTGATTGTATGTAGCCTCCAATCTACGTAAAATGGCATAATTAGTGAAAACAAAAAAGGGACGCCATTAATATTGATTGTATGTAGCCTCCGATCTACGTGAAATGGCATAGACAGAGTTATTTTATACTATGTACTTAAAACTTGATAAGAACTCGCAGACAGTTGGACCCAATGGACCATGCATCTGCTGTCTGCGCCAATTGGCAAATAGTGCTCAAAACTGACACCCACAAACCCTACACATACTTGTCTGTTGTTAATACTTGACTGTAAATGTGCCCCTTCCACTACCAGGTGACAGCCAACCAGGACTCCCTCGTCAGTGCTGGATACCAAACCATAGTGCTATTTAGTATGCACTCACAGACATGTTGTCACACCGTAGTGTTAAACTGAGATGCATGAGTCAATGTGTTGACAATTTCATTCAAAACAAATTTGTGATCTTTCAGACAAATTAGTGTGGTGGGCACCACGCTATACCGCTACGTTATGTGTTGAGGCGGTGTACATCATAATGTATCCTTGGACCATACCTGACTACCAGCCCATCCCTATATCAACTACCAGCCCATCCTCACATCCACTTCCACTACCTGCTCATCGTTACTTCCACTATCAGTCCATCCTCACCTCCACTACCTGCCCATGCTCAAATCCACTACCTGTCCAACCTCACTTCTGCTACCAGACCATCGTCAGTTCCACTAACTGCCCATCCTCACAGCCAGATTGGAAGTGAGAATGGGCTAGGTTTGGGTGTGAGACTGGGCTTTGTTTGGGTGTGAGAATTGGATAAGTCTGGGTGCGAGAATGGGCTGGGTTTTGGGGTGGGAATGGGCTAGCTTCGGGTGTGAGCATAGGCTAGATTTTTTAGGTGTTGGAATGGTCTAGGTTTAGGTTGTGAGGATGGGCTGGGTTTGTGATGTTTTGGGTGTGAAGTTGGGTGCTATTCACCAATCTGCGCAGAACTTTTTACTTTCTGAAACAATTCTACCCAAATTAGTTAAAATCAAAGAGGGACGCCATGAATATTGATTGTATGTAGCCTCCAATCTACGTAAAATGGCATAATTAGTGAAAACAAAAAAGGGACGCCATTAATATTGATTGTATGTAGCCTCCAATCTACGTGAAATGGCATAGACATCGTTATTTTATTCTATGTACTTAAAACTTGATAAGAACTCGCAGACAGTTGGACCCAATGGACCGTGCATCTGCTGTCTGCGCCAATTGGCAAATAGTGCTCAAAACTGACACCCACAAACTCTACACATGCTTGTCTGTTGTTAATACTTGACTGTAAATGTGCCCCTTCCACTACCAGGTGACAGCCAACCAGGACTCCCTCGTCAGTGCTGGATACCAAACCGTAGTGCTATTTAGTATGCACTCACAGACATGTTGTCACACCGTAGTGTTAAACTGAGATGCATGAGTCAATGTGTTGACAATTTCATTCAAAACAAATTTGTGATCTTTCAGACAAATTAGTGTGGTGGGCACCACGCTATACCGCTACGTTATGTGTTTAGGCGGTGTACGTCATAATGTATCCTTGGACCATACCTGACTACCAGCCCATCCCTATATCAACTACCAGCCCATCCTCACATCCACTTCCACTACCTGCTCATTGTTACTTGCACTATCAGTCCATCCTCACCTCCACTACCTGCCCATGCTCAAATCCACTACCTGTCCAACCTCACTTCTGCTACCAGACCATCCTCAGTTCCACTAACTGCCCATCCTCACAGCCAGATTGGAAGTGAGAATGGGCTAGGTTTGGGTGTGAGACTGGGCTTTGTTTGGGTGTGAGAATTGGATAAGTCTGGGTATGAGAATGGGCTGGGTTTTGGGGTGGGAATGGGCTAGCTTCGGGTGTGAGCATAGGCTAGATTTTTTAGGTGTTGGAATGGTCTAGGTTTAGGGTGTGAGGATGGGCTGGGTTTGTGATGTTTTGGGTGTGAAGTTGGGTGCTATTCACCAATCTGCGCAGAACTTTTTACTTTCTGAAACAATTCTACCCAAATTAGTTAAAATCAAAGAGGGACGCCATGAATGTTGATTGTATGTAGCCTCCAATCTATGCAAAATGGCATAATTAGTTAAAATAAAAAAGGGACGCCATTAATATTGATTGTATGTAGCCTCCAATCTACGTAAAATGGCATAGACATAGTAATTTTATTCTATGTAATTAAAACAAATTCAATGGTTCCATATAGTGTGTAGGATAGGTGGTCTGTTCAGAATTAATTGGCAAAGAATATTGTGTTTTCTTATCTCAGAGACACCAATAGGTTGGACTGAGATGTACAGTATCAGTACCCCATTGGCAAAGATTGATGTGTTTTTAATTGCCAAAGATAGATGTGTATTCTAATCGCGAAGGACAAAGAGGGGTACCCAAATTAGTTAGAATAAAAGAGGGACGCCATGAATATTGATTGTATGTAGCCTCCAATCTATGCAAAATGGCATAATTAGTTAAAATAAAAAAGGGACGCCATTAATATTGATTGTATGTAGCCTCAGACGGGGGAGTAGCTCAGGTGGTAGAGCAGCAGGTTACATAGTCTGAGGCCATGGGTTCAAGTCCCGCTTTCTCCAGATGACTTTTCCACGACCGTTACACATGTTTAGAAACTTCTTGAAAACACCTTGCTAAAATGAGCAACATCGATCCAAATTACAAAAAAAAATATCTCTTTTTATTTAAGCGTGCTCCCTATTCCTGGAGGCCGTTTCCAACTTCCAACAGCCATGCTGTGTTTAAGGTTCAAGACTCAAAATTACGATTTTTTATTAAGGAAAGAAACATCTTGTCCAAATTTCTAACCCGTTTATTCTAATTACCACCTTCGGGTATTTAATCACCTTGAAGCATGCTTTCATGGAGACTTTAAACAGCTTTCGGACACTCAGAAAGAAGGCCATTAAGCATTATTAAAGGTTGATTCAATTTTTAATTAAAAGGTTTGCAAACTTCAGGACTTCTCATACATTGCTGTATGGGTAGGAGGGAATGATGCCCATCCTCTTAGGGACACCCTGTCCTTCAACAAAGATAGATTCTCTTCAACTGTCAGTAAATTCCTGACTCGTATTCAAAACCTCAGCCCCCATTCCCACATTATAGTGGTGGCAGCAACCATGCGGGACAGCCCATCCCAGTTTCGTAGAATTTCTTGGGTAAACAAAAGTTCCAAAGCAGATCGCTAATAAGAATAACTTCTTGTTTGCAAATGCGTTCAATGCCATTCGCGAGAACAAAAATATTAAAACTAAACTCAATCCCAAAGACGGGGTTCATCTCACGGCCCCCGCCAAGCTAGTAGGCATTCACACCATTCACAGTGCTATTCAACATTCAACACATAAAGTACCTTCCAGGCCCACTTCTGAAAACCCTGCCCCTAAGGCAGTCTACGTTAAAGGACTAAAACACGTCCTCTCTATGATGTATGCCCCTGACATCTGGTTCAGGGCACTTCGGTACCCCAACGCAGAACATGCGTACTAACTTCAGAAATTAATCTCTTTTGGCTTCTACAGCAGTGCCGATGATATCATGAAAGATCCCTCCCCTTTTGCAGCTAAAGCTGCTGGTAAGGCTGCATCAGACTTGACAGCTAGGGATGTCAAAGTCAAGCTGATGAGGATGGTCCTCGCAGCACGATGGTATCAGCAACCCCAGTTCAGGGATGCTCTGAAGCTTACCAAGGATCACACAATCATTCCCAACATGAATGATCCCTTCTGGGGGCAGTGTGATAATGGAGGAGGAGTCAACGCCTACGGGCTTTGCCTCCAAAGATTTAGGGACAATCTTCTTAAATAGACCCCCATAAGGGGTCTGTAGCCCAGAAACCCAGTGTAGCTTACCGGGTAACCAAAGGCAAGCCGTGCCGGCTACATGTTAAAGTCCACTAATATAGCTTCACTCTTCCAAATTAACATGTGTAGGGGTCGGATTCCCAGTGCCTTGGTGATAAGCCCTCAATATCACTTGGGTAATCCGGCTCCCCTCTGTACCATACTGATCCAGTAACGTACGGCGCGGTCAGATTGTCAGACGGGGGAGTAGCTCAGTTGGTAGAGCAGCAGGTTACATAGTCTGAGGTCGTGGGTTCGAGTCCCACTTTCTCCAGATGACTTTTCAGCGACCATGCTGTGTTTAAGGTCCAGGACTTCCAATTTAGATTACGTTATATGTTGAGGCTGTGTACGTCATAATGTATCCTTGGACCATACCTGACTACCAGCCCATCCCTATATCAACTACCAGCCCATCCTCACATCCACTTCCACTACCCGCCCATCCTTACTTCCACTATCAGTCCATCCTCACTTTGACTACCTACCTATCCTCACATCCACTACCTGCCCATGCTCACATCCACTACCTGCCCATCCTCACATCCAGATTGGAAGTGAGAACGGGCAAGGTTTGGGTGTGAGAATGGGCTTGGTTCATTGCTCGTTTGTTTTAGTATAGGGCTGGCATATAAGTGATAGATTTCAGTTTTTTCTCAATCATAAATCATATATGTTGGTGACAAGTTATATAAGGAACTAACAACTGTTTAGATAGGCTAAGTTCCCGGGAATACATAGTAACTGGATGTTTTTGTTGGTAACATTTCCATGCATATTCTTTTTGTTGGATTCTTTATGGCGTACCTCTCTGCTGAAGAGGCCTTGGGTATTTGCTATGGATCCCTAACAGTAACACTTCAAGGGCCGAAACTAGACTGGTTGATTAAACTTCTCATTTTATAAAATATTTTACATAAAAATGTCAACATATTCTAAATTCATTTTGAAACTTAAATACCATTACAAATTTGCAACGATTGAATGTAGTTTTTAATCCAAATAATAATCGAAATTCCAAGGTAACACTGCATGCATGAACATCCCATTTATTCGCAACTTTAAGAAAAAGATCTCAGGTGATTAATGTTCCTCTTTTGGCAGCTTCAGGCAACTATAAGCAAATTTGATCTGGAAAAGAATTATGGTTGCAGTGTAATTAAATCATCAATTGATAGGCTTGAAGTATTGTACTTCCATAGAACCAGTCTAGTCCAGGGGAACCTGAATTTTGAAGAAACTGATTGTATTTTTTCCCTTCTTTAGTAACTTTAAGATCAGGTTGTAAGACATTTGTAAGACAGAGTTGAGACACACTGTAAACGTTTCAGCACGTGTCTATGACGTCTACACAGCTCTCAGAACGTGTCTATGACGTCTACACAGCTCTCAGCACGTGTCTATGACGTCTACACAGCTCTCAGCACGTGTCTATGACGTCTACACAGCTCTCAGCACGTGTCTATGACGTCTACACAGCTCTCAGCACGTGTCTATGACGTCTACACAGCTCTCAGCACGTGTCTATGACGTCTACACAGCTCTCAGAACGTGTCTATGACGTCTACACAGCTCTCAGCACGTGTCTATGACGTCTACACAGCTCTCAGCACGTGTCTATGACGTCTACACAGCTCTCAGCACGTGTCTATGACGTCTACACAGCTCTCAGCACGTGTCTATGACGTCTACACAGCTCTCAGCACATGTCTATGACGTCTACACAGCTCTCAGCACATGTCTATGACGTGTGCCCAGTGTACGCAGACAGACTTCAAGATGTGCCCAGTGTACGCAGACAGACACCAAGATGTGCCCAGTGTACGCAGACAGACACCAAGATGTGCCCAGTGTACGCAGACAGACACCAAGATGTGCCCAGTGTACGCAGACAGACCATAAGATATGCCTGCCTGTATATTATAGGTGTGTATACACTGTATACAATATGTAGAGGGGGGAGGTGCAATGCATACCTCTCTAATAATGGAAATGAATATTTTTTTTAGAGACTGGTAGGTATTTGTACAGATGCTGCATAAAGATGTGTGTTTTTATTTTGTGTGTCCATTCTAACCATTTCTATATTGCTACCTGTCCTACCACCTTGCAAAGCATATGTAATCTATCACGGGCAGTGATATTGCTGTTTCCCTATTCTGATTATAGGATACAAAGCTTTATTGCAAAATAAATACAATCCATTTTCCATCATGCCCTTTCCCAGTGTTTTTATTGAATCATGAATGTGACTCCAAGACCAGTTATAGAAACGCCACGGGTGTGAAGCATTCTTGCAGAGAAGAATAGATGAATTACACATCTGCTTTATTACATCTTTGAAGTGTTGTCTGGAATTATTATATTGCATGTGGAATATCATGATGTAGTCTTCAGATTTAGACTCTTTCACATTGTCTCTAAAGCATATAAAAACATATTCTCAATAGCGGGAGCTACAAGACGTTGAGTTCATTGAGTTCTGTGTCCCACTGCACTGCAAAAAGAAGTGCTACTTCCGAATGAAACATGGAAGTACAAGTTCTCAGTGCCCATGAGGCACATTTTAATTCTACTTATATATCGCTGGTCGTGAATGGGAAATTGTCCACTCATTCTTGAAATCATCTATGAATAAAGACTTCATTCCAATTATTACCGCTATAGTGCAATTCATTGTGAATATATCTACCACGTCCTGAATCTCTGTTGACTCATCCTTTAGAGTAGATTCCAATACAGTGTCAACTTTGCTTTGAGCCATTACAGGTTCTAAGACAATAGATCTCGTAACATTTGAATACCTGAACTATATGGGATGTGGGTGAGAATGTAATATTTTCTTTTTTTTAGTATGAGATGGTTAATTTACCAATCCCGTTTATTTATACTGGACATAAAAAAGAGCTTATTCAGCTCGATGAGTATTCTGTATCCAGTTTTTCAACAATCATTCACTGGAATATAGGACTATTCATGTAAAGACGTGACTTTATAATGTAGCATAAAATATACCATTGTCATTTACCTAGACCATATAATAATGAATCAGGGTCAGATATTGACTCAACTCAGATATTAACCCAGTAAACAAATAACGTTATACACCATTTTATAACGTTATATAACGTCATATGTCAACGTTTTTCTCAGGCTCTTTAATATGAAATAACGTTATGTAAAATTTAGAACGTTATTTTGACGTAAAATAACGGTTTTTTGTTAGCTGGGAAGTCTGTAATGTTTGCAGAAGTAACATTTAGAGTACAGCTTCCTGCAAAAACAATATTAGAGATGGGGGGATTAAATATGATGAATCCAGAATGATGTATCCAGAATGACGGATCCAAGATGGTAAACCAAAATGATAGATTCAAGATACCAGATTCTAAATGGTGGATGACGTCACTGTCACTGTCGTCACTGTCACGTAGACATATTCTACTACTCTTATACCTATCATCCAGGAAGTCAATCTTAAGGTGGCTGTCTAGAATGGAAAGGCTACTTTTTTAAATATAGAATTTTGAAGATTAAAAGTATTTCCTTAAAATCAAAGAGAGAAAATGGTTTTAATCAATGAGGAATAGTAGTAAAAGTTTTTGAATTATGCTTAAACTTCCACAAAACATCCATACCATCATTTCCAAATTAATCAAAGTAATTTCCACATAGGGTCCCATGCATAATTTTAGTTTTTTCTATCATTTTGCCATGATGCCTATACTTAAAGTGTTCTAGTGAAAGAGCCCTATGCTGGGAGAGTGCATGTTGATTTACTGGCCCACTACTGACCCCTAGTGTATTGATAGAGAAATGCATGTATATAAGTAAATAAGGCTATGCATGTCATGTTATCCGGCTAGAGGAACATATGATGCCCTGTCCTCTGGTATATTAGTTCGTGTCACTAACAGTAGATGTCTCTCCTATCGGTGGTCTGGCTACAGTTAGTCCCCATATACGTGATGCACACGCTGATTGGTGGAAGGCCCCGAATATTCTCATTGGCTGGTCTAAAAATAATGTAAACATGGCCATGTGTGCAGAGCTGTCAGAATTGTTTAAATATAGTTAGAATCTTTGACACTCCCAAATTACTTGTTGATATTCCTTAAATCATATTCCAATGGTTGTATGTAGTCCAAAATAGACGGAAATCTTCTGAAAAATGGCCATTAAATAAGTTGACAGCTAGCCTTGTTTGTAAACAACATTTCGAAATCCCAACTGCCATGTCTGAAAATGTTGTCCGATTTTAGGTTAAGATGTACCCATAACAGGCCTTATTATGGGATAATCTTATAGACCATTGCATTCTCAGATGGTTTAAATCGGGGTTGATACCTTTTTAGTGAAGAATACTAGATTTCTGGTGGTAAAATCAGGGGACTACATTTTGTACTGTATGTGCACACAGGCTAAGCTGTGATAGGTCGCGCGATGATACACTCAAAGTCACGTGACACAGAAATAGTGGGAAACCTTGGTATTTCAAAATGGCCGCCGGTAAGTTGTTCCAAACGCTACTATTGCACCTAGCGGTTGGTATCCGAACTACTGGTATATGTGCATTGAGATGCGCAGTGGGTCCGTTTTTCATCCTAGACAGCTACCTTAAAGTGGCATTCTCACCGAGCGTATCCCATTCACAATTCTAGTACTGTTCTAGTCTATTATGTGGTAAGTGCGAGTGGTGAGAACGCCCCTTTAAATACTTCTAGATGTGCTGAGGGTGTCAGAGGTTTGCCTTACACCCCTCCCCTCCTTCCTGCGGTGGTCAGTTTGTTGATGCTAACCAGATGGTCAGTCACTTGGGGTGGGAACGGAGGGTTTACACCTTTATCAAACGCCCCCTGTACACATTACAGGGGGTCTGGATGGGGGGTCTCGATTTTCCATGTCGATTTTAAGAAATGACCATGTCGCCCTGTCGATTTTTAAGAAATAGGCATGTCACCCTGCCGATTTTCCTCATGTCCCATGTCACTAGACCCAAAAACGGCCATGTCGCCGTGTCGAATTTAGTGGTCCATACCCATATTACAACCACCTCGGTGCACATAGTGTAGGTACATCCCAAGTCGGCTACATTAACATACCTCAAGTATAGGCCCCCAGCTAGCAAAGATACGTTGGGGCAACGTTGGGCCAACAGTAGCCAATGTTGTAATGACGTCAGATCTTGACGTTGGGCCAACGTTCATTTGTCCGTCCATCAGAACGTCGCCATGACGTCGCAAAGAATTAACGTTGGCCCTACGTTGGTCCAACGTCAGGTTTCGATGTTGGTCCAACGTTGGACCAATGTCTGGCCAACTAGATTTAGAGCCAAAAATGATGTTGTTCCAAAATATAAATTTTCTCATATATTCATTTGCTCATCCATCAGATTGTCCGCATGATGTCTCCATGGATGACATTAGCCCAATATTGCTCCAACATAATTGTATAACTAGCTTAAATCGACATTGAATATCAATGTTCACTCAATATGATCAACTCTGCTAAAGACATGGCTATCAAGAATCATCGTTTTAGAAACAGCCATTTCTGCCTTAGCATTTCACCTTATCTTTGCTCTAAAATGGGCCAAGAAGTGATACAAGACCATATCATCCCTTACACCTTATTCACTTACCATTACCAAAAAAATGGTGTCCTTGGGTCAATATGACAAGCATTTTGCTATATCACCACAAATGTTGATAAATAAGCATCAATAACATATTAATTGAATATCTTTGGCTTGACAAGCTGTACACAACATATATGTGGCCAAATTAATGGCCAATTATGAGGAAAAATAAAAGATGGGCCAAGCAGAATCTCTCCAAACAACCTTAAATGCCCTCTGGTGGAGGTTGGAAATACAACGTCAGGCCAACGTTTATTTTTTCTTATTTCTCAGAATGTTGCCAACGTTATGCCAACATTAATTGGCCAACGTTGGCATGACATAAACTATTTGACGTTCAACCAACGTTGGCAGACCACTGAGTGGACTGCCAATGTTGGTACAACTTGAATTTGCCAACGTGGTACCAACGTTGGAACTTTAACGTTGGCACAACGTTGGAATATTGCCTGCGACGGTGCCGACCATTGCCAACGTTGGCCCAACGTATCAATGCTAGCTGGGACCCCTTCAGGACAGATACAAATAACTATGATGCTAAACGAAGACTCAAGAGTACCAACTAGTTGAATCAATGTTATCAGATACGAATGTTCATTGAACATCATAAAGAATCTTGTCCTGTCCTTTCTGGAGGGGTGGCCGACTTCAGGTATGTGGCCGACTTGGGTTGAACCTACCCTACAGGCGTGTAGCTCCGGGGTGTAGCTGGATGAATTATCAACCAATGAGAGAATTTCCTGGGCTTCACTGCGGAATTCTTAGGGGGAATTATGTAACAGCCTGTACCCATTGTGATTGCTGTATCGGTGCTTATCTCGCTGGTTACCAGATCAAGCAATGGTGCCCCCTACTAAGGAACCTGCAACATTGGTATACAGTATATTACGACTGTCCTCTGCTGGGAAAGGGAGACTGGTCAGGCTGATAACAGACTGATAATAAATAATAATAATAATAGCTTTTATTGACAACAAACATGCGGTACCAGGTTTGAGAACGTGTGTGTGTGTGGGGGGGGGGGGGGAGTAACCACACACCACTCCTCCTCCTCCTGCTCCTTCTCATTCCCTGTCCGGCGCGCTCCTGGGGTCTCCTCCAGGTCTGATACCCTGGTGACGTCACTAGGCCAGTTTCAGAAAAGTGGGAATAAAGTCACTTTTTGCTTAATAATAAATTTTGATATGCTAACCTATGTTCTTTGATGTTCTGGATCCATTCCAAACTACGATTAGTTAATAAAGTGTGGAAACGTTCTCCCCCTACCTTTAAGCTATCTAAATCCTATCTCAAATTATCTTAGACTATCTTAAAAATGTTTCTAAGAAAATGAAGACGGCGCCACTAATAGTGATATGCCTACACAGTCCATGGTACTATTGGTAGGATAGGCTAGTGAACTAGTATGTAATGGGGGGCTTTGCCCCCCAACCCCCGTTTTTTTCTTCTTTTTCTTTCCTTTTAGATGTTTATATTGTCTCAGCTGTGACTAAACATAGGTCCCCAAATAATTGACCGTGTCGCCGTGTCGATTTTTAGCCAGAGTGCCGTGTCGCCGTGTCGATTTTTATAAGGTACATTATGGTCTATTTGAGTGTGTCCGTCGATTTTTAAAAGTGGCGTGTCGCCCGTGTCGGATTTTAAAAGTGGCGTGTCGCCGTGTCGATCGTGTCGAATTTTAACCCATGTATAGTCACTCAGCTGGGTGCAGGGTACATAGGGCCTACTATAAAGGCAGAACTACACTATCCCATTTTAAGATATCTTAAATAAGATTGCGCTTTTAACGTTTGTACGCGCACCTAGGAGAGCTAGTACATATTTGCGCAATATACTCGCGACATAATACACGTCGTACCGGGGCGGCAGCACACCAGGTCCTGGGGGCATGAGCCAACGTAACAATTTGTATCCTGCCCTAAAACTACCACCCAACCAATTTCCCATATATCCCACCAGGTGGCTGCACCTGTACTTAGGTGACGCCATCTACTGTGTAAAGGTGTAACCCTGCTGTACTCTTCAAGCAGAATCTCCCAATGCTGAGGGAATAGTAGTTGTGCTTGGAGATCAGTGAACAACTATTATGGGATGGAGAGTATTTGATTGGCCTGACCTAGCTTCAGGTTTGTTTTGATTCTGTCTCATGGATTACTCATAATATTCTCCAATTCCTGATTCCACACGGAGGACAAAGGTAGGTGTAATGGTCTGTGTGTTATTGGGTTATTGTTGTGAAGCTGACACTGACAATGACACAAACCTTACAGAGATGTTCCAGCTATTATCGGCCTATATTTAATACTATTGTCAGTATTGACATTAGTATTGACACCCAGACTGGCCAGAGGGGGAGCCAACTACCGACCTGGCACCTATGTTTGGGTGCATGAACTAAAACGACTGAATCTCCTCTCTAGGTCTCAGCGAAGGAAATCCTTTTACTATATATTTTAATATAGCGGAAAATGCAATAACAGCTACCAGGACATTTACAATTTCTGAAAATCACCCTTGACCTAAAAGATACATCTTTCCTACAAAACATTTCCAACAAAAATTAGCTACTGACCACGGAAAATCTGAGCACTGGTCTGTAGCGTAAAACCACCTGAATTCCGCCTGAATTTGCACTGAATAATTTGCATTTTCACTGATCCCCAATCTAGCCTTTGAAAAAAATGTAAACTCACTGAGATTCCCTTTCCTATTATTTGATTGAAATTGGCAGACATTCAGCAGCATGTGTACACGTTTTCATAATATTGGCATCATTTCCAACTTAATTATGGACCATTCAGTGCTCCTGCAGTATTCACTTCTGACCAGAATCGTATATGACTCTGAGTTTTGTGCGGGATTACCCTCACTGAGACCTCTAATGGGACATATCATAATAAACACATCTATTAAAGGGAGTGTTCATTTTTTAAGGTACAGGTGGGGTGGTGGGTTTGGGGGGGCATAAAAAATTAAGCCCCTTTTTAGCAAAAAAGCCTGCGCATTAGGGAGTGATCATTTATTATCAACAGGGGGGGGGGGGGGGTGGTGGGTTTGGGGGGGAGGCAAAAAAATTTGGATCCCTTGACCGGGGGGGGGGCAAAAAAATTTGGACCCCTCTTGGGGGGGGGGCAAAAAAATTTAACCTGTTTGAGCCAAAAAGCCAGCGCGTTACTATGCTTGAAAGGGCCCGCGCGCGAGCCGATTTTCGACCCTAAGGGGAGGGGGGGGGGGTAAAAAATGTTGACCCCTTGACCGGGGGGGGGGTAAAAAATTTCGCACACTCCCCGCGGAAACCCACCCCCCTGTTGTTAAAAAGTGATCACTCCCTTACTATAGTTCAAAGGGGGCGAAAAATGTTCATAGCCTTAGGCGAGAGGGGGGGCAGCAAACATTCCATGCATTCTCGAGGGGGGGGACATAACAAATTTCACTCCTCCGTGCGAAATCTCACCACCCCCCCTGTAATTGATAAATTAACACTCCCTAATGGGACCATGGACGTCAATAGATTAATGATGGGGCATATCATAATAAACACATCTAATATACTAAAATACTAAGGCATGTCACATTTAATGACTATCCCACATTCACTCCAATACACCCTTCTTTGTGTGGCTCCTGGCTCCCGTTTCTCCACAAATTTGCGGAGCTCCGCAAATATATACGGATGTCCGCAAATATATACGGAGGTCCGTATTTGTATGCTTAAGTACCAAAAAGGCATAATTTGCGGAGCTCCATAAATATATTTGCGGACGTCCGCAAATTTGCGGACGTCTGCAGATTCGTGGAGAAACACCATCCAGAGGGGTCAAAAGTGACCTGGCGACCTTGGCTGTTTTCCAGGCGACCTAGTACAATAACAAAAGCGACCTGGCAACTTTTGGAAAAGTTTGACTATATGATAAATGGTCTAAAAAGGCGACTCTGTGACCTGGATGGTGTTTCTCCACAAATATACGGACGTCTGTAAATTTGCGGACATCCGTAAATACACTCTCTACTGAGTTTATATTTATGGAGCTCCACAAATATAGGCTTATATGTCTTTTTGGTACTTAAGCATACAGATAAGGACCTCCGTATATATTTGCGGACGTCCGTATATATTTGCGGAGCTCCATAAATATATTTGCAGACGTCCGCTAATTTGCGGACGTCCGCTAATTTGCGGACGTCCGCAAATTTGTGGCCCTTAATTTCGGTGACACACTCAACCTGAGTGGGGACCCCTCTGCATGTCTGATACATTCTAGAAGCATGTGCATCTGTGTCATGAGGAAAGCTCTTCTGATCCCATGATAATGACAATGAATTTATTGACAATGACAATCATTTTAAAATGACAATGAAATCTCTTCTGATCCTATTCCAAATTTGATTCTTCTGAAACCTTAAACCTTAAAGTTCGTCAACTTAATAATCCCTATTCACTTAAAAGTGGAGGTATGTGTTAGATAGCCTACACCTGGACACGGTTCTTCCATATACCCACTGCCCCACAAGGTCTAGACGAGGTGTTATACACCGAGTCGCTGACCAGTGGGCAGTGGGTATGTGGGAGAAGCCTGGCCAGGTGTTGGCTATCTGATTTAACCCTCGGTTATGTTAGGGTATACGATATACCCAACGTGTGAAGCCTTTGTCTCGGCCGTCCACTGTGGGTTAAGCTAAAAGAAAAGACCAGCCTAATTTTATGTGACATTATATCAATAGTTCGAATATAGATAAGTAGTGTTCCTAAATGTAAACCTTTAAAATATGCATTAGTAGTACATTGTTGTACTTTAGGCAATCTCCTGGATTAAGTCGCTATTCAGAGGCCAGAATGATTAAGTCGCTATAGCCAAGCAACTAAGTATGGAATAGTGCAAGTTAGAAGGAAAAAATGACATATGAAGGAGGGAAACGAAATAAGACTAAATGGTTCTCTTTAACTGAATAAGGGTCAACTTGACCCTTATTCAGTTAAAGACAACCATTGAGTCTTTGCATCCTCCCCTTGAATCATGGCCATGTAGCGACTTAATCCTACAGGGTATTCCACTCCCATTATAGCGACTTAATCCTACAGGGTATTCCAATCCCATATAGCGACTTAATCCTACAGGGTATTCCAATCCCATATAGCGACTTAATCCTACAGGGTATTCCAATCCCATATAGCGACTTAATGCTACAGGGTATTCCAATCCCATATAGCGACTTAATCCTACAGGGTATTCCAATCCCATATAGCGACTTAATCCTACAGGGTATTCCAATCCCATATAGCGACTTAATCCTACAGGGTATTCCAATCCCATATAGCGACTTAATCCTACAGGGTATTCCAATCCCATATAGCGACTTAATCCTACAGGGAATACTTTCCCTTTATATATACCACTGTTTTTAGCAAACAATAGTACATCATCCCCTATATATTACTCCTGCTTTAAGTCGCTCCTAATTAAGTCGCTAGATAGAAATCCCTCCTATAGAATAGAAGCTTTAAAATGATTTTTTATTCCCATTTTTTAGGACGTTTTATACAAGGTCTAAAATGATTTATTTTCACTGCCCTCCCTCCTTATATTACTCCTGCTTTAAGTCGCTCCTAATTAAGTCGCTAGATAGAAATCCCTCCTATAGAATAGAAGCTTTAAAATGATTTTTTATTCCCATTTTTTAGGACGTTTTATACAAGGTCTAAAATGATTTATTTTCACTGCCCTCCCTCCTTATATTACTCCTGCTTTAAGTCGCTCCTAATTAAGTCGCTATACCAAAGCACAATTAAGTCGCTATATGAGAAATGGAACTAATGGAGCTAAGATATAGAATGTGCTCTGTAGGATTAAGTCGCTAGAATATTTAAAAGTCCAGATAAAACATATCAAATCCACTTTTCTTCATTTTCTTACTAGCGACTTAAAGTGTGAAATGGCCAAATAAAGAATGACGAGTGACGTCACAAGAGAAGATAAATGTACCAGCCACACTCAGCCCATCTCTATTGATTGGTCTAGACACCACTATAACAACTTCTTGATTGGTTGGTCGGTCATGTACAGCTATCTTGGCCTGCCTCCATGGCCAATCAAGTGGCTCCAGAGGCGAGCTGGGCCGTTTTCTAGGCGACCTGGTGCAATAATTTAAGCGACCTGGCGACTTTTGGATATATTTGGTTATAGGAAAAATGGTCAAAAAAAGTGACTTTGTGACATGGAGCCCCTCATTTCGGCGACTTTTCGACTTCAGGGGGGACTCCTCTGCACCCCCAATTAAGGGCCGCTCAAGGGCCAATCACAGGGCAGGGCATGTACTACATTAATGGGTGTGGACCACTAAATTCGACATGGCGACATGGCTGTTTTTTGGCCTAGTGACATGCGACATGAGGAATATCAGAGATAGTGACATGGGACAAGGGAATTTCTTAAAATCGACAGGGGCGTGAGGGTGACATGGCTATTTCTTAAAATCGACAGGGCGACATGGTCATTTCTTAAAATCGACATGGGAAATTTGGACCCCCCATCCAGACCCCCACATTAAGTATCAATCTCTCACGGGCTGCGCTCACTGGCTGCCGTTCAAAGATTGACGTTGCCCCCTTGAAAATAGTGGAGTTAAAGAGCGTCTCTAAGGTAATTTTGCTATGCCAACAACCCAGGTCAGATACACGTCAAGATAGAGGCCAGTTCCCCTTGGGTGACGTTCAAGGCTACAACTCACTTAATTATACAATTATAACGAGCCAATCACATTTGTTTTGGTGTGATCGACCTTGGGGAGAGTTTATTTTATCTGATAACCACAAAAATTACAAAGTATTAAGTGTTTCCTTTGTGATCGAGCCATCACTCCACTTTTGAAAGGAGCATTCCAAGCAGCTCTGTTCGGGAGAGGATCTTGATCTTCTGTTTGCCTCATTTCAATTTGGGCGTAATACCACTCTAGGTCGCTAGTGAGGTACAAGTAAAACAAGGAACCCGTTCCTATTTAATGGAAATATCATCTTCTTTTTTTTTATAAAAAGTGTATGGGTACTGAAGACCTGTACATTCTAATCTAATATGCTATATCAGAAGCATATACTGTAAATGTATTATATTTCGCGCTGTGCATATTTTCACGGATGTTGCGGATTTTAAAATCCGCGGAAATATGTACAGAGCGAAAATTTATCCAATATAGCTCTGTAACTACCACCCTTCAAAATCCGTGAATTTAAATCCCAGCGAAATTGCATTTATTAGCAAATCCGAGAAAATTTATACCAGCATATAACATCTACGTTTACATTAGCGACTCCACCCATTAGAGACTTAAAGTGGGAGTTACTATAAGGAAACCTTGTGTCCTAACCAGAGATGACCACTACTAGCGACTCCACCCATTAGCGACTTAAAGTGGCAATTACTATAAGGAAACCTTTAATTTAAATAGTGAAGAATAGCATTAGCAACTCCACCCATTAACGACTTAAAAGTGGCAATTACTATAGAATGATTATTGCAAAAGAATCTAAGAACATCCAAGGGGAAAATAACCCCGGGAGGAAAGGGTTTCCCTTACGGGGAAGTATTAGAAAAACATGGGGCATGGCTTTTTTTTGGGGGGGGGGGGGTGGAGGTTGGTGACGCAGGATTATTCATATTCACAACAATATATTATCCAAGGTTAGTATGAATAGGTCACTAGTAGGTGAGAAGGTGTCGCTAGTTTTTGTATTGGTAAATGGTCAGAGGGAAGGCTATTATTAACAGAATAAGCGTCATCTTTGTTGGGGTAAATAGTTGGGGGGGGGGGGGGCTATTAATGCTACAATATATCAATTTCAGTGTTGCTGAAAACTTTTTCTCAATGCAGGCCAAAGTGGCCTGCATTTTGGCATCTTATGCAGGCCATTTTCTTCTTATGCAGGCCATTTGAATTTTGATATTTCAAGGCCGATTAAAAAAATTCTTTCACCATTAGGAAGCTGAGATTATGGCAGGCCATTCTGGCCTGCATCCTATGGCCCTACGCCGGCTATTAAGATTTTACGCCTGCAAAAACCGGGGTAATTTTGGCAACACTGTAATTTCTGTGTTAGATAGACTACACCTGGACACGGTTCTTCCATATACCCACTACCCCACAAGGTCGAGACGAGGTGTTATACACCGAGTCGCTGACCAGTGGGCAGTGGGTATGTGGGAGAAGCCTGGTCAGGTGTCATCTATCTGACTTAACCCTCGGGTATGCAATATAACCAAGGTGCGAATCATTTGTCTTAGCCGCCCACCGTGGGTTAAATATAAAAGAGAGTATGAGGCTGAGGCTTATTCTGTTGGTTAATACCCCCCATCTCACTATTTCATAGAATGAAGATGACGCTTATTCTGTTAATGCTACTAATCACTAATTAGAACAGAAGGTTTTCCTTATAATAAGTCGCTAACAGGTGGAGTCGCTAGTGGTAGTGACCACTGGTCAGGACAGAACTTTTTCCTTATGGTAACTCCCATTAAGTCAGAAAATCTGAATAAAAATAAAATTTAAATTTTACACTTTTTTTTTATTTCCTCCGATGTTAAATCAAGAGAAAGCAAAAAGAAAAAAAAGATATATGGTATGATATATCAACGGAAAGCTTAAATCATCAGGAAAACAACTATCTACTTTTCATTTAGGTAAAATGGGACTGTTACGTAAATATTATTGTATTTCTTTTGTCGGATCATCCTTTCTATTGTGGGTGATCCTTTTATTTTTCCCTCCGACATTGAGATATCCAAACTTTCTGTACAGAAAATAAATAAAATGCCCAGAGGCTAACTTTTATTTTATTTTAATTGTTTTTATTTCGTCCTCCGTGCGTTGATACATTTTTGAAGGACCCGTAACCCAAATCTTAAAAAAAGTGTGGCCTAACAGGTGGAGTCGCTAGTGGTAGTGGTCACTGGTTAGAATAGAACTTTTTCCTTATAACAACTCCCACTTTAAGTCGCTAACAGGTGGAGTCGATAGTGGTGGTGATCACTGGTTTAATAGAATACAAGGTTTTCTTATAGTAACTCTAGTTATAAGTGTGGAACTAATTCTTTTTTTCGGCTACTCTATATAGCATTCCACTTTTTCCATATACCCCTACTTTTCCTCCAGTTTAAACCCTTTTCACGACTTAAATATTAAATCAACTAGCGACTTAAAGTAGGAGAATGCCAAATATGAGGATTTTTATGTGCAACATATTCAACGTAATCAATAAGTTAGTTCTAGTTGGAATTTTTACACAATTTTTAAAGTTTTGCAAAGGTAAATTCCTTGACAACCTGTGGATCATTAGGTGTATCATTAATGATTTTGTCGATGCGATAATTGGAATTCTGTAAATGTCGGTGTATCGATTTGGGGGGTATCGATAACAGTCCTAGTGCACATTCTAATAGTTTGTAAGCCGTCATATTACTAATCAATATCAAAACTATTGGTGGAAGAATACAAGGCTTCTTTTAAATGGGTTATTACAAATGATGACTCGGCCCTTAAATAGCTTATTACAAATAAAGTAGTTACATACAATGTACATTGAGCATTATGTCGCACAAAAAGCACCTCCGGTTACAGGTGAAAATAATACTTTCACACATGCCCCTAATGTAACAAAGAGGCGCAAACATGTTTTTACGCCCCCACAGTGTCATTTTATAGTCCCCCCTCCCTGGGCACCTTTGAACTATAGTAATGCGCACGCCAAATTTTGTTAAACATATTCTAATCACTTTCCAGGCTCAAGGAAAAAGGGCACACTTTTTTTTGTCACTACTGGGGGTGTGTGCATAATCAAATGGTACTTCTTGAGAAATTAGGGGTATAAAATGGATCTTTTCTCTGTAATTTGAATAGGTATGTTTGGATAGTTATGTACCTGGTTAATCTAAACTATTTCTTTTTCTTTCTTTCACAGAAACAAAATGCGTCTATTTGGACCGCCAGCCCCCACACTAGGGCAGCCGCTGCCATCACTTGGGCAGCAGATACCTACACTAGGACCACGCGCACCAACTTACCTTTGTCTCCAAGCAGAGTCCTAGTCCCCCACACTCTGGCTGCTACAGTGACTACACTAACTGTGTACAGACCCCTGTCCTCCCCTGCCCCCCACAAGGTTGGGGGTATGCATGCCATGTGCTTTAAGGACCGTAGCAATGTTGACACAAAGCAGAGGGGGGAACTTTGCTAAATGTGGGTAATGTCAAATCCATAAGATTATGGCATTTCAAGGCATCCAAATGCATGCATCTTCACCAGAATGTGATGCTCAAAGCAGAGGGGGAACTTGGAGTTGACTACCCTGTTTCTGTAGGTTTAGCTCAATGGTGGCCCGTGTCTAGGACATAGCAAGAGCAAGAATCAGGGATGAAAGTCTTCAAGTTTTCCCTGAAATCAAGTTTTTTTTTAAACCAAAAAAAATATAATCAGGATTAGGATATATTTGATAATTACTCAATATAAACTCAGACAAACTTATTTTGTTTGTGTAATCCTATGAAAAGACAGCAGAATCATCACTGGTTCATCCTCAGTGGTGCTACCCATACACAGACAGGCTACACCACACTGATCTCAGTGTCAAGTTTTTCTCAAGTTAACTTGAGAAACCTTGAAGCCCTCTCTCTCCTTTATAGTCCTATGCATTTACACTCTTCACATGAGGCTTAGCCACTGAAACTAAGGTGCTATGCATGGAGAGTGTATGGACAGATTTCTCATTCTCCTCAGCAGGAGATAACGTCCATGATCACATGGACATGACAAATGCTTCTCCTCAGCAGGAGATGACGTCCAGGAGAATATAAACATGACAAATCCTGCTGCACAGCACTAGATATATGTGTCTATAGATGCATAAACATTCATATGCTCTATAATGTAGTTGTGAGGTATGTTATATCTTCACAAACCAGATCGGGTCAGAGCGGGGCATCTAGCTACAACTTATACAAGATGGCGAAGAGCAGCACAGAACCACACACGTGTACTGACTGCGGAATATGGTTTACAGATTTAGGTGTCTTCATAGCTCACATGATGAGTCACACGGGGGAGATACCACAGAAGTTTCCTGAATGTCCTCCAGCGTTTAGACAGCCAGAAAACTTGGTGATGAAGTCTCACACAGAGGAACCTCATCCGTGCCCAGACTGTGGTAAAAAGTTTACACAGAGAGATGATTTAAGTCAACATATGATGACCCACACAGGGGAAAAACCTCACAAGTGTTCGGACTGTGACAAACAGTTTAGACAGAAGGGTGACTTAAACAGACACAGGATGACCCACACAGGGGAGAAACCTCATACATGTTCACTATGTGATACACATTTTAGACGTGCACGAGATGTAAAGAGGCACATGGTGATCCACACAGGAGAAAAACCTCACAAGTGCTCTCAATGTGGGAAAAAGTTTGCACACACATCTACCTTAAAGATACATATGATGATTCACGCAGGAGAGAAACCACACACATGTTCTGAATGTGGTAAACAGTTCACACAGGTGAGTGGCCTCAATACCCACATGGTGACCCACACAGGGGAGAAACGTTACGCCTGTGCCCAATGTGGGAAGCACTTTACACAGGCAGTAGGTTTAAGGATGCATATGAGGACCCACACAGGAGAGAAACCTCACACGTGTTCTCAATGTGGGAAACAGTTCACACAAGTAGGTACGCTATATAAACACATGAAGATACACACAGGAGAAAAACCTCACGCCTGTTCTGATTGTGGTAAAACATTTAACCGGATTGATAAATTAAACACCCACATGAGGACCCACACAGGAGAGAAGCCTCATGCTTGTTTGGAATGTGGTAGACAGTTTAGGGAGACAGGAACCTTAAAGAGACACATGGTGTCACACACAGGAGAAAAACCTCATGAATGTGGTGATTGTGGTAAGAAGTATACACTGCCTGACAGTTTAAAAAAACACATGTTAAAACACGAAGCAGAGAAACCTCATAAGTGTCCAGACTGTGGTGAACGGTTTACTCGGCCAGCTGCCTTAAAGAAACACAGGCTCATCCACCCACCAGAGAAACCTCACAAGTGCTCTGGCTGTGGTAAAAAGTTCCGGACAACTAAGCACCTAAACAGACACATTATGACCCACACTGGTGAGAAACCTCACAAGTGCTCTTATTGTGATAAACAGTTTTCACAGGCAGGTAACTTAAAGATACACATATTGATACACACAGGAGAAAAACCTCACACGTGTTCTGAATGTGGGAGAGGGTTTTCACAGATAGGTAGCTTAAATGCACACATGGTAACCCACACAGGGGAGAAACCTCACAAATGTACTGAGTGTGGCAAACAGTTTGCTCTGGCAGCTACCTTAAAGACACATATAAGACTACACACAGGAGATAAACCATATACCTGTTCTGAATGTAGTAAGCAGTTTATACGGCCAGATGCCCTTAAGACACACATGATGTTTCACACGGGAGAGAAACCTTACAAGTGTTTGGACTGCAGTAAGCAGTTTACACGTGCTAGTGACTTAAAGAACCACATGATGACCCACACAGGAGAGAAACGTCACACATGTTCCCATTGTGGTAGGCAGTTTGCACGAACCGGTGACTTAAACAGACACATGACGACCCACACAGGAGAAAAACCTTACACGTGTTCCCAATGTGGTAGGCAGTATACAGAGGCTCGTAGTTTAAGGAAACACATGGAAACCCACGCAGGAGAAAAACCTCAACCACAACCTGAGAGTAGTAAACAGTTAACACAGGCGGATCACTTTAACAGACAGATGATGACGAGTGGTCTGAATGCAGTAAACAGTTTACAGTGGCAGCTGCCCTGGTAAGCACTTAAAGGAGCTCTAAATCCACGCCGTCATTCAGGTGCAAAATTCACCGACTTTTAAGAACACAGCATTCTCTAGGATTAAGTCGCTAAGAAATCTTTAAGTCATGCAAGGAGCATGCAATTTGCTAAAATTGTAGGTTACATAGAAAAAATGGAAGCTTGATCTCTCAAACGGAAGGAACATTAATTTAGTTAAAACCACATAAAATGACACTTTGAATTATACTTCTACTGCAGTCGGGGGAGTATCATTGGCTGGGCCTCTTTTACTGAATAAGGGTTATTTGTGTACGGGTAGTATACCCCTGAGCAAATGACCCTTATTCAGTTAAAGAGCCCATAATCAAGTATATTCCACATCTTGTATCCAGCTAAAGATAGCCCCAGATATTCATCTGCATAGAGGGATTGCATCAGATAGCGACAACCAGTTAGCGACCTAATCATTCCAGGGTTAATATGAATAAGGCTGTTCTACCTAGCTTCTTTTCCCATTAAAAAAAAACATTTAAAAAAAGTTTTTCCCTATATATATATACTCTAGGTTTAAGTCGCTAACAGGTCGAGTCACTATGTATTCCCTATGTGGCTAGCATGTAGGGAATGTATTAGTTAGCGACCACCACTGTATAGGTGGTCGCTAAGTACATACATGTATGTATATGTCTTATTTTTGTTGGGAGTCTCTATTCTATGTGCACTATGATATTATTATTTATTGGTGTTTTTTTGTTTATTAGATACACGCTCGTTTTTTTTATGCAGAAGTGGTGGCGTAGCCACCTGGTGGTGCCGCCAGGCACCACCAGAACGAGGTATATGATGTGTGCACTTTACCAGAAGTCAGAATGGGGGCCGCCATCTTGGATTGTGCCGCCATCTTGGATTAAGGAGTCACAACACAAATTTATGCTATGTGATAACAATAATATAAATCAACCTTTGATAGTTCTTGGGGTTGATTATAATTTTACCTACCCCCCCTAATATTGACCCAAGGAATTCAATGGGTCTATTGGTTTGTTGCTCATACAGTTGGTTGCCTAGCAACAGCTATTCTAATTGTTTATCTGCCTAGCAACACACATTTCCATGGTCTTGCGGTTGATTATAATCATACCTACCCCCCCTAATATGGACCCAAGGAATTCAATGGGTCTATTGGTTTGCTGCTCATACAGTTGGTTGCCTAGCAACAGCTATTCTAATTGTTTATCTGCCTAGCAACACACATTTACATGGTCCTGAGGTTGATTATAATCATACCTACCCTCCTAAAATAGACCCAAGGAATTCAATGGGTCTATTGGTTTGTTGCCTATACAGCTGGTTGCCTAGCAACGGCTATTCTAATTGTTTATCTGCCTAGCAACACACATTTCCATGGTCTTGCGGTTGATTATAATCATACCTATCCCCCTAATATGGACCCAATGAATTCAATGGGTCTATTGGTTTGTTGTGAATACAGCTGGCTGCCTAGCAACGGCTATTCTATTGTTTATCTGCCTAGCAACACACATTTCCATGGTCCTAAGATTGATAATAATTTTACCTACCCCCCCTAAAATGGACCCAAAGAGTTCAATGGTTCTATTGGTTTGTTGCTAATACAGCTGGTTGCCTAGCAACGGCTATTCTTATTGTATATCTGCCTAGCAACACACATTCCTAGGATCCTGAGGTTGATTAAAATCATGTCTACCCCCCCCCCAAAAAAAATGGACCCAACGAATTAAATCGGTCCATTGGTTTTTTGTTAATACAGCTGGTTTATCTGCCTAGCAACACACATTATCTTACCCCCTAACATGGACATGAATTCATAGGAACTGCCATATTTGAAGTGATATAATCCTTCCCCTGATTACACCTTCCCAGTCCTGCTTATTTGGTGTCTTGAATGGGTTCCCTTCAAACATACCAACCATGTAGACATTATGTTTCTTCGAATGCAAGAATTGCGGTTGTTGCCGCGTAAAAAAATGCCTGAGGCATTTTTTTACGCGGCAACAACCGCAATTCTTGTTACTTCAACCCTGTTAGCGATCTAAACCTAGATATAGCCAACGATAGGAAGACTGGCATCCCTGAATCATATCAATAATTAACACTTATGAAAATAACATTATGTAACATTTTGTAATAGTTCAGGAATGAAAATGACCAATCTCAGTAAAATCCGAAATGTTCATGTTTTCACAACATAAGATACCCTTCAAATCATGGATGTGATTCCTCCTACAGTTGTAGGCTTTCCTACACTTTTGAGCAAAAAAGGCCACCCTTGTGATATGTCCAGATCCATTGATATATTTTTTCAGGGGTGGGTGGAGGCCGGCGGGGGGGGGGTCTATTACACAAATTGTCACAGGGTGAGCAGAATATATGACAGAATGCATCAAAATGCAGCATTTGGCTTATAGATTTTCAAAATTTTCCAGGGCCATGCCCCAGACTCCCATTAGGTTTATCACTGTGCTGTGCTTCCCACTATTCGAAAGCAATATCACTCGAGGACTGCAATTAGTGTCTTTAGATTGAGACTTAAAATTCTCCTACAGTATTACAAATTTCAAATCACATCCCTGCAAATGGAATGAGGTTACAGATTGATATTGTTTGATTTCGATTTTCTCATCTTATGGCCCCAGACCCCTAAATTCGACATGGCGACATGGGCATTTCTTAAATTCGACATGCGACATGAGGCCTAGTGACATGCGACATGAGGCTTAAAAAGATAGTGACATGGGACATGGACAGTTCTTAAAATCGACATGGGACATGAGCATTTTTAAGCGACATAGACATGCGACATGGCCATTTCTTAAAATCGACATGCGACATGGGGACCCCCCCATCAAGGGCCCCCATCTTGTGCCGCACGACCAGTTAGGAACATATCGTTCATTCATTAGTATCCAATTTATTCCGATTCCGATTATCGCTATTTTGGTCTCAATTTTTAATTATTGATATGATTCAGGGATGCCAGTCTTCCTATCATTTTCTATTTTCCTGGCATTGAAAATATTTGAAAATGATATATATTTCATACATTGTGTTCATGCTTATCTGCTTAGAATGGGTTTCTAATGCTATGATAGTCATAACATTTCCTATGCTGTCCACCGTGAAGTCAATCTAGGAAGCCATCCAGCCTGGGTCTGTTGGGTTTTTTTGAGAACAATTTAACTTTATTTGGCGTTTTGCTAAGTACAGGTACATTGATTCCTTCGATAAGTTTTATTATCGGGTATCCTTATGAACACATTGCTTGAATGAAAATTCATTTATCATATTTTACAATTGATTTTAACCTTTTAGAGATATGGGATGATTATACTGCGCCAAACAAGTAAGGACGGAGTTTCAGCGTGGCTGATGTTATACCCCCCCCCTATTTTAGTAATGAAAACAATTAATTATCCAAATGTGTTAGTGACACAACTTATACAGAATATTTCTCTTTTATAAACTACTTTTCATGTATACTTTTATATACTCGACTACCGGGTACATGGATCAACTAATCATACTATGATTTTCCATAGATTCTTGTAATACATTTACTTGTCCACCGTAAAGTCAATCTAAGAACCCATCCAGCCTGGGTCTGTTGTGTCAAGGCTAGTACTGGACATAATTCGGGAGTGCTCATTTTTTAACAACAGGGGGGGGGGGGGCGGTGAGATTTCGCGCGGAGCGCGTGACATTTTTTCACCCCCCCCCCTGCTAGAGGGGTCGAAATTTTTTACCCCCCCCCCGGCAGGCCGAAAATCAGGCGCGTTCGCGCCCCTTTGTAGCATAGTAACGCACGGGCTTTTTCCCTCAAAACAGGTTGAATTTTTTTCACCCCCCCCCCCAAGAGGGGTCTAAATTTTTTACCCCCCCCAGTCAAGGGGTCCAATATTTTATCCCCCCCAAATCCACCACCCCCCACCCCTGTTGTTAAAAAATGAGCACTCCCTTAGCAGGCCATAAACTTACCAATACACCTACGGCCCAAAAAGAGGTTTGTTTCAGGTCACCCGACGGACCCTATCTAAACACGGCGTTTTTTATGCAATTTTAAAGACATTTTAGGGTATGCAGAGGGGCTATAAATACACTGACTAATGAAATAGTGTAATGAGACGTCCGGTATCTACATGTCTACACTACTGTAACATCAAGTTAATAAACTGCATCATTTTTTAACAACACTTTTGTTACTTAGAGTGCCATTCTTTACCGGTAGTTTTTTGTACAGATGAGCCCAGCTATAAGCCGAACCCCTAATGGCATATTTGGTATCAAATTAAAGATTATACTGCCAGTGATGCAGTGGGATAGAAATAACTTTCATTTTCCCCACTTTTAAAGATCAATAAATTCTTAACTACTAAAATGTGAATTCTGGCCATGAAAAACGTATGATATCCTATACATATTACCCCGCAGGTTTAATACCTTATAGACGGGGTTTTATGGTAGTAGTAAATTAGGTATCAACTTACCACATGGAGGAAGGTTATTAACCATTTAAGGATGGCATGATGCATTATTGCATCATGCATTAATGCATCATGCCCGTGGTCGTCATCACACATGAATGCAGCCCTGGCGTGTAACTTGCCAGAGCTGTATTCAAGCATCATGCCGACCCTACAGGTTGAGACACTTGGAAAGGGTCATCATGATGCACCAATGCAGCATAGGCGAGTTACTCACTGGGGCTGCATTGGTGCATCATGACAACAAATGTGATATTTTAGCAATGTGCCCTCATTAAAGCGTTAGCTACCGTAAAACCCCGCCTATAAGACGACACCGCCTATAAGCCATAAGTGAGTTTAAGGAAAAAAATCAGGCTTATATGATATGATTTTAACATTTTAAAAAAAAAAGACGCCTATAAGCCGAATGTGACATTTGAGGTCTTCAGGACCCTTGCAAAAAAGTGTTTTAAAACATATTCTGATCCTTTTATTTAATTGAAATACCACGTGCCATTGGTTTAGCAAGTGTACTTATAGTGAAGATGGTTTGTAAGGCATTAACATTTAGTAAAATTATACTTTTCTATACCATAATCTCAAATATCCTTTGACAAAACCCCACCTATAAGCCGAATATGAGTTTGCAGGAAAAGATTTGGCTTATAGGAAATAAAAACAGGGTTTTACATAACGCATAAGGCTTAGTCTCTGACCGGGTGACGTCTTTGACCGGGTCACGTCTTTGACCGGGTGACATCTTTGACCGGGAAACATCATTATAACATAAATTAGGCCTATACAGAAAATGTTGGAAAAAGTCAAAGGATATTTTTCGACCATATAAAAGGAAATTTATTTCAAAGTTGGTTATGTTTAAATGTAGGCCCTATTACGTGCATCATATCATTATCAAGTTTTTCCTCTGCCCGGTTAAAGACTTCAGTTTGTATATAAAGTGGAGTTTAATGAGCTGCAATGCGCAAAGTATTATGTAATACGCATCCACATAAACTTTTTCATATAGTAGAGCTATGGAAAAACAAAAACAAAACGTCACCCGGTCAAAGACGTCACCCGGCCAAAGACGTCACCCGGCCAAAGACGTCACCCGGCCAAAGACGTCACCCGGTCAAAGACGTCACCCGGCCAAAGACTATCCAATTGTTACAAAGTCGTGAGACTGAGCCATAAACGCATCATTGCCTTGAACGTCATGATACATGAATGCAGCCCTGGCGAGTAACTCGCCAGTTTGGCATTCAAGCATCATCATGACCCTACGGGGTTGAGACTCTCCTGAAGGGCCCCAGACGGGTCAATTCGACAAGGGGACAAATGCCATTCCTTAGGTGCGACAAGGGACACAGTGCTTTTGGAATAGCTTAGTGACAAGAATTTTTTCCTTAACTCGGCATTTTCCTGTAGAATATCTGTTGTGCCAGAATTAACTCATTCCGATACAGTGAATCTGATAATACCGTCCTTAAAGGGTTATCCTGAATAACCCTTGTCTACACATCTAGTGCAGCTAATGCAGTGAAATGACTCATTCCTGTGAATGTGAGACACTCCTGAAGGGTCAGCATGATGCACTGCATTGGTGCATCATGATGACAAATGTCATCTTTTAGCGACATGTTCCTGAAAGCGTTAAGTAATAACCCATTGCCTCCACATCTAGTCTAGCTAATGCAGTTAATCGACTCATTCCTGTGAATGTGTTTAATCAGATACAGTGAATCTGATAGGACAAATATTGGTTTTCATACCTGTAGCATCCCATGCAGTATAGGTGTTAATGTAGCTGGGACATATCAGGGGGATATCTCCCACCGCTCTGTATGGATCTGCCACATGTGCCTCATTAGAGGCATCCTGGCAGCACTATCATCACTTCTATCAACACGCCTGCATTTAGAAACCATTTACAGTCCATTAACCGGGAGTAGTTCTCACCTCTGAGAGTGAACAGATGCTGTGACTCTTAGCTAATCTGTGACTTTTAGCTAATCTCACTCACATTGATATCAGGCAGATCGACAGTTCTGCTTTGTTTATTGATGTTTACACCTGCACTACTATAACAGATATAAACAATTCTGTACGTCAGGGAGTGAACAGATGCTGTGACTCTTAGCTAACCTCACTCACATTGATGTCAGACAGACAGACAGTTCTCATATATCTGCTGATCTTCATGCCACTTTAATAAGCAGATATAAACAATTCTGCACGTCAGATTAGAGACCACTCAGACTCCATCAGACTGGTTAACCCTTCAAGGACGACATGTCACAAAAAGATGACATTTGTCGTCATAACACCCCAGAGCTGCATTGATGCGTCATGCCGACCCTTCGGGAGTGTCTCAACCCCGCAGTGTCGCATGTACGGGATAGCTCTCTCAGGTGAGAAGACTAACGTTTAGAAAGTATATCTAGTATGTAATGGGGGGCTCTGCCCCCCAAACCCCCGTTTTTTTAGACTATCTACTGCCTGATTTTAAGATACTGCCCCAAAATAAGATACTGAATTAATATATTAAGATTCAAGATTAAGATAACGCTCTAAACGTTTGTCCTCTTACCTGGGAGAGCTATCCTGTATTTGCCGTAGTGTCAGCATGATGCTTGAATGCAGCCCTGGTGAATTACTTACCAGGGCATGATACAGTAATGTACTATGCCGTCCTTAAAGGGATAACCATGTTAAGACTACTTAGAGCTTTAAAGTCTTCATGATGCACCAATGCAATCCTGGCAAGTAACTTGCCCGAGCCGCATTCATGCATCATGACCCTACATAGTTAATACCATTGTGAATGGTCAGTATAATGCATGAATGCGGCCCTGCAGAGTAGACTTACCAGGGCTGTATTCATCCATCGTGACAACAAAGGGCAGGTATAAAATTCTCCGGGCCTTAAAGAACTAAAGAGACATCCACCCAACTAGGCACTGCCCCATCAGTTACATCTAGTTATCTTCAGGAACGCTTTTAGTGTCCATTACTGTTTGTGAAACATTGACACCTGAGAGGGCAAAGTGGCAGCAGGCGGTAGGATGGGCGTTCACACTTTAAGAATGGCATGTCGCTAAATAAATGACATTTACCCCAGCAAGTGACTTTCCGGTGCTGCATTGATGCATCATGGTAGTGTCTCAACCCTGGTGAGTCGTCATGATGCTTGAATGCAGAGTAACTGGCCAGGGCTGCATTCGTGCATCATGACAACCAAGGGCATGATGCATTAAGGCATGATGCCATCCTTAAAGGGTTAACACCAGATGTTGTAGTTGTGTGCAGTAGGCCTGCTATATAAGGACAGGGGATGTGCAGACTCGCTAACTGCTCCGGTGGTCTCCAACGGTGAGTGAACTACATCACGTTTCTGTGCTCAATCTTCATCTGAATCATCTCTTGTATTTTTCTTGTATAGATATAATTACTGCTCGACTCTATAACTCATGATTGTAGGGAGGTTTACCATGTGGTAGCAGACCATCCCATAATATAGGGTGCCATTGTTTCCTAAAATCTGCAATTAGATACATGTCTGATTAATTAGTTGCACATAAGTCAAATTGAATTTCACTTATGTCCATTTCCCCACTAGATATGTATGATTCTAATTGAGACATGTTAAATTGAATTCCCAATATGTACAAAACAGCTGGACATAAGTTAAATTTTACATATGTAGAATTATATTTCACATATCAAGAATTCAATTGTACATATCTTAATTTCTACTCACACATTGCCAATACTGCATTTTACATAGTGAAATTAAATTGTATATAGGCCTATGCATAATTGTATTCCCATTATGTCTAATTGCAACAACATCTCCCATGACAGAGTATTTATAGTTTTACAAAAGCAGTATTCGATGATCGGTATACATGGTATTAATGTATACATAAAGTGTAATGTATCATTCCGCTCCAAGTGATTAGTGACTCACTGGTGACTGTGTGTTTATTGAAGACTTCTTTTAGCTTTTTGACCTTATCTAGGGACATTGATATCAGTAAAATTCAGTAAAGTTTGCGAAAAACAAATTCATCCCACAGGACATTTATTCCTGCAGATTTTCAATGTTAAAGGACCGTCTGCTTTTTTGAAGGACCGGATACCAACATATCTGATAATTTATGCATTTTAACTAGAGAATAGCATTGTATATTATATATGTAATCATTTACATGGCCAAATCAGGAATACATACATAGTTTTACACAGTATACTTACAAACATATTTCAGGCTTAGAAACCCAACCAAATTATTCTAGTTCAGAAAAGCCCAACAGGTGACTAGACATTCGGTCCTGCTACACTTGTTAATCTGCTGGACTGGTGGCATTTCAGGAAGACATTGCCACTGTCCTGCAGGTTTTTTGCAAAGACTGAAATTTCTAGTCTATTGTCATTTGCTATCTTCAATGGCCTGTCCCAGAGATTGTCTCTCCCTGTGGTTCCAGGTAAGATGGCTACGCGTGTCTTCCTCCTGCTCTGTCTGACTGCCTGCTGTGTGGGCGCTGCTGTGGCTGAGGGGCCTCCAGGGTTTGGAAAAGCCAATGAGGAAAACCTCACCGTAACTACAGAGGCCATGCAGCCCCCACCAGCAGAAGATGCAAAACTGGCAGATCTGGAAGTAAGACTTGAAAAGGTCAACAAGGAAAACATCACCACAAGCACAGGCACTAACAGCTCTGAGACTGGCATACAGCCCCCTCCAGCAGAAGTACGGCTTGCTGTCAGACTGGCAAATCTGGAGGCAAGACTACGGAAAGTAAAAGAGGAAAACACCACAAGCAACGAGACTGGCCTGCAGCCTCCTCCATTGGACAAACAGCTCAAAGATGGTATTTAAACTAATACACTTCCCAAACCTTTTCCTTAAAAGAGAAACCATGGGTTCCATTATCATTTTAGCTTATACACAGTACCCAATATTTGCAAGATATTTGTCTATAAATACATGATTTGAGATAGTTAACAATATAGCCTATTCACCTCACTGACTCAGTCACTCCCCCAGGTGAGTACTGAGTAAACTAGCCAGGTAGAGAACTGAGCCATGCAGTAGCACAACATAGGGAGTTTTAGTGTCAACCAACACTAATGTGCTAATTTGATAAATTTGGAGACTTTCAATCCTTTTAAGAATTAGGGAGTATTCATAGGAGACTTTATCAGTTTATACAATAGTAATATAAAAATTTCCTAGAATTATAACTGACATACCATCTTTAATGCAGACCTTGCTGACCTGATGCCAAAAGTAGGGACATGCCTGCAGAAAGAGGCCAGGCTGGAAAAAAAGGGTCAACCAGTGCTGGATGTAAGTTAATGACCTCATTGGGCTATTCTACATCTACAAGTACCATTTTTGGTAGAAGAAAGTATTTTTTTATTGTTTAATATCAAACAATAGATTATATAACAAACATAACTACAACTTCAGACATAAAGTTTCAGGTGGTTTTTATAACCATTAAAAAGTACAAGTAGTTTGGTGTTATCACAACGTTTCAGCAAAAGGGTGGTGCCTTCTTCAGGTGGATTTTTTTTATTGTATATATTTTCTAAACATAATACAGAATATTTTGTCCACACAATGCAGACATCCGTATTATGTGGAGAAACAGCGCCCAGAGTGTTGATATTTTATAGGAATGGTATTTTCATCTTTTGCAGTTTTTGACATGCGGAATAGAATCAATGCAGCAACTTGAAGCCTTGGCAGCCACAATGTACTGCCTGAACGGCCAGAAAGGTAATGTCCCAACCTCCACTCTGACAATGGTTGTGTATGGGGCTAAGTGTGCCCAAATCAATACAGGTTGAAACAGTATGACCGATGCACCTCTACCAAGTAGGCACAACACTTAGTTCAATGTTGATTCAACATTGACTCAACTTTGAATCAACATTGACAACCACTTATCAATGTTGATTCCATCCCAGCTAACAAAAAAACGTTATTTTACGTCAAATTAAAAACTCTGCCTTATTTGTAGTTCCTCATGACTGGGTTTAATTCTGTACTTGCCATGTAGCAGTGTTGACTTTAGGGAGTGATCATTTTTTAACAACAGGGGGTGTGTGGTGGGTTTTCCGTGCGGAGCCAGCCAACTCTTTTACCCCCCCCCCGGGTCAAGGGGTCAAAATTTTTTACCCCCCCTTAGGGTCGAAAATCATCTCGCGCGCGGGCCCTTTCAAGCATAGTAACGCGCGGGCTTTTTGGCTCAAAACAGGTTAAATTTTGTTGCCCCCCCTAAGAGGGGTCCAAATTTTTTTGCCCCCCCGGTCAAGGGGTCCAAATTTTTTTGCCCCCCCCCACAAACCCACCAGCCCCCCCCTGTTGATAATAAATGATCACTCCCTTATTTCTAGTACCTCGGGACTGCCAAGATGCCTACAACGGTGGTCTGCGGCGGTCGGGTGTGTACAAAGTGTCTCCAGATGGCGGGAAGCAATTTGACGTCTATTGTGAACAGGAGTTGGACGGGGGTGGCTGGACGGTACGTGACCCACTGAACAACAAGCCTTGATAAAAAGCATATCCCTCATAGTAAAAAGCAAAGCCCTCAAAGTTTTCATTGCATAACCCTCATAGTCTTCAAAACCATATCCCTTAGAGCCTTAAAAGCATATCCCTTCTAGTCTTATAAAGCATATCCCTCATAGTTTTCAATACATAAACCTCGTAGTCTTCAAAAGCATATATCCCTTATAGCCTTAAAAGCATATCCCTGGTAGTCTCAAAAGGCTCTTTTTCAAGGTTCTATATTCAGTTCTTTTTTTTTTACATACATTAAACATGCTTACAGACATACGAACGGTACAATGGTATTCACTATGGACAATAATGGCCACACATTTAATCTTCTGACAGATTCCATGACGGTATCATTCCTGTCAGCCATTTTGTGGTAATTGTCACTTATAGCTGACTCATTCCTGTCAGCCATTTTGTGGTAATTGTCATTACAGCTGACTCATTCCTGTCAGCCATTTTGTGGTAATTGTGATCACAGATGACTCATTCCTGTCAGCCATTTTGTGGTAATTGTGATTACAGCTGACTCATTCCTGTCAGCCATTTTGTGGTAATTGTCACTTACAGCTGACTCATTCCTGTCAGCCATCTTGTGGTAATTGTCATTACAGGTGATTCAGCAGAGGTTTGATGGCAGCGAGAACTTCTACCGTGGATGGACAGACTACAAAGACGGGTTTGGCACACCTGGAGGCGAGGTATGGCTGGGTAACGACAACATCTACCGTCTGACCTCTAACCACAACCAGAAGCTGAAGGTCGAACTAAAGTACGGAAAGGAAGTTGGCTACGCTAATTACATGGACTTCTATCTCGGTAACGAGGGGGACAATTATCGACTGGCTGTATCCACGTACACCGGTACTGTCGGTGAGTCTGATTACTTTAACACCAATGCAACCTTGGCGTCTAACTTGCTGGTGCTGCATAAGTGCATCATGTCAACCCTTGTGGAGTGTCTCAACCCCATAGGGTCGGCATGATGTTGAATGCAGCACTGGTGAGTCACTAGCCAGGGCTGCATTCATGTATCATGACGACCAAGGCGATGATGCATTAAGACATTATGCCGTCCTTAAAGGGTTAAGCCTGGGCAACTGAGTACAATAAATTCTCGCATATAAACCTAACTCACATATTTAGCCTCACTTTCAGCTGCTCCAATGAGCCACACTGGCAATCTGACTCGCGTACTACTACTCTCCATCTGCCCTAAATAAACCATTTTCTATCACGCCGGTCAACGCTGGCGTCCGGTCAAAGCTGGCACCCGATTAAAGACATCACCCAGTCAAAGACTATGCAATTGTTACGATTCAATTTCATGAGACTTAGCCATACGTGCATCCATGTGCCCAGCCCCCACACCATACCAGTCAGTACCTAGGTGGATTCAGGGTTTCCAGCCGTCAGTCAAAAGTTTTATTTGCTTTAAAAGTCAGTTAAATGTCCATACTTCGTTGTTCTCATGATGCATGAATGCGTGCCTATAGTGAGCAACTTCCCAGTAAACACAAATACGTAGGTCAGACGTAAATCTACGTTTGTTTTAGGTCTGAACTATGTAATTTTTCAAAGTTTATCAACGTCAAAACATGAAGGTTTATTTACGTTCAACAGACGTAGATATCTGATTTACGTTTTTTAACTTCATTCAGACGTTGCGTGTAACTTGCCTGTGCTGCTTTCATTGTATCATACCGCCCCATGGGGTTTACCTTCTTCCAGGAGATTCCCTGGCCTACCACAATGGCTACGCCTTCTCCACCCATGACAAGGACAATGATGGCTCTGGTGGTAACTGTGCACAGTTCCACTCAGGTGCCTGGTGGTACCACGAGTGCTACCGCTCCAACCTCAACGGACTGTACGGCACCAACAATCATAAAACAGTCGTGTGGTACAGCTGGAAGGGTTGGAACATCTGTATGTCGGGCACCAGGATGCTGGTCAAGCCAAGATAAACACAGCAAACACTCGGCCAACTTCCAAGATACATTTGGTACAGCAGGGCTGTGAAAAGCCAAAAAACTGTTTCATCTGAAAAGTATTATGCTTCTCCTTACAGCATTACAATTATTGCAATTGCTTTTCAATCAATAAGATTCACAATTAAGGCTGCTTAATCACTTAAAGCTTATCTTGTATTCACAGGTACATTCAAAATATACATTTAGATACAGAAACTTAAAGAATTTCTGAAAATTCAGAGTGTAAAAATGTCAGTCCATACCCCTACCCCCCATATAAATGACTTATCATTTTGTCAGCGGAATTAGGTGAATCACAGGAATGATCCTCTGGAAGATAGAAAATGCAGAATTCCGCACATCCGCTGAAATTTCACAGCCCTGTACAATAAATAACAAATTCAGCAATGGCATAAAAATGTTGTTCAGTTGCATCATTTCTTATTGATATACCATATATGGCTAAGTCCCACCAAATTGATACACATAGTCACACACAGGAGAGAAACCTCACACAAAGGAGAGAAACCTCACACACAGGAGAGAAACCTTTCACATGTAAGGACACATGGTCACACACAGGAGAGAAACCTCACACACAAGTGTGCAACTTAAAGGAGCTCTGAATCCACGATGTCATTCGCATGCAAAACTTGGCAGAGTCAGGTCACCGAGTTAGTACTCCTTTAAGGACACATGGTCACAAATAGGAGAGAAACCTCACGCATGTTTTGACTGTGGCCAAAACAAAGATGTGCATGATGACTATCTGACGGTCAGAGGAATACTGTAATGGCCCATTTAAACATAGCCGTCTCAAATGAGCCCAAGTCTTGTTTGAGTGTGTGGGTAGATTTAGGTCTCTGAAAGTCGGAATCTCTCTTTAAAGATACTCATATAAGAGCAGGCCCCTATTGTAACGCGACTTTATAAGTGCCGGGGCACTGAACAATAGGACCGTCGTCGATACCCCCCAAATCAATACACTTACATTTTAGGAATTCCGATTATCTCATCAACAAAACCATTATATCGATACACCCTTTGACCCACAGGTTGTCCAGGAATCTACCTTTCTAAAACTGTAAGAATTGTGTAAAGATTCAAATTAGAAGAGACTTATTTATTGGATGAAAATGCTGACCTCTAAAGGCCTACTATTTGGGGAAATTGACTTTCGAATGTGAATCAAAATTATACAAAAGATCTGAAAATAGCCCATGTGTCTACACCCTTGATCTAGCATTGGGGGGGGGGTGTTAAATCGCTAATTTTGTTCTACGGTTTCAGGGACAGGCTCAAACTATGCATTTGGGACCCAAAGCTCGGGAAATCACAAAAAAAAATTGTTCGGACCCCCTTGACCCCCCCCCGTACATGGGGTCCGAAGATCGGCCAAATAGTGAGAAAACAGCCAAAATTCAGGCTTTCAGATTCCTACTCGGAACTCACCATGTCTTCATGAAAATGGTCAGAAACCTTCATATGGGACCCACAGAGAGCATTAAAAGTCATATTGTTGTGATTATAGGGGTGTTGCCTCCTCTAGGGAGGTGGTCTGTCCATGGTAAAATACCGATAAATCAGCTTTTTTGAAGGCATTGCTCCCATACAATCAGGTCCCTATACTGCCATAAAACATCATCATGAACTCTTCTGGAGTGCCCCCTCTTTCTGTTAACTCCCTCCCACCCCCTCAGCATACACCAATAGCCGTCACATAACTCTCAACCCCTCCCCCCCCCCGTCGCCTCCATATTACACTGTACACAGAATGTCAGGACATCAATAGGCATTTACATACACCTTAACCTGTCTTGGTGTGTTTAAAAGAGGGGTATGGGGTATGGAGGGGGCCCAGCCCTCCCTCCCTTACCCTACACAGACCTAAAAGGAGGGCTACCTCAGCCCATCTAAGCACTCCAACCATCAGATCTCTTATAATTTATTTATCATACATGATTGGGTTCAGCATCCTAACAGAAAACTGATAAGGGACGCAAAGAGACAACTAAAGGTTATATTCTTGTGATTGCATCAATATAACCCAAATTTGAGAAGTGCATCATCCTTGATGTAATGGCGATACATGAGCTGATTTGCAGGCCTTTGCTTCAATATATTTGAGTTACCCTACCAGTAGTCACAATCCCCCCTCCCCCTCCATTCTATGCCTAGTACCATCAGCCCATGCATATTCATAGTCAAGATGACTGCTCTATGTTGTTACACTAATTACACATTGTACTATATACATAGTAATCATATAATAGTTATAGTAGAGATTTGATATTAACATCACCAATAGCCTGCTACAACAACAAATAACAACCCTGAGTCTCCTCCTTAACCAAGTTAAATGCATAGAATGATGGTTGGTAGGGGGTGAGGGGGGGCTGCAAATGACCCTGAATAAGGACTGGTGTCCATATCTTCTTACCCTGATACCTCATTTGCAATGCTAAAGATCAGATTTTGTCAAAGATGGGCATACATGCAACATCTGAGGGTGCTGTTGCAATATTCAGATATATGAAAATATATCATAGGCCTGGTAGACCTATGCCATCCCCCATATGGGGTAAAGGGCAAGTTGATAGAACCAAATATCAAACTTTGAGGACAAATGAATACATATCTTGATATACGACCAAATATTGAACCCTGATTTGACTTGAATTGCAGTATCCATCTACCAGCTGTTGATAGCAGTTGATAGACCTACCAGGACCTAACTGACTTATTCTGAAGCATTGGAGGAGGGTTGTGGGGGGGGGGGGGCTTTGGGCCCCCTCTTTTAACCATACCATTGTCCAAACCCAGTTGGTGGGATACATACCATGGAAGGGAGGGGTCGGGTGATGGTTGGAGTGCCAAGATCTATGTGCTTAGGCACCCCTCCTCTTTGAAAAGGTTGGGGGGGAGGGGCTCTGGGCCCTCTTCATACCCCATATCCCTCTTTAAACCGCAGCACTTACTCCATAGACAGGCTCGAGAATGTTGAAAAATCCCATCATTATGCTGTACTGTGTTATATGGAGGCGGGGGGGGGGGGGTTATTTCATGGTTATTAGTTCAGGGTGAGGGGGGAGGGTGGGTGTGGGTGAGGGGGGGCCATAGGGGGTAGTTAACATAAACAGGGAGCCCTCCAGAAAGGTTCAAACTGTCTGATAATGCATTATTTCAGTATAGGGTAATATGGAGGTGAAGGGGGGGGGGGGGGGGGGGTAGTTATCTGATGGCTATTGGTGCATGCTGGGGGGGGGGGGGGAGTCATAGGGGGGAGTTAACAAACAGAGGGGCCCTCCATAAGGGTTTAATCTGCCTGATTAGGTGTCCTGATGATCTCTTTTATGGCAGGAAGGGACCTTATTGTATGGGAGCAAATATTTTATCAAGACCAAACCACCTCCCCAAAGGGGGTAACACCTCTGTAATCACAACAATATGACTTTAAATGGTCTCTTTGGGTCCCATATGAAGGTTTCTGACCATTTTCATGAAGACATGATGAGATTTGAGAAGGAATCTGAAAGCCTGAATTTTAGCAGTTTTCTCACTATTTGACCGATCTTCGGACCCCATGTACGGGGGGGTCACGGGGGTCCGAAAAAAATATTTTTGTGATTTCCCGTGTTTTTGGACCCAAATGCATAGTTTGAGCCTGTCCCCGAAGAAAAGTAGATTTATCACCCCCCCCCCTAATAGCATGTGGTACCTGTTATAATAAGCAACCTACAAGATAAATTTTAAAGCATATTTTAACAATTGATGAAAATAAATCGATATACTGTAAACGTATTAATTTTCACTCAGTACATATTTTCGCGCTTAGGTGCGCCAAATTATAATGTGCGCGAAAATTATGCCCTGGAAATTAGCTTTCCAATGATGTGTAGCACTATATGTTGCTACTCATATCTATAATGTGGCTCCAGATGGGTATAAAGCAAGCTGGCGACCTGGGCTTTTTTCCAGGCAACCTGCCGACCTGGTATAATAGTATATGCGACCTGGCGAGTTTGGCTAATGCATAAATGGTCTAAAAAAGTGACTTTGTAACCTGGACCCCTTAATTCAATTTCAATTTCAATTGGCAAGTTTTTTATAATATAAAAGTACATACAAGTATATTTGTTTCAATCGAATCACAGAGAAGGTTGATACTTATAATGAATGATTAATTACATTTGCTTTTTTGACTACAGCACCTCCATTTCGTTATTACTGCATGAGAACTTTAAAAAAGAATTCAGTTTTGGTGATATTACTTGGGGTCAAGGGGAAGGGGAGGGGCGGGGAGATGAATATGAGTAGGTACCGCGCATAAGCGAGTCATAGCTGCGAAATCGCCGATCCTCAGAGAAGAAATGTCAATCTTTACAAGCCTCCAGAGACAAGGAAAATTAATGCACAGAAATCTCAAACCCCTCAATAGAAAGATATGGATCTGCTTGTTTGAAATATCATTAGTATTAAGTCGGTTGTACTTGCTATACATGTGCAAATGGGTCTTCACTGGGGGTCAATTTGGGTCAAATTTTGTCACCTGTTTTCCTGCTGCTGATTTGACTCTCTGTCATATAAACTGGATTTCCCATTGCACCATACATTGCACATGAAATATACCAGCACCATTGATTAGGATACACATAAGGCTTCACTGTGGTCCCCGGGACGAACAAAAATTATTAAAAATTATTACTTTTGTAGCATTTAATAGAAAATATAAGGTTAAAAAACATATTATTATTGAAAAAAAAATTCGTCCCGCCCCTCACACTGAAGTTTAAAATGGTTATTACAACCATGTGAAGAGAGCTAAGCAATCCTATGGATGGTGCAGTGGCAAAATTAAATCATAGTTATTTTTCTGTACAATTCCTATATAGCATGCTGGTAAGCTTAAAAAAAATAAAGTTAATTTCCAAAATATTTTATCATGGTATTGATGTTGACATGTCATGGGTAGTATGTGTTTCGAATTACAAGAGGATTGGACTGCTAGTTAACAATCTATGGCACCATTTGCAGTATTGCATTTGTGACAAGCGTACATATTAGTGATCTTGCCATTTTTAAATGAATATGAATATGTAGATACGTTACATGTAATAGCAAAGTCCTCAAGTATGTATTCCTTGAACTAGGTATGGGGTCAAAATGGCAGAATGGCCATTTTCAGTGGTAAGGGATTGGTATTTCTGCCATGTTAGAGGGTACAATATTTCAATACAAATATGTCTGAACATATTCTGAAGATATTTATGCAATGTCCATATATAGTTGATTGGGAAATATCTTTTTTCAACTGCGAATTGTCATCAAAATAAGTGTAATATCACTCTGAAATTGGCCCACTGGCTATTGAAAATGAAAAATGCTAAATGGCTGAAACTTTTATTTTTCGAAAATTCATATAAAATTAACTACTGAACGGATCTTAACATAGTTACCATCATTCTTCAGCATTCTTTATCAGCTTCCTAACCAGTATAACAATTGTGTTCAGGGAAGGGTTTCTTTAAACTACCCGTGGTACCTAATATGAGGTGCGACTTTCCTATCTGCTCAAACAATGCTCAAAACACCTTGAGTGTGTCCCGTATTGGATCCCCGGACACCCCCGCCCTTGTACATTACAGTCCATAGATATACATAGGATTAAACTCTTTGGGCTCTAATATCCCTAATAGTTGTCCGATTTTCAAACCGTAAAAAATTACATGTAGCTAAAGATGTAATGCTTTAATACAGGTGTGCGAAAATATGATTGCGCGAACATGTCTATCTATGGGAGGTGCGCGAAAATATATACGTTAAACTTTACAGTAATTGAAAAATCGAGACTAAATTAGCGATAATCGGAATCGGAATAAATTGGATACCAATGACATGTCCCTAGCTAGTCGTGTGGCACAAGATAAGGAAGAGCCACTCATCAAGCAAACAATATCAATATGTAAGGCCACTTACAATTGATAATCAGCTTTGCGGACACCGCACGCATCCTTTAAAAAGGGCCGCACTGGACCTATTCATCTATTGAGATTAAAAACAAAAGGGTAAAAAAGGCCCCACCTAAAAAAGTTCAGAACAAAAGTTGCAAAATGTTTAATATCTCAGCTGTTAATTGAGTTAGAAACATAATTTAAAAGGCATTTTAGACCTTATCGCAACGTGCAGGCAATTAATATTCCAGGAAAAAACGAAAAAGGCACTCCCACACTTTCAGAAAAAAAGAGAAACAAAATAAAACAAAAGGCGCCCTCTAGCACCCTTTTTTCTTAAAAAGCGTCCGCAAAGCTGACAATCAATTTTAAGTGGCCTAACCTCATTCCAATTCAAGGGTATCTTATGTTGTGAAAACATGAACATTTCAGATTTCTCTGAGACAAAAATTTACTTATGTTTTAATATGGTATAAATACCCGCGAATTTGCCGATTTTTCACTCATCCCCAAAAATTTAAACCCGTGAAAATAAGTACTTTCACAGTATTTCATACATTGTGCTCATGCTAATCCGCTTAGAATGGGTGTCATTTCCTATGCTGTCCATCGTAAAGTCAACCTAGGAACTCATCCACATACTGGAGTGTATGGGGCATTTTGCTGTGTACTTATGGTCTCAGCGCGTAACTAGTCCCTCTTCGCAGGGTGGTTCGTTTTTAGATATGGTGGGACTTGGCATGATTATTTCAATGGTGGAACTTGACTTTTATAATATTATGATGGTGGAACTTGGTATGATACATGTATATTTAAAGAGGAAGCAGAGATTCACATACATGTATACAATGTTTCTCTCTCTAGAATTCCTAAGAAATGTCCGATCGACAGCCGTAAAAAATGGCATGTAGCCAATTATGCCCTCGGCTAGGGGGGGGGGGGGTCATTCGAAACGACGAACCACCCCTATTTACGGGCCTGGATCTGTTGTGTCAAGGCTAAAACTGGACAAGCTACCCCTGCACCTAAGGCCCAAAAATAAGGTTTGTTTCAGGTCACCCGACGGACTTACCAGAACAGGCTCATAAAGTGTTATTTTTGGTATGAGAAGATGTTCCCGTGTAACATGAAGAACTTACACATATATCACCAGCAATGTAATGCTGAGGCAATGTAATGCTGGGGCACTCGATTGACTTATCATAAATTTATAAAAATGGAGTTAATGTAATGTTAACAAGGGGCATCAACTTACCCTGTTGTCTATATATACAACAATTGCAGATACCGCTCCTTGCTATCAGAGATTCCACGTTTCCTACTTTTGCAGGCATTCCTACTTTTATGCTGGAATTTCTGTATTGAATTAAGCCAATTTCGTACAGAAAATTGACCAAATTCTTAGGATTTCCTACTTTTTGTCGACAAGTGAGTGGTATCTCTGTGCTATATAATGGAAAACTTACATGATAATTCTCTTTCCTTTCAGGTCCTCATGCTATAAATACACTGACTAATGAAATAGTGTAATGAGACGTCCGGGATCGGGTACAACCCTCCATCTACATGTCTACACTACTGTAACATCGATTTAATAAACTGCATCATTTTTTAACAACACTTTTGTTACTTAGAGTGCTTATACCGTAAAACCCTGCCTATAATATAAAAAAAAATTATATGGCTTATTTTGTTTTCTATAAACATTAGAATAAAGAGAAAACTATTTTAAAGTATTTTGTAAAGGACGATTTTTTTTAAAGTTGGGGGTTCGGCTTATAGGTGGGGTCGTCCTATAGGTGGGTTTTTACGGCACCATTCTTTACCGGTAGTTTTTTTGTATGTCATAACGGGTTAACCAATCATATCTCATCTCCTGTTCAATGCACAGTTACATGAAATCTACATACTAGTAATAGGGTAAACTGTCTTTGAGTCGGCCATGTCCTTGATTTCTGGTACCAAATTGAACCAATCAATGATTATTTTAATGTATTTTACTACATTTATATTCATGCAATATGGAGAAATGCAGCACATGCTATTTTACCATTTTGTGAAATACAAATTCGGTCCCCTCCACTGTTTGTAAAAAAAAACTCATTTTTTATAAGATTATGCAAACTGAGCTGTGTTTCTGATGATTAACCAGGCATAGTCTCTCCCCTCTGGAGTGGACAAGCTGTGAACATTGTAACATAGTATATGATACGTCATGGGGTATCCCTGAATCCGTGGAGCTCCTACTACAATCTGTAAACTGAGTATTTCTTTCTTAAGACCTTCATTCATTTATTCATTTCATAAATGTGATCTCATCTGATGTTGATGGAAACACTATATTAAGGTTAACAATGTGACTAGTATAGTACACCAAAGTATGTTGTATATTATGTAAAAATTGATAGCATTCCGAAGTTTCCGGACTACAAGGTTATATTAGTAGCAGGAAAAGGCTGCTGCCCTCGAATTAGCTAAACTGCTAAAACGCAGCCCTTCTTAAAATGTTGTAATTTCAATATATTGAAACAACAATTGTTAGTAAAGACAATCATAGTAAATAAGATAATAGTTGCTTGTCATGAAAGATAAAAACTATTGGTTAGTCACATGGTTGATACAACGAACAACTAAGGGAGGGTTCATTATTTATTGCCGGGGGGGGGGGGGTGAGCATTTGAGGGGGGGGGGGCAAATTTTTTAGGGGTATTCAAAGGGGAGCGCCTTTTTTTTTGCCCTATTCTTAGGGGGGGTCCTTTTTTTTAGGGGTATTCCTAAAAATGTCGCGAATTTAGTACGTTGATATGTCGCGGATTTTAATAATAGCCTGTGTTATATTTTACCAATTTAGGTCAATATTTCAAAATTTTCTAATATTTTCCTCAAACTCCCCGCAAATTTCTCACTTAATTTCTTATCTTAAACTATCCTAATACTATCTGAAACCATCAAAAGTTTTAGTAAGCAAATGAAGATGGCGTCACTAGAAGTGATACATCTACACAGTCCATGGTAGGATAGGCTAGTTAACTAGTATGTAATGGGGGGCTCTGCTTTCTTCTTTGCTTTTAGATGTTTAGATTTTCTCAGCTGGGTGCAGGGTATATACTATAAAGGCAAACCTCAGGTAGCAGAGTGTGGGTAAGAGACACTAGGTGGCAGATACAACGGTAGCTATCAGATTATATTATTAAGATTTAAGATTATATGTTAAGATTGCCCTTTAAGCGTTTGTCCTCGCATCCAGGAGAGCTATCACCTATCTGCCAGCATAACAGGGATCAGCGACAAATAACCCTTTTAGGCAGGGTTGCCACTGTCGGGGAAAATAGCAGGGAAAAATGTATTTGTTCCAGATCAGGGAAATGTCATGGAATTTCCGAATTTTTGACAAAATGTCAGTGAATGGGATTTTTTCTGAAGTTGTCAGGGAAACCCTTTTCTTGTCAGGAAATTTTTCAAAAATCAAGTTCGCATACATAAGAAAATGGATGCCGTACACGTTAATATGGCATAACATAAAAGATAAAAGATATCCCAGCTAACAAGAAAACATTATATTACGTCAAAATAACGTTTAGAAACTTGATATAACGTTATGTCCTAGTAAGGAGATTTAGAAAAACGTTAACGTTATAAAATGTATAATGTTTTTTGTTTACTGGGATAATGTGTTTCTGTTTCTATTTTTGTTCCTAAGGAATGACCATATGAAACCACTGCAATATTATACCGAAACCAGCTCTCAGATCACTGTAGAACTGTATTTTGCCTACCATAAAACCTTGTGTATAGGCTCCGGCTGGTACACAAGTCAAATAGCCAGTATGGTTTATTGCAATTGGATAGGACAAGTCGGGTGCGGCTCATATGAGAGTTTGTAGATGTATACTCAAGTGCTAAAGTCGTCATTATCAGATGCCCTATCAGGCTTATAGGATTCTGCAAAATTACCCAGTGGGCACACCATCAGTCTGCACCAGCTACTAGTCGTTGCTTGAGTGACTAGTTGCATTGCAACGTTTACTAGTCACTCATGCAACCATCAACCTTTTTGAGCTAGATTGGCAAAATTCTAAGTAGTGCGTATTAAGTTATTACTATCTGGTGCATTGTAGTGCTGCAAACACAACTGCTACTAGTTGCAGCAGAGCAGTGTTTATAAGTAGCTACAACTTCAGGGCTGCAGAAGCACTGGCTATTAAACGCAGCTAATGGAGAGATTACTAGTTGGTACATATTAAGAGCTTAATAGCTGTTCTTTTGACACAGTTTAATAAGGGCTGCATTTGCAGCGCCTAGTAGCAGGTGCATAGCAGCTCTTATTAATAGCTGCAAATGCAGGGCTTCAGATGCACTGTTTATTAAGGGATGCTAATGCAGGGCTTACTAGTATCTGCATTTTAAGTGATTACTAGATGTTCTATGACACAGCTTTATAAGGGCTGCATTTGCAGTGTCTAGTAAATGGTGCATAGCAGCCCCTATTAGTAGTTGCAAATTCAGGGTTGCAGATGCACTGACTATTAAGGGATGCTAATGCAAGGCTTACTAATATCTGCATTTAAGGGACTACTAGTTGTTGCCTGGCACAGCTAAATAAGGGCTGAATTTGCAGTACATAGTAGCCGGTGTAAAGCAACTACTATTAGTAGCTGCAGATGCAGGGCTGCTGAAGCACTGAATATCAAGGGCTGCAAATGCAGGGCTTACTAGTTGCTTCTTAAGAAAGGCTTATTAACTGTTGCCTAACTATAGTCCTTGCAGTGGCTAGTAAATGGTGCACAGCAGCTCTTATTAGTAGCTGCAAATGCAGGGCTGCTGAAGACCATGTGCTTTCAATATCCCCTATTATCACTCATTGTTTTCTCCTTAATGCACAGAAACCACACAATATATTTCAATGAGACATGGTCATATCATGCTTTACCCCTCCAGTATTCTATATTTCATATGACCAACAGTTATCGCTGTCTAGATATTTCACAAAATACACATAACCTCAAGTTAGTGTTAATCCCCATAGACAACTGAAACTGAGGATTATAACTTGAATGGGTGTCTAAATATTAAAATCTATCAGTCCATGTGGTGCCTAATAACATATGTGTTAAATCATGACCAGGATATTCCTCAGAATTTGGGTCAATTGGTGATTTTCCTTAAATATCCACCCAAGGCTGCAAACACTATGTTATGCATAGCTATTTCCGTAGACCTAGATATCCCGGATTGATGTAATAGAATCAATGCATGTGACACCATTTTCAATTTCTTCAAATACTTAAAGAACAAAACGTGTTTTTTTAATCAAATGAAATCACATAGTCAATGAGATTGGATGAGTTAAATAGCTTTTGAATTCACCAGACCACTGTTGCATAACATAGGCTAATAACTGTTGCTTTTGCAGTGGCTAATAAGCTCATATAGTAGCTGCAAAATGCAGAGCTGCAGAAGCACTGACTATTAAGGGCAGCTATTGCAGGGCTTACTAGCTGCTGCATAATAAAGGCTTATTAGCTGTTGCTGAGGCATGCATTAGTTGCCAGTAGGTGGCAGCAGTATTCCATTTTTGCATCTTTATACTCTTTGAACTTTTTGATATCATTATATTAATGACATATACTAGTCATGTGTGTACCAAAATGTGCTAAATATTTATACATAGAGCTTATAGCAATTGCTGAGACTTAAAATATGCTTAGGCATGATTTATAACATAGATTACAACCAAATTTGATTGAGACACCATTTCTGTGTATAAAAGTATATTACTTAAAGGTCATATACTACAGCATTAAATCGCACCTTTGGCCAGGTTGACTACTAGTGTTGCATGAACCACCAAGTAGTCAACTACTAAGTGATGTATTTGAAGCTCTTAATAGTAGCTTATCTGCAGTGACTAATAGCCACTGCATATGCAGCTTCTACCAAAGGTTTATTTTGCAGGGCTGCAGAAACCTAACTACTTTTAGGCACCAAATTAGTCAGCTAGCAGGTGCTGCATTTGTAGTAACTAATGGTACAAGAAATAGCCAATGTATTTCTGGTGTATAATCTGTAAGCTTGGCGGGAACCACCGGGTAACATATATTGACGCGCATGCGCGGGTATCATTTCCGTCCTCTCCGAATTATAATGCGGCCATTGTTGTTCAGCCGTCTCGAGGAGCACAAGCCAGCGTGTGATATGGGAATATAGCATTAATTTTGCAGTGTCAGGACTTCTGGAAGCAGCTGGGCTTGATGTGGATTGGATGTGAGTTGTGTGTCCGTGTATTGAGAAAAGGAAGCAACCGTGGCATCATTATTACTCGAGTTATTCGGATTTTGGTGTTGATTTGAACGCAATAACGAAGTGACAGTGCCACCATCTTGTGTTCGGAAGCGTGACAGTGCATTCCGTGCTGTCAAGTACATAGACTTATGCCTAAAAAAGTGTGTGTCGCGTGTAAGGAATCATATGATCATATGATGCAGTGACTAATAGCCACTGCATATGCAGCTTCTACCAAAGGTTTATTTTGCAGGGCTGCAGAAACCTAACTACTTTTAGGCACCAAATTAGTCAGCTAGCAGGTGCTGCATTTGTAGTAACTAATAACCACTGCATAAGCAGCTACTACTAAGAGGTTATTTTACAGGGCTGCAAAAACCCAACTAGTAAGTGCTGCAAGGTGTTGCATTAGCCACCAAATTAGCCAGCTAGTAGGTGATGCATTCATAGTTCTTAATAGTAGCTGCACTTGCAGTGACTAATAACCACTGCATAAGCAGCTACTACTAAGGGCTTATTTTACAGCGCTGCAAAAACCCAACTAGTAAGCGCTGCAAGGTGTTGCATTAGCCACCAAATTAGCCAGTTAGTAGGTGCTGCATAAGCAGCTACTACCAAGGGCTTATTTTGCAGGGCTGCAAAAACCCAACTAGTAAGTGCTGCAAGGTGTTGCCAGGTTGGGGACAGGACCACTATTCTAGTACGCCCTAAGTAAACTGTACTTGTACTCACTACCTAGGGCGTACTAGTATAATGGCCTGCCCACCAGGATCAGTGTATTTAAGCATTTATCTTATATTTCTCTTTTAATCACCATGTACTATATATCATGTTTGGTACCATTAGAAAGAGGATATAGCAATGAACACACTGGCCAATTTAGAAACTGCAATCATTTATATTCATTTAGATATCATGTACCAAACATGACACATTTATTAAATACCCTTATAGAGACCCAGCAAAATCAATTTCCGAATTTTCTGTTAGATTTGCTGATAGATCAGTGTCTAGTGTACTTCTCTGTATGTTTATTTCTGCGTTTTGGTTTTATGTCCTATTGGAATGGTAAGGTCATAACTAGGGGGAAATCATGAGGAAAATTGAGATATTCTCCCCAATCCTAGCCCTCATTGTTGATGTAAGTAACACCTATTGTTCTGTGATTACAGATAAGGTACTGAGGGGACTGTAGACCTTGCCATAGGCTAGTGGTCATGGTCTAATGATCACACCATATGTACCATTTAAATGGTACGCCCTAGAACCATGCACCGTACCAGTATACTGGTATGGTCTAGTTAAAAGGACTGTACCCTAGTAGTAGTGCGTACTAACAATGCCTTCCCGTCCCCTACCTGGTTGCATTAGCCACCAAATTAGCCAGCTAGTAAACGGTGCACTCGTTGCAGGGAGATGGCTACTAAACGTTTAGTAGGTGGTGCTGTGCCCACTGGGTAAGGGGCGGCTTATACGCGAGGTTTTATGGTATGTCACATATAATTTACATCGCCCAGTGTAAGGTAATGGTTATTAGTACCATTTAGCTGACCACGCTGGCAAAGAAATCTTTAACATTTAAGTCAAGTCATTGGTTTTAGTGCAGGTACTCAAGTGAGCACATGTCCTGTTTTAGCGCAGGGTAGAACAGTGTTTCAAAATAATATTAACCATTAAAAATGATCTCAAATAAGCATGTATAAATGCAGGGCAAATGGAAGGATGGAACATAAACGCAGGTGTGCTAAAACAGGCGGATACAGTACATGTAGTTGTAGAATGAAAATTAAACCAACGTAAACATATTATGCTATATCTAACTAAATTAGCACTCCCTCTAGTGAGGCCCAATATCCCATTTTGGTGCATGTCTGACTACAAACTCTATGGTTGAATATTATTTTCCTAGTGGCCTTTGGGGCTATCTAATTTGATGTCACCGATAAGGGCAAATATGGGATAGCTCCCCCAGGTGAGAGGACAAACGTTTAGAGCGTTATCTTAATCTTAATATCTTAATTCAGTGTCTTATTTTGGGGAAGTATCTTAAAATCGGGCAGTAATACGTTTAAGATAATTCTTAAGATGGGATTAAGATAGTCTAAGATTGAAATAGAAGAAAAAAAAATAAGATAGGATTGAAATAGAAGAAAAAGAAAAAAAACGGGGTTGGGGGAGCCCCCCATTACATACTAGATAGTAATAGTAATACTTTTAAGATAGTCTAAGATAAGTCTTAAGATGGGATTAAGATAGTTTACAATAGGATTGAAATTCAAGCTACTAAAAAAGTTAAGACGAGTAAGATCATCTTAATAGTCTGATTAAGATAACGCTCTAAACGTCTGTCCTCTCACCTAGGAGAGCTATCCCGTGCGTGCTAGAGCTAGTAAACCTTTAGGATACACAATGAACAACAACTTTTAAATATATGACACTGTAAAATAAACGCTCCTCCTCCATCTTCGTTTCAGTGTTTGTTATTGAACACTCTTCCTGGGTGCTGTTTCTCCACAAATTTTCGGAGGTCTGCAAATTTGCGGAGGTCCATAAATACACTCACCTTATATTTATGGAGGTCCGCAAATATATATGCAAATCGTTTTTTGGAACTTAAGCATACAAATACGAATATCCATATATTTTTGTGGCCCTCTCCAAATTTATGGAAGCAAAATGTGCAGAGGTCCGCAAATATGTGGAGAGATACCAAATACCCAGAATATTGAATGTTTAGTTTTAAGTTCCCTTAGTGTCTCTGATATATACATCCTTGACTTGACTCCATCTTCAAATTAGTCAATATAACTGTCCAGCATGCTGTTTCTCCACAAATATGCGGAGGTCTGCAAATTTGCGGAGGTCCGTAAATACACTTTCCATATATTCATAGAGGTCCACAAATATATATGGGAATCGTTTTTTAGTACTTAAGCATACAAATACGGACCTCCATATGTATTTGCAGACATCCATAAATATTTGCGGAGCTCCATAAGTATATATATCGACAGTGTATTTATGGACATCCACAAATTTGTGGAGAAATAGCATCCAGTAGTTCTTGGTTTCCTCCAGTAAATTGGTAATGTCCTTAAATTGACTCAATAGTCAAGTGGTGTTTCTCAAATAAACACAAATGAATAAACAGTATTCCCTCTGTTACATGCTAAATAAACCAGTTACTTTAAGGTGGGTCAATCCCTTGGTGTTTAAGTAGCTAGATCCTCATCAGGTTTTTGCCATAAGACCACAATAGCATACGATTTCCAACAAAGCAGAGAAAATAGGAGGTTTCATATAATAGGAGTATTTAGTGTTTTGCCACAGATGTACATGAAATAGTATTGAAAAGTAGCTAAATATCTCTCAGGGCATAACTCTCTCAGGGCATAGGTTTTAATGTTCTCTTTCTAGAGAATCCCTTTTGAACATTATGGTCCCGGGCATATTTCTATAGTTTTTGTCCATTGAATAAATGGTCACTAGAGAATGTACCTGCACAGGGAACTGTGCAGTGACCGGAAATGGCATCATATTGACCCACCTTAACTTTTTTTTTTTACATGACAATACCAGTTGTTTTTGTTGTCAATTATTTAGTTTACATACATGTTTATAGATTTCTCACAATAACTCCTTATGTTGCCTTACATAACATATACTCAATATCACATACCTTAGAATGAAATGTTTAATAACAATCGTAGGGGTATACTTGAACCCTTTCAATGCATACTGCATGAATGTAGCCAAACACCAAAACTGCGTGCCTACAGCAGATACGGGAGAGCTATCCCGTGCGTGCACTCCTACAGCATGCTGACCCTTTATATGCTTGATACAGCCAAGAAGGGTTTACATGATGTATGATGACTGCAACTTATCAAATAACGTTTTCAAATATTTGGTCGCTGTGATATCAAAATGGCATTTCCATTCTGTTTTCGGCATAGCAATCCTTGTGAGGCCTCTCAATTGGCTTCTTGAATTTTTCTATTTAAAAGGAAAATCAAGTGTAATTTTCACAACACCAATTTGCAGAAAGTAATTTTGACCCCCCCCCCCCAACTAAATTCCGCTTTCATGAAATGTCCTTCTCCCCCCATGCTCGCATCAGGTGGCGGAATGATGTGGCTCCAGAGGGGTCAAAAGCGACCTGGTGACCTGGGCTGTTTTCCAGGCGAGCTGGCGACCTAGAGCAATAACAAAAGCGACATGGCGACTTTTGCAAAGGTTTGACTATAGCAGAAATGGTGTAAAAAAGCGACTTTAAGACCTGGGGATCTTAATTTCGGTGATTTTCCGACCTGAGTGGGGGACCCCTCTGCACCCCCAATGATGCCTTGTCTTTGAATTAAATGGACCGTATAAGGAGGCTTACTGAGGGCTTTTTTGTCTTTATGACCCCTGCTATATGCAACAAGGGACAAACCTACCGAGTCATTAGACGCCACCCATTTTACCTGTAATCTTTAAAAAAACATCTTCCCGGTAACCTTAATGATTCCCCCCTCTTCCCTAGATGGCACCACTGTTAGTCTGCAGGTAAATGGGTTCGGTTATACCGTAAAACCCCGCCTATAAGCCGAATTTTATTTGTTTTTTTATTTCCATAACAGCCGAATTTCCTCCTTAAACTTACATTCGGCTTATAGGCGGGGTATAGACAGAATGTATATTCAAATTGAGCTGGGGAAAGAAGGAAATATTGATGATTATAGTTATACATTTTACATACTTTTTCTTATAAGGAGAGGTAATTTTCACGTTGTAAATGTGTGTATAGTTCAAGGTGCCGTTTGCCTAATGAAATCTTTTTAAAAGAAAGTATAAAACTGGGTTGGGGAGGGGGCTCAAATGGGGGCCAAAGGGTTCCAAGATGCCAAAAGTAGGGGGTCGGCTTATATGCGGGGTTTTCTAAATTGTCAAAATAATTTCCTATAAGCCGAATTTTTGTCCTCAAACTTACTTTCGGCTTATAGGCGGGGTTTTACGGTAGTTCTGTTACAGTTTCAAAAAACAAAAAGAGGGAAAAAAAGAGAAAGAAAAGGGGGTGCGGGGGTAGAGCCCCCGGTATACAGCAATTTTACCAACTTACAGTGGTCTTATCTAGAGGATAAGCCTGGAAACTGATCAAGATTACTGGAAAAGTGGGCTTTTTAAGATTACAGGTAAAATGGATGGCGTCTAGTGACTTGGCAGGTTTGTCCCTTGTTGCCCCCTATATCCACCAAGCCCCCACCCCCATGCTGGCAATGAATGACCTGTCCCTAATGGAGTAGTCATTATTTACAGGGGGGGCAGAAAGATGTTGACCCCTCAAGAGGGGAAGACGGAGAAAGAAAGGGGTTTTCAGCAGAAAATCCAGTACTTCACTCTAGTTCACAAAGGGGGTTGGGGATGGGAAGTTAATAAGTTCCATCATAACATTTCTTCATTTATTTCTAACTTGGGGTGGGAGAAATACGTGATAGCTCTGCTAGGTGCACAGACAAACGTTCTGAGCGCAATCTTAATCTATGATCTTAAATCTTCATATGTAATCTGAATATATAAACTCGCCATGATGACCAAGGTGTGATGCATTAAGGCATAATACTGTCCTTAAAGGGTTATCCTGAATAAGCCCTTGTCTACACATCTAGTGCAGCTAATGCAGTGAAATGACTCATTCCTGTGAATGTGAGACACTCCTGAAGGGTCAGCATGATGCACTGCATTGGTGCATCATGATGACAAATGTCATCTTTTAGCGACATGTGTCCTGAAAGCGTTAAGTAATAACCCATTGCCTACACATCTAGTCTAGCTAATGCAGTTAATCTACTCATTCCTGTGCATGTGTTTAATCAGATACAGTGAATCTGATAGGACAAATATTGGTTTTCATACCTGTAGCACTCCTTGCAGTATAGGTGTTAATGCAGCTGGTACATATCAGGGGGATATCTCCCACCGCTCTGTATGGATCTGCCACATGTGCCTCATTAGAGGCATCCTGGCAGCACTAACATCACTTCTATCAACACGCCTGCATTTAGAAACCATTTACAGTCCATTAACCGGGTGAAGTTCTCACCTCTGAGAGTGAACAGATGCTGTGACTCTTAGCTAATCTGTGACTTTTAGCTAATCTCACTCACATTGATATCAGGCAGACAGACAATTCTGCTACGTCTATTGATGTTTACACCTGTACCACTTTAACAGATATAAACAATTCTGCACGTCAGATTAGAGACCACTCAAACTCCGTCAGACTGGTTAACCCTTCAAGGACGGCATGTCACTAAAAGATGACATTTGTCGTCATAACACCACACAGCTGCATTGATGTGTCATGCCGACCCTTCGGGAGTGTCTCAACCCCGCAGTGTCGCATGTACGGGATAGCTCTCAGTTGAGAAGACTAACGTTTAGAACGTATATCTAGTATGTAATGGGGGGCTCTGCCCCCCAAACCCCCGTTTTTTTAGACTATCTACTGCCTGATTTTAAGATACTGCCCCAAAATAAGATACTGAATTAATATATTAAGATTCAAGATTAAGATAACGCTCTAAACGTTTGTCCTCTTACCTGGGAGAGCTATTCTGTATTTGCCGTAGTGTCAGCATGATGCTTGAATGCAGCCCTGGTGATAACCATGTTAAGGCTATTTAGAGCTTTAAAGTCTTCATGATGCACAAATGCAATCCTGGCAAGTAACTTGCCAGAGCTGCATTCATGCATCATGACCCTACATAGTTAATACCATTGTGAATGGTCAGTATAATGCATGAATGCGGCCCTGCAGAGTAGACTTACCAGGGCTGTATTCATCCATTGTGACAACGAAGGGCAGGTATAAAATTCTCCGGGCCTTAAAGAACTAAAGAGACATCCACCCAACTAGGCACCGCCCCATCAGTTACATCTAGCTATCTTCAGGAACGCTTTTAGTGTCCATTACTGTTTGTGAAACATTGACACCTGTGAGGGCAAAGTGGCAGCAGGCGGTAGGATGGGAGTTAGCACGTTAAGAACGGCATGTCGCTAAATAAATGACATTTACCCCAGCAAGTGACTTTCCGGTGCTGCATTGATGCATCATGGTAGTGTCTCAACCCTGGTGAGTCGTCATGATGCTTGAATGCAGCACTGGAGAGTTACTCACCAGGGCTGCATTCATGCATCACCACAACCAAGGGCATGATGCATTAAGGCATGATGCCATCCTTAAAGGGTTAACACCAGATGTTGTTGTTGTGTGCAGTAGGCCTGCTATATAAGGACAGGGGATGTGCAGGCTCGCTAACTGCTCCGGTGGTCTCCAACGGTGAGTGAACTACATCACGTTTCTGTGCTCAATCTTCATCTGAATCATCTCTTGTATTTTTCTTGTATAGATATAATTACTGCTTGACTCTATAACTCATGATTGTAGGGAGGTTTACCATGTGGCAGCATACTATCCCATAATATGAGGTGCCATTGTTTCCTAAAATCTGCAATTAGATATAATTATTTGTACATATGTCAAATTGAATTTCACTTATGTCCATTTCTTCACCACATATTGGGAATTCAATTTAAGATGTGCCAATTAGAATTATACATATGTACAAAACAGCTAGACATAAGATAAATTTTACACATGTGGAAATTCTATTTCACATATCAAGGATTCAATTGTACATATCTTAATTTCTACTCACACATTGCCAATACTGCATTTTGCATAAGTGAAATTAAATTGTACATAGGACTATATATAAAAAAAACAATGGAAGTTGTTGACCGTTGGACGGACGAATACACAGTGAGGTGAGTCAATACTGGTAGCCACCCAGGTAAGGTGGAGGGGTGACACGTGGTGAGCAGGTAGGGAACTATGGTTTCCCGCTCAGGAATATACCCCAATAATCCCATGCGCATTATTGTAACCATATAAGTGTAATTTGAATTGCACACAATTCTAATTCAAATTGTAATCAGAATTAAACATATCTATGATTCCAATTCTACATATGTAGAATTGAATTATACATATGTATAAATGTGAGGCTAAATTGTATAGATATGCACTGTTCAATTGGTGATATGTAAAATTCTACTATTTATATGGTAATATGTTCAACAATTTCCAATATGTCTGGCCAAAATATATATATGTACAATTGCTTTCTTGATAAGTAAAATTACACTTAAGGGAGAGCTCATTCTTTAATTACAGGGGGGGGGGTGGTGAGATTTCGCGCGGAGGGGCGAAACATTTTTACACCTTCCCCTCGAGAGCGTGTGGAACGCTTCACGCCCCCCCTCGACGAAGGTGTTGAGAATTTAACGCCCACTCCCCTTTGAACTATAGTAACGCGCTGGCTTTTTCGCTAAAAAGGGGCCCCCCACCTCAGGAGGGTCGGAAATGTTTACACCCCCCCAAACCCACCACCCCCCCTGTAACTAATAAATGAACACTCCCTAATGGTATTTCAAATCTAAATTCCGTATTTCCCCGATTATTAGTCCGCCCTTGTATTGATTTCAAATGGCAAATTGACCCGGCTTATAAACAGGGCAGGCTTATATTCGGGGCAGGCTTATGATATTTTGCAAAGGGGTGTTATCTAACACTAGAACATGTTTTCTTACTAATTCAGCATCTTCTTGTAATATAAACCTAATAGTTCCTATATTAGAGAAGGACTGTACGGCCATTATAAGTATCCATATCATGACTGAAAGCAACCTGGCTTTGTATAGGTACAAGAATTAAATAAATGCTCTTATTAGAAGGGGAGTTATGACTAGATACGTGCCAATTCATGTTTTAATTCATCCTACCCCCGCATTTATATTAAGACCCAGTAACCTTTTTGACCCGGCTTATATACGGGGCAGGCTTATATCCGCGGCCCAGCTTGTAAAGGAGGAAATACGGTATGTTTAATTGAGTTCTACATACTTTTTATTGCATTGTACATAAGTAAAATTGATTCTACTTATGTTCAATTAATTTGGGTTTTAGGAAACAATGGCGCCCACATACTTAACGGGACTTTGAGTTTTGAGTTTTGGATATTTTATTTGCAACATCTCCCATGACAGAGTATTTATAATTTTACAAAAGCAGTATTTGATGATCAGTATACATGTAATTAATGTTTATATAAAGTTTAATGTATCATTCCGCTCCAAGCGACCAAGTGCCCTCACTTGGGAAGTTGCAAAATAGCATGTTGGGAGGGTTACCATACTCTATGTGATTTTTGTGATTAGTGACTTACCAGTGACTGGGTGTTCATTGAAGACTTCTCTTGGCTTTTCGACCTTATTTAGGGACATCAGTAAAGTTCAGTTAAGTTTGCGAAAACTTTTTCATCTCCAGGATATTTAGGCCTGCAGATTTTCAATGTTGAAGGACCGTCTGCCTTTTTGAAGGACCGGATACCAACATATCTGATAATTTATGCATTTTACCTAGAAAATGGCATTGTATATTATATTTGTAATCATTTATATGGCCAAATCAGGAATACATAGTTTCACACAGTATATTTACAAACATATTTCAGGCTTAGAAACCCAACCAAATTATTCTAGTTCAGAAAAGCCCAACAGGTGACTAGATATTGTTAATCTGCTGGACTGGTGGCATTTCAGGAAGACATTGCCACTGTCCTGCAGGTTTTTGCAAAGACTGAACATTCTAGTCTATTGTCATTTGCTATCTTCAATGCACGCACGGGTTAGCTCTCCCAAGTGAGAGGACAGACGTTCAGAGCGTTATCTTAATAAGACTTTTAAGACAGTCTGAATAGTCTTAACTTAAGTAGAGGCCGCTTATGTCATTAAAAATAAATAATATTTTGAAAGTATTACTATTACGACTAGTATGTAATGGGGGGCTCTGCCCCCCAACCCCCGTTTCTTTTTCTTCTTTTTCTTCTTTTTCTTCTATTAGAGACATCCTGAGTTCCTCTGAGCTGGTTGCTGGCTTGAAATGATTTATTTTTAATGATAAGAGCGGCCCTGGGTAAGACACTGAATTAAGACTTTAAGATGTCTTATTAAGATAACGCTCTGAACGTCTGTCCTCTCACTTGGGAGAGCTATCCAGTTTTTGCATCTTCAATGGCCTGTCCCAGAGTTTGTTTCTCCCTGTGGTTCCAGGTAAGATGGCTCCGCGTGTCTTCCTCCTGCTCTGTCTGACTGCCTGCTGTGTGGGCGCTGCTGTGGCTGAGGGGCCTCCAGGGTTTGGAAAAGCCAATGAGGAAAACCTCACCGTAACTACAGAGGCCATGCAGCCCCCACCAGCAGAAGATACAAAACTGGCAGATCTGGAAGTAAGACTTAGAAAGGTCAACGAGGAAAACATCACCACAAACACGGACACTAACAGCTCTGAGACTGGTATACAGCCCCCTCCAGCAGAAGTACGGCTTGCTGTAAGACTGGCAAATCTGGAGGCAAGACTTCGGAAAGTAAAAGAGGAAAACACCACAAGCAACGAGACTGGCCTGCAGCCTCCTCCATTGGACAAACAGCTCAAAGATGGTATTTAGACTAATACACTTCCCAAACCTTTTCCTTAAAAGAGAAACCATGGGTTCCATTATCATTTTAGCTTATACACAGTACCCAATATTTGCAAGATATTTGTCTATAAATACATGATTTGAGATAGTTAACAATATAGCCTGTTCACCTCACTGACTCAGTCACTCCCCCAGGTGATTACTGAGTAAACTAGCCAGGTAGAGAATGCACTGAGCCATGCAGTACCACAACATAGGGAGTTTTAGTGTTGACCAACACTAATGTGCTAATTTGATAAATTTAGAGACTTTCAATCCTTTTAAGAGTTAGGGAGTATTCATAGGAGACTTTATCAGTTTATACAATAGTAATATAAAAATTTCCTAGAATTATAGCTGACATACCCTTTTTAATGCAGACCTTGCTGACCTGATGCCAAAAGTAGGGACATGCCTGCAGAAAGAGGCCAGGCTGGACAAAAAGGGTCAACCAGTGCTGGATGTAAGTTAATGACCTCATGGGGCTATTCTACATCTATAAGTACCATTTTTGGTAGAAGAAAGTATTTTTTATTGTTTAATATTAAACAATGGATCATATAACAAACATAACTACAACTTCAGACATAAAGTTTCAGGTGGCTTTTATAACCATTAAGAAGTACAAGTAGTTTGGTGTTATCACAACGTTTCAGCAAAAGGGTGGTGCCTTCTTCAGGTGGATTTTTTTTATCGTATATATTTTCTAAACATAATACAGAATATTTTGTCTGCACAATGCAGACATCCGTATTATGTGGAGAAACAGTGCCCAGAGTGTTGATATTTTTTAGGAATGGTATTTTCATCTTTTGCAGTTTTTGACATGCGGAATAGAATCAATGCAGCAACTTGAAGCCTTGGCAGCCACAATGTACTGCCTGAACGGCCAGAAAGGTAATGTAGTCCCAATTAAGGCCACTCAAAAAAAATAATTGTTTCTCATCACCAAGCAATGAAAAATATGACGAGGGCGCTTTTTATTTAATTTTTTTTTAATTTTTTTACTCGGGGCAATTTACATTTTTGCGATCAATTTTCACATTGTAGTAATTTTGAGTTTATTGATCAGCAAAAGTTGTAACAATGCAAGTTAGAGAAACGTTATATAACGTTATAAAATGTTGTATAACGTTTGTTGTTTACTGGGATGTTCTCTGCCCACTGGGTATGACCGGCAGAACTGAAACTGGCTTATGTAGAGAGAACTCTCTTAGTTTTGGACCTTTCTCTTTTTTCACCCCCTCCCCCCACCGATTAGCTGAAAGTAATCTCGACCTCCCCCTCCCCACCATGCTCAGATTTTGTGAAATGCCCCCCCCCCCCAATAAAAAAATGTAAATTTGTTTAGAGTCACTCTTACCCCAATCTTACTGAAGTCTTACAACTGGACAGTCTTTATTGTGTATATAATTACCCCATAATTATATAAGTATAATGCTACCGGTATGTTTGGTCATAGTTGGTTATTATGTTTACTTAGGTTTATACTAAGCCTACCTGGCCTGCTGGCTCTGTATGCCCCAGGTCAGGGTCAAGGTTGTCCTTCTTCACTGGACCATGACCATCAGCAGGGATCCACACCTGTGTATTTTTCTGTGAGTTTTACCTTGTGCAGCCACTATGTCAGGTCTGAGGGCCTGTAAGACATGCCTGCATAGACACAAACCACCTACTGGCAAGGCCTGTGCTATGTCAGCAATGACTGAGGAGGAGTTAGCAGCTCTAGGCCTGGAGAAAGTGGAGCCTGTACCAGGTGGCCAGCAGCCAGGTGGTAGTCAGGAGGAGGCCTATACTACACCCCCAGGGAGAGTCACCAGGCACACAGTGAAGGTGTCACAGTCTGCAGGTGCCCCAGGCAGAGACCAGTATGGCTCTCTATTCGGCCTTAACGAATATGACGACGAGGACTACCAGGAGTCTGAGGAGGACGACATCTCAGTGTCTGGACTAAGGGACTTGGTGGAGGACCAGCAACAGGAGTTAACCAATGTGAGACAGGACATTGCCCAGTTGTCAGCCTCCGTCCAGGGGCTGAACGCTGCCGTGAGCACGGGTTTCAAACGGCTGGGAGTATTTAAGAGCCGACAACCACGCCCGAGCCCAGGTCCTGTGCCTGGCCACCCGGTGCCTGGCCTCCCGATGCCTGGCCTCCCTATGTCTGACAGCTCCCTGTCGTCTGAGTCGAGCGGTGCCAGGCGTCACCGCCGACGACGGAGGAGGGCCAAGCGGGTGGTGAACATGGATATCACCAGATATCTCCCAGATGGCCAGGATAGGCCCAAGAGCTTCGCGCAGCTCAACTCCTGCCTGTGCAGTTTGCTGGAGCGGCATGTGGAGAAGGGCACCGATGATGCCCTTAAGCTGCTGTCCCACATGCGGTACTTGTCGGACCGGTCGGCGGAAGTCATCTACGAGCTCCATTATCTCATAGAATATGATGCAGCGGCCCGGAGTCTGGCATCCACTGATGGGATGCAAGTGCTTACCTACGGCATCCAACCCCTGATAAATCGTTTCCTCGGACTGCGTTCCCTCAAGGCAGGGGGTGGGGGCGGTGGTGCCCCGCCTACCTCGGGGAAGTCCAAGTGGGCCAAGAAGAAGGCTGCCAAGTCAGGGGGAGGGGATGGAGGAGGTGATGGTTATCCATGCTGGTACTACAACTTCAAGTCCTGTGATGGGGCCAGCTGCAAGAAACCCCATGTCTGCTACTCCTGCGGATTTGGTGACCACAAGGCCCCCAACTGCCCCAACCTCAAGAAGCAGGCTCAGAAGCCTGCAGCCTGACTCCCAGAGTCAGCCCCAGCACCTCCAGCATCAGCCCAGAGTACATCAGCTGGTCCAGTGAAGAAGGACAACCTTGACCCTGACCTGGGGCATACAGAGCCAGCAGGCCAGGTAGGCTTAGTATAAACCTAAGTAAACATAATAACCAACTATGACCAAACATACCGGTAGCATTATACTTATATAATTATGGGGTAATTATATACACAATAAAGCTGACCTAACTGAAACGATGATGATAAACAACAACAATAGATAATTGATTGACCAATTTGGGTAGATTTAACCACCCCTTATTTATTAATGTAAAAAAAAAGAAAAATACACAGGTGTGGATCCCTGCTGATGGTCATGGTCCAGTGAAGAAGGACAACCTTGACCCTGACCTGGGGCATACAGAGCCAGCAGGCCAGGTAGGCTTAGTATAAACCTAAGTAAACATAATAACCAACTATGACCAAACATACCGGTAGCATTATACTTATATAATTATGGGGTAATTATATACACAATAAAGCTGACCTAACTGAAACGATGATGATAAACAACAACAATAGATAATTGATTGACCAATTTGGGTAGATTTAACCACCCAACACCCAAACACAAATAGGGTAAGGAATTATCTAGAAACTGCTAGAAAGTCGACGACAGTTTTATCTTTGGAGACCTTCCTCTCCAGAGTGTCTGTCAGGTACAATAACACAGCGAGGGACCTCCAGTCTCCCCTGGACTTGATCTCCACCAGGGTGAAACCGATAGAGAATAGGAAGGAGGCCCCGCCTCTCCGCAGAGAATGACTGGAGACATCCTTGAGGCCCACACGACTGCTGAGACTTTTCAGTCGCGCGGAAAAGACACCGTAGGTCTGCGGCGTGCGACTATTGCCGGTCCCATACTGGAACAAATAGTCAGACGAATGAAGATGAAGACTTACTATGAGATGCTTCACGTAGGTAGCTACACAAAATATCGAGTCTTGGGCATAGCTGAAGGGGATTTGCAATGATCTCTCCCCGTACTGTATAGTCTTGGTTTTGCTCAACCTCAGCAAGACGCCCCAGGGTTTGAAGGTGATGTCAGACACCCGGATGGCCTGGTCACTCACCGTCACATGGGCCTTCCTCAACAGTCCTCTGAAGGCCATAATGGCCGCAGTCCACCAGCACAGATCACGAGACGAGGACATGTCTAACAGCTTATACATCCTAGACAAATCCCTCGGAGACAAAGGCACAGCTTGTTTGACTGTATCACCCAACGATCTCCGCGCCCCCGCCATGGTGCGAGACACGGAAAAGTCCTTGGCCGATACCGGGGCAAGGCCATGCAGCTTCTGCAGATATACTACCGCACTGATATACTGGGTGATGGAAGAATATTTGAACTTCCGGCACATGTGCGCGATATAGAGGCACAAAGTTTTTGAGTCACATGGTATAGGTGACAGGTCGTAGCGCGCGCAGAACTCATAGAAGTGTTTCCACTGTGACTTCCTGGTGAGTTTCGTGGCGGATGCCAGTGCCATGTCCTGGAGGCGCACCAACTCTGCTTCTAGCCGGTGTCGGTCTGTAACAACAGAGGGAGAATGGGGGATCAATTTGGGCTACACCTGGGTAGGACAACCTCGAAATGAAGTCGGCCACCACATTCTCCTTGGAGCGAAGGTAGCAACACACAATTCTAATATTAAACACAAAACACATCCAGAACAGTTCACGCAGCAGAGACATTGCGATGACATTCTTGCTCCTGCCCGTTGCTAGCATACGGCAAACTTGAGTGTTGTCAGACCAGATCAAGATGGTATTGTTATTGAGCGCGCGACCCCACCTAGCCAAGGCCATCACCACTGGCCACACCTCCTGGACATTGATGTTCTCCAGAAGATTGTCAAATGTAGGCGGGGGGAAGTAGTGGTCCGGGAAGAAGGGGAGATCCTTAGCCCACTTGTCTAGCCAGACCCCATACAACCAGTCCGAACCGAGACTAGAGCCAAAGCCCCGTGACGATGAGTCGCAGAATATCTCGGTCACTGGATTAGAGGGCTGGAGTATCCGGGCCTTGCCATTGAACACACTAGCGAATGACCTCCACCATTCCAGATCTGCCTTGAACGTGGGCGACAGCCTTGCTCGGTCGGTGGGTTCTGACAGGGAATTGGTCAGATTAATCACTCTCCTGGAGAAGGTCCTGCCCCCGTGCACCACCGTGGCACAATGTGCCAAGATGCCCGATAGCTGTTGGAGTTCCAACTTCGAAGCACTGGTCTTTGTCAGAAAGTCACCTATCGTTGAATACAAGTTGTCTAGCTTTTCTGCAGGGAGGCTCAACTCCATGTCTACACTGTTCACCTCTATTCCAAGACAAGTCAGGATCTGGGAAGGGCCTAGTACCTTCTCCCACTTGATGTCAAACCCGAGGCGCCTAAGCACCAGAATGAGCATGTTCATGTTAACCTCACAGTTTTGCTGGGACGAACCCAATACCGTAAAGTCATCAATGTAATTGGATACCCTGTCTACACCACGGCGGTTGAGACACCGCACCACAAAGTCACCTAGTTGAGTGAAGAGCCAAGGGGCTGAGGCTAAGCCGAATGACAGGCACCTGTCCACTAAGACCTGCGGGCCCTCGCCGAAATCCCAACGCAGGCCCTGATATGTCACATGGTCAGGCAATATATTCACCGATCGGTACGCCTTGGCTAAATCCACGACCGCTAAATAGTCATTGGGCTGTAGCATGTCTATGATGTAGTCCAACCCTTTGTACGAGAACTTTTGACGAGTGGTGGACATGAAGTTGTTGATGCTAGCGTGAAGCGGGCGCTTGCAGTCTGTAATAGGCCTAACGCCTCCATCTTTTTTCTTGATGGCTCCCATGCTGTGGATGCACTGAGGTGCACCGACGGCCTTAGTTATCTTGCCTGCCTTCACCTCAGAAACCAGAAGTTCACTCATCATGACATTGAACTCACTACTGACAGTACTTTTATAGTTGGATCGATCATAACCCGGGATATAGACATCATCCACAATATGGAAACCAGTATTTATACCCCTCAGTACAAAATCATCCTCAGAGCACATGGCATCGGGGAACAAGACATACTCAGCCGCTACTCTACAAGGCTTGAGCTGGGAAACTACAGGGCCTATCATGTGAACACAACTGCAGGTGCCCAATACACAATCACTGAATACTTCCACTACACAGTCTTCAATACACACACATGCTACCAGAGTTCTCACCCCTAAGGGTAATGTATCATTTGGATTGACATTTACAGTAACAGCCCTAGAGCTGTTTTGAACCTGCCCTAGGGCATCACCAGTAGTCCTCCCAGTAGGGGTAACAAAGTCTGGACCTAAGTCCTGTTCATCAACACTGTCATCAAAATCTAGGCCTAGGCCATCTGCATACATATCACTGAATGACACTAAGTCACATGGAGAGTCTGGTTTGCTAAACAATGGTTTGTCCCTAGGGACCTCACTGAGTGCACACTTTGCTTGTGAACTGGCAACACATTCATGTTCGCCGGGCGAACACTTATGTTCGTCGGGTGAACTTACAGTACTGTAATCTTGAACAGCGCCCTGTCGGAGGCCCAGACCTTCCACAAGATCAATAGAATCATACCCAAGGTTAATTTCATCGCCATTCTGAGCCTCTACCACCCCAGAAGCGACACATGCGACATTGTTATCGTCAACTGGCAACATTTCATCTCCGGCCGCGTTGTTTACAGCCAGAGCAGCAGAAGACAAGGTACAATTGGAACGTTTGCGGATCAACCCGGCTACTGAGCTGTCCGAAAACTCACCCGCAGGTACAACAGGACAAGGGGAAGCGATAACAGTAGTTTTTGCGGACTTACCGGGTACATTTTCGGCATAATCGATGAAATTACACACCAGCGAGGCTCCTTGTTGATCCGCACCGTCCCCATGCCGCCATTTTGAATGGGGCATGCTGGGAGACAGCGAGGATCGGGGCGCTACATTTCGACAATCTTTTTCGCTATAAGGCGCTAAACAGACAGAATTTGATGCAAACGACTCTAAAACACCCCTAGAAGTATTAATTGCGGACATATTGTCCGGTTTTTGATCGTTTTCGGAACAAAACTGAATCGAATCGTGCGGACGACAGACCAGTGGCGCCCCCACCACCCCAGCGGCCAAAGACGGAACCATATGATCCCGCGGCCGCAGAACTCTTCGTGACGAAAAATGTGTGGAATGTGAAGGGTTACACTGGGGCTCTGCGCCCTGCTGGTCCTCTGTGTTTCTCTGCTCCCTGCTTTGTACAGTCTGTTTACACTCACCAGCTGATGTACTCTGGGCTGATGCTGGAGGTGCTGGGGCTGACTCTGGGAGTCAGGCTGCAGGCTTCTGAGCCTGCTTCTTGAGGTTGGGGCAGTTGGGGGCCTTGTGGTCACCAAATCCGCAGGAGTAGCAGACATGGGGTTTCTTGCAGCTGGCCCCATCACAGGACTTGAAGTTGTAGTACCAGCATGGATAACCATCACCTCCTCCATCCCCTCCCCCTGACTTGGCAGCCTTCTTCTTGGCCCACTTGGACTTCCCCGAGGTAGGCGGGGCACCACCGCCCCCACCCCCTGCCTTGAGGGAACGCAGTCCGAGGAAACGATTTATCAGGGGTTGGATGCCGTAGGTAAGCACTTGCATCCCATCAGTGGATGCCAGACTCCGGGCCGCTGCATCATATTCTATGAGATAATGGAGCTCGTAGATGACTTCCGCCGACCGGTCCGACAAGTACCGCATGTGGGACAGCAGCTTAAGGGCATCATCGGTGCCCTTCTCCACATGCCGCTCCAGCAAACTGCACAGGCAGGAGTTGAGCTGCGCGAAGCTCTTGGGCCTATCCTGGCCATCTGGGAGATATCTGGTGATATCCATGTTCACCACCCGCTTGGCCCTCCTCCGTCGTCGGCGGTGACGCCTGGCACCGCTCGACTCAGACGACAGGGAGCTGTCAGACATAGGGAGGCCAGGCATCGGGAGGCCAGGCACCGGGTGGCCAGGCACAGGACCTGGGCTCGGGCGTGGTTGTCGGCTCTTAAATACTCCCAGCCGTTTGAAACCCGTGCTCACGGCAGCGTTCAGCCCCTGGACGGAGGCTGACAACTGGGCAATGTCCTGTCTCACATTGGTTAACTCCTGTTGCTGGTCCTCCACCAAGTCCCTTAGTCCAGACACTGAGATGTCGTCCTCCTCAGACTCCTGGTAGTCCTCGTCGTCATATTCGTTAAGGCCGAATAGAGAGCCATACTGGTCTCTGCCTGGGGCACCTGCAGACTGTGACACCTTCACTGTGTGCCTGGTGACTCTCCCTGGGGGTGTAGTATAGGCCTCCTCCTGACTACCACCTGGCTGCTGGCCACCTGGTACAGGCTCCACTTTCTCCAGGCCTAGAGCTGCTAACTCCTCCTCAGTCATTGCTGACATAGCACAGGCCTTGCCAGTAGGTGGTTTGTGTCTATGCAGGCATGTCTTACAGGCCCTCAGACCTGACATAGTGGCTGCACAAGGTAAAACTCACAGAAAAATACACAGGTGTCCCCCCACCGATTAGCTGAAAGTAATCTCGACCTCCCCCTCCCCACCATGCTCAGATTTTGTGAAATGCCCCCCCCCCCCCCCAATAAAAAAATGTAAATTTGTTTAGAGTCACTCTTACCCCAATCTTACTGAAGTCTTACAACTGGACAGTCTTTATATAGATTGGGGGCTCTACCCCTCAACCCCCCTTCTTCTTTTCCTTTTTCCCCCTTCGCTAGTAATGGCGGAACCCCAGTTAAGTACCTTTTTTAAGATATATTTAAGACTACACCAGAACTACGTAGGTCACAAGGAATAGGTGTGTTCCCTTCAGACCACAACTACAAAACTACACCAGAACTATGTCATGGTAACTTTTAAGAGTAAGACTTGATTAAAACTCACTCTAAACATCTGTCCGTGTGAGCTAGGTGCCATCTGCCTTATTTGTAGTTCCTCATGACTGGGTTTAATTCTGTACTTGCCATGTAGCAGTGTTGACTTCAGAGAGTGATCATTTTTTAACAACAGGGAGGGTGTGGTGGGTTTCAGCGCGGAGCGCGCAAAATTTTATACCCCCCCCCGGTCAAGGGGTCAACATTTCTTACCCCCCCCTTAGGGTCGAAAATCGGCTCGCGCGCGGGCCCTTTGAAGCATAGCAACGCGCGGGCTTTTTGGCTCAAAACAGGTTAAATGTTGTTGCCCCCCCCCAAGAGGGGTCCAAATATTTTTGCCCCCCCACAAACCCACCAGCCCCCCCCCTGTTGATAATAAATGATCACTCTCTTATTTCTAGTACCTCTGGACTGCCAAGATGCCTACAACGGTGGTCTGAGGCGGTCGGGTGTGTACAAAGTGTCTCCAGATGGCAGGAAGCAGTTTGACGTCTATTGTGAACAGGAGTTGGACAGGGGTGGCTGGACGGTATGTGACCAACTGAATAACAAGACTTGATAAAAAGCATATCCCTCATAGTAAAAAGCATAGCCCTCAAAGTGTTCTGTAGCGGGCACGTATCGCTCGGGGCAGCCCGAGCGTGCGTGGAGAGCGCATTGCCCGCCTATGGTAGCTCAGGTACCGTAGCAGAGCAGTAAGAAAGCAGCTGGCCCTGCGGTGCAGCGGTAGCATTCTCAACTTCGGAGCGGAGGGACAGGGGTTCGATTCCCCGTGGGGCTCGACGTTTTCACTGCCTTCTACACTGGTGCCGTGACCAGGATCCACCGAACCTAGGTTGGGTACTTGAGCTTGTTCAGCTTCTGCTGAGTGGTCTTCGTGGCCTCCGGTCACGTCAGCAGAAGTCTGAAGGGGAGTAATGTAGCGGGCACGTATCGCTCGGGGCAGCCCGAGCGTGCGTGGAGAGCGCATTGCCCACCTATGGTAGCTCAGGTACCGTAGCAGAGCAGTAAGAAAGCAGCTGGCCCTGTGGTGCAGCGGTAGCATTCTCAACTTCGGAGCGGAGGGACCGGGGTTCGATTCCCCGTGGGGCTCGACGTTTTCACTGCCTTCTACAGTACAATGCATAACCCTCGTAGTCTTCAAAAGCATATCCCTTATAGCCTTAAAAGCATATTCCTGGTAGTCTCAAAAGGCTTTTTTTCAAGGTTCTATATTCAGTTCATGTTTTTTTACATACATTAAACATGCTTACAGACATACGAACGGTACAATGGTATTCACTATGGACAATAATGGCCACACATTTAATCTTCTGACAGATTCCATGACGGTATCATTCCTGTCAGCCATTTTGTGGTAATTGTCATTACAGCTGACTCATTCCTGTCAGCCATTTTGTGGTAATTATCATTACAGGTGATTCAGCAGAGGTTTGATGGCAGCGAGAACTTCTACCGTGGGTGGACAGACTACAAAGACGGGTTCGGCACACCTGGAGGCGAGGTATGGGTGGGTAACGACAACATCTACCGTCTGACCTCTAACCACAACCAGAAGCTGAAGGTTGAACTAAAGTACGGAAAGGAAGTTGGCTATGCTAACTACATGGACTTCTATATCGGTAACGAGGGGGACAATTATCGACTGGCTGTATCCACGTACACCGGCACTGTCAGTGAGTCTGATTAATTCAACACCAATGCAACCTTGGCGTGTAGCTCGCTGGTGCTGCATTAGTGCATCATGTCAACCCTTGTGGAGTGTCTCAACCCCATAGGGTCGGCATGATGTTGAATGCAGCACTGGCGAGTTACTAGCCAGGGCTGCCTTCATGCATCATGAAGACCAAGGCGATGATGCATTAAGACATTATGCCGTCCTTAAAGGGTTAAGCCTGGGCAACTGAGTACAATAAATTCTCACATATAAACCTAACTCACATATTTAGCCTCACTTTCAGCTGCTCCAATAAGCCACACTGGCAATCTGACTCACGTACTTAGTGTTGTAACATGAGTTAACCTTTTTGGCGCATTTATATCTCCATCTGCCCTAAATAAACCATTTTCTATCAAGCCGGTCAACGCTGGCACCCGATCAAAGCTGGCACCTGGTTAAAAACATCACCCAGTCAAAGACTATCCAATTGTTACGATTTCATGAGACTTAGCCATACGTGCATCCATGTGCCTAGCCCCCCCCACCATAGGCTGATGTCAGTACCTAGGTGGATTCAGGGTTTCCAGCCGTCAGTCAAAAGTTTTATTTGCTTTAAAAGTCAGTTAAATGTCCATACTTTGTTGTTCTCATGATGCATGAATGCATTCCTATAGTGAGAAACTTCCCAGTAAACACAAATACGTAGGTCAGACGTAAATCTACGTTTGTTTTAGGTCTGAACTACGTAATTTTACAAGGTTTATCAATGTCAAAACATGAAGGTTTATTTACGTTCAACAGACGTAGATGTCTGATTTACGTTTTTCAACTTCATTTAGACGTAAATATATGTAATAAACCTATGTATATAATTCACTTTTTTTGACATATAAGATACTCAAATCTTGTGTAGATGGATTCGAGTCAGATATGTGTCATTTAAATTCACAGATATGATTAATTCAGAAATACTATTATTAAAAAATCTCACTTCATGTGAGACCAGCCTAGTATTTCGTTGCCAGGTGTGTAACAAAAGTTTTGGCTTCAGTGAGGCCTTATATTTCTTTTAATCCCAGCCATGTGGTGTTCAGTCTTCAAAGTGCCTTAATAAAGATATGACCATCTATATTTTTTTTCCTCACCCTTAAACAAACCTTGTAAAAAAACGTAAATCAGACCTTTGGTTGAAACCAAACCTACACAAACCTCTGAGCTACGTTGGAATTACGTAGCATGTTTACTGGGCGCCCCCACATTGTAAGAACAGTGTGTTACATTTACACACTTACCGACACACTTTTATGCAGCCACTCTTAACACATATTTTGTTCAAAAACACTACACACTACCTACTCTTTGCAAAAGTGTGTTGATCTCAAAAGGGTGTCGCTGCAAATAATATCCTTGTTTCTTGTTGCCCCTCGCATCACCAAAATCGTCTTTCTGAGATTTATTTTTTTCAAATTATAAATAGAAAACCACAACAAACATATCAAATTAAAGCTTACCACGGGGTAAGAAAACATGCATATTCATAACTTTGGGATGTCCTTAATATTTTTATTCTCATGGCTTAGTAATGAGAAACAAGTATATATTTTGGAGAGGCCTTAGAGTATATGGTATTTCTCTTACAGGTGATTCCCTGTCATACCACAATGGCAAGCCCTTCTCCACCCATGACAAGGACAATGATGCCTCTGGTGGTAACTGTGCACAGTACTACTCAGGTGCCTGGTGGTACTACAACTGCTACCGCTCTAACCTCAATGGGCTGTACGGTGACAAGAGTGGTAAAGGACTCGTGTGGTACGACTGGAAGGGTTGGGGCGGCTCCATGTCAGGCACCAGGATGCTGGTCAAGCCAAGATAAACACAGCAAACACTCGGCCGACTTCCAAGATACATTTGGAACAACGGGCTGTGAAATACCAAAAACTGTTTGATCTGATGAGCATTATGCCTCTCCTTGCAGCATTACAATTATTGCTTTTCAATCACTAAGATTCACAATTAAGGCTGCTTAATCACTTAAAGCCTATCTTGTATTCACAGGTACATTCAAAATATACATTTAGATACAGAAACTTAAAGAATTTCTAAAAAGTTCAGAGAGTGTAAAAATGTCAGTCCATACCCCTACCCCCCATATAAATGACTTTTCATTTTGTCAGCGGATTTAGGTGAATCACAGGAATGATCCTCTGGAAGATAGAAAATGCGGAATTCCGCACATCCGCTGAAATTTCACAGCCCTGTACAATAAATGACAAATTCAGCAATGGCATAAAAATGTTGTTCAGTTGCATCATTTCTTATTGATATACCACATATGGCTAAGTCCCACCAAATTGATACAAGTTGAAACTCTATTACCGGCAACAATCAGTGACCAACAACCTTCTATGACCACAAATAAAGAAAAAGACTTATTTAGGGCAGATATACTCAAAAATGTCAGAAAATAAATAAAGTATGTCATAAAAGGTCATGAACCTATTATTGTTAAGCAGTTTTTTATGCCAAAGTGGTGGCGTAGCCACCTGGTGGTGCTGCCAGGCACCACCAGAACGAGGTATACCGAGGATGGCATACCCTAGTACCCGGCCTCCCCATGAGATGGCGCATGTGTAGAGCAGCACCTGTCGGGGGCTAACTCTGTAATAGGCTCTTTGTTCTATAATACTTTGGCTAACCTTCACACTTTCCGCATGGTTAGTTGGCCATTCTTTACTCATGACACAGTATGATCGTTTGAAAATTAAGCCCTATATAGCTTCATACATTTATGTGCGGAGGTGAGAACAGTCAGAGGTGTGACAGCTCCCTATTTTCGCTCACAGACTGACACATTGAAGCCACTCTCAAACCATCTCACGGCTGGTCACAGGTGGAAAAGCTAGGGTTGCCTAGGGCCCAAAAAATGTGTTTTTGGTTTCAGCCAACCTGACCCTAGATTAAAAAAGGGGCTGACCGTGGCATTCCTTTTCCTCAATTTTGGAGACTTCTTTTTAGTTAAAAAAAAGAAGAAAATCGTTGAGAATTGAAAATATTGCAAAAACAATCCGACCTATCTACCCTAAAAGAATTCGGACCAGGCGGCCTGAAACACATTTTTTATTTCGCATTAGGTTGGGCAATCATAGATCGCGTCCACGGGCCTATATTTTTCACAGTGCTCTAAGTTTAGTAGGCAGTTCAGTGACTAGAACGTTTGGTCAGTCCCTATCTGTCATAGTGCTAAAGAAGGATATGTCATATTGGGTTATTTCACCTGTTCTTCTCTATCCATCATCATTGCATTACCTTTCTATTATTATACCATTATTGCTAGGTAGTTTATGTCTCATATACCATAGTTTTAATTGGGTTCGTGCGTTATAAGAATCTAGAAGAGCGACAACATATTCTATATGAATTACTTAAATTATGAAAACAATTACACTGTTAGGCCACTCAAAAAAATAAAATGGTTTCTCATCACCGCGCGCATCACAAAAATCTGCTTTTGAGGAAACTTTTGCTAAGTTTTTATGAAAAATATGATAAAAATGGACGAATATTGGGATATTTGGTATCAAATTAAAGCCATTACTGGCAGTAATGCAGTAGGATAGAAATAACTTACATTTTCACTACTTTTAAAGAGCCATAAATTATTAACTACTAAAATGTGAACTTTGGTCATGAAAAACGTATATCATCCCATACAGTTGAGCCTGCGAGTAAAAAAAAAAAAAAATGCCTCCCTCGTCACATTTTTCAGACCTTGGTGATGAGAAACCACTTTTTTTTTTGAGTGGCCTTAGCTCTAACATTTTTCCCCAAAGTGCATACAAAATGGTCCCCACAGAGTAAGGCAGGATCTGGCCAGGCCCTGCATGTGTAGCCTCTGTGACGCCCGGGGTGACGGCCCTCCCTGCTACCTGTGGCCGGGGTTGGTCAGTGCGCCCCCCCTGCTGCGTGGTCTACCTCTACCGAGTGCTGTTCTTAAAGGTGCACATATGGCAGAAACTGACTGGGACCAACCCCCAAAATTTGCACTTTTCAATATAATTTATTAAATTTAGGGCCTTACATTTATTACATGATAGCCCTTTACTATTAGATACACAGTTTAGATAATTATTCCAGATATTTGTACTTTTGCCTGAAACGCCTATTCTAAGAACAGATAGGTATTTTTGTAACATTTTTGACCTCCTTGCAAAAAAACAAACAAACGAAAATAAATACAGATAGGGACAGGTATGAGGTACATTGGAGATAAAAGACAGAAGTCCTGGTACCGTAGTAGGAGGATAGAGTTAGGTCCGGGCACAGGTGTCACTGGGGTAAATGTACCTGGGCGGGAAAGGCACTGCAGCTATGACTTTCACACCTCCGACGGAGCTGCAGTGGAGAGTCCTACTGTGTACTTCCGGTTCCGGCTATTAGCATATCATTAGCATAACCAATAGTCGGGGGCTGGAAGTGTCATGGCGGCCCCCAGCCTGGGTATCCTCTGTGCCCTATATGATGTTTGCACTTTGCCAGAAGTCAGAACGGGCGCCGCCGTCTTGGATTAAGGAGTGACAACACAAATTTATGCTATGTGATAACGATAATATAAATCAACCTTTGAGGTTGATTATTATTATACCTTCCCCCCCTAACATTGACCCAAGGAATTCAATGGTTCTATTGGTTTGGTGCTTTTACAGCTGGCTGCCTAGCAACAGCTATTCTAATTGTTTATCTGCCTACCAATACACATTTCCATGGTCCTGAGGTTGATAATAATCATACCCACCCCCCCTCATATGGACCTAAGCAAGTCAATGGTTCTATTGGTTTGTTGCTAATACGGCTGGTTGCCTAGCAACGGCTATTCCAATTGTTTATCTGCCTAGCAACACACATTTCCATGATCCTGAGGTTGATTATAAGCATACCTACCCCCTAATATGGACCTAAGAAAATCAATGGTTCTATTGGTTTGTTTCTAATACAGCTAGTTGCCTAGCAACAGATTTTTTTATTGTTTATCTGCTTAGCAACACATATTTCCGTGGTCCTGAGGTTGACTATAATCATATGTACCCCCCTAACATGGACCCAAGGAATTCATAGGAACTGCCATATTAGAAATACTATCATCCTTCCTCCTGATAACCCCTCCCCCACCTGGTTATTTGGTGTCTTGAATGGATCCCCTTCAAACATACCAACCATGTCGACATGATGTTCCTTCGAATGCAAGAATTGTGGTTGTTGCCGCGTATAAAAATGCATGAGGCATTTTTTACGCTGTAACAACCGCAATTCTTGTTATGCTTTAAAAGGGATCCAAGCTACCCAGTAATAGATGGTTGCCAGTCACTGTAACTATATATGATATTTAGGGGATGGGGGCAATCAGATGTCATCATAGCCCATTGAAGTAGAGTACACAAGCACTGCTAGTCCCATACGCCTCACACCAGAAAACCGTTGAAGGAGAACAACAAATGTAAAAAATCGAGACTGCATCACAAATGATTCAGGGTCGGGGGAAATGTAGTATCAAAAAGGGAGAGTGGTTGGCAGGAAGCTGTGGTCTTAGTCAAAGTCCCAGGTCTGGGGGAACGTCTCTCATAGTCCCAGGTCTGGGGGACGTCTCTCATAGTCCAAGGTCTGGGAGGACGTCTCTCAGAGTCCCAGGTCAAAGTCCAAGGTCTGGGAGGACGTCTCTCATAGTCCCAGGTCTGGGGGACGTCTCTCAGAGTCCCAGGTCAAATTCCCAGGTCTGAGAGGACGTCTCTCAGAGTCCCAGGTCTGGGAGGCCGTCTCTCATAGTCCAAGGTCAATGTCCCAGGTCTGGGAGGATGTCTCTCATAGTCCCAGGTCAAAGTATAAATCTCTCCATGTTTTTGTTGCTAGAAGTCTCTTAACGATAAGTATAAAAAAATTGAGTCTTTAAGTACTTTTAAAACTGAGATGAAAGGCCTGTTAGAGGCAAAGATTCCCAAGAAAATAAGACAAATAGGTGTTGAATTATCTAAGCCCTAGGGCTTGGATACTTTTGTTGAACTCACAAACAACTAATCACGGATATATGTAAATAGGAGTGGCGAGCAGATTGTAACACACCAAATGTGAAATATACACTTTTACATAATAACAATAAATTGTCAAATGTTATTCATAAAATGCTGATATCGACTGTGAAACTATAGTATTTAATTCTCAAGATGAAAGCGACAAAATGTAATAAGAATACACGAGTCTCTTATAAAAATGTTTTCTTGTATTTATGTGTGCTAATCAATTTTGATCATTTTTTTTCCTGAATTTAAATAACTAGTAAGGTGGTATCCTAACATCAGCAACGCTGAAGATACTTCCTGGTTTGTCTTTGTCCCCGTCGGAAAGTGAATAATATTATGTGACCTGTTTTAACGAAATGGGTCAGAAGTCACACTCTAAGGAGCCTAGATATAGGCTGTTAAAGTAGTATAGGGATTTCAACTCCCATTATTCCCAAATGATGGCCATAGGATTTATAATTGTATTGTATAATATAGATGATATAATAATATCTCACTTAAATGTTAATCATCTCATTTCAATTAATTCTCATTTAATTCAACAAAAAAGTATCAAAAATATCGTCTAAGGGTAAAAACTGGCCAATATACTACATGTCACATACCGAATGAAAGCTCTTGATGAGCTGTAAATAAATGTGGCAATATCATAACATTTTTAATGTGCGACTTCCGACCCATTTCGTTAAAACAGGTCACATATAATGTACATGTTGTGGGGAGGGTTTTTAAGACATCTTGTGGGGATGACAGGGAGGAGCTAAACCTGTGGCAAAAGCTGTGGCAGAAGCTGTAGATAAACCTGTGACAGAATGTCTCTGAGTTTTTTACATTTCACCCTTGCCATGGATATCCTGTCTCTACCTGGTCTCACTCCAGCACTTCTCCTGTATCCTGGCTTCACCATTTTGGATAGCATACCCAAATTGTGCGTCACCAGTATAACATATCAAGTTGCACAAAAAAGGGCATACTCAGAAAAAATGTGTACATTGACTTTTTTTGTGCTATGGCCGATCCCATAGGGTTCAAGGTTAAAGCAGCAAAATAAGATGCTCTTTTTCATTGACCTGGGACTATGAGAGACGTCCTCCCAGACCTGGGACTATAAGAGACTTCCTCCCAGACCTGGGACTTTGACCTGGAACTATGAGAGAGGTCCTCCCAGACCCCAGACTTTGACCTGGGACTATGAGAGACGTCCTCCCAGACCTGGGACTTTGACCTGGGACTATGAGAGAGGTCCTCCCAGACCCCAGACTTTGACCTGGGACTATGAGAGACGTCCTCCCAGACCTGGGACTTTGACCTGGGACTATGAGAGACGTCCTCCCAGACCTGGGACTTTGACCTGGGACTTTGACCTGGGACTTTGACCTGGGACTATGAGAGACGTCCTCCCAGACCTGGGACTTTGACCTGGGACTATGAGAGACGTCCTCCTAGACCTAGGACTATGAGAGACATCCCCTCAGACCTGTAACTTTGGTTGGCAGGAAGCTGTGGTCTTAGTCACTCTCCCTTTTTGATACTACATTTCCCCTGACCCTGAGTCATTTGTGATGCAGTCACATGTTCAATTTTTGACATTTGTTGTCTTCCTTCAGCAGTTTTCTGGTATGAGGCGTATGGGACTAGTAGTGTGTACTCTACTTTAATGGGCTATGATGACATTTGATTGACCCCCATCCCCTAAATATCACAGCCTTTTTCTTTTATTGTGGTCATAGAAGGTTGCTGGTCACTGATGGTTGCCTGTAATAGAGTTTCAACTTGTATCAATTTGGTGGGACTTAGCCATATATGGTATATCAATAAGAAATGATGCAACTGAACAACATTTTTATGCCATTGCTGAATTTGTCATTTATTGTACAGGGCTGTGAAATTTCAGCAGATGTGCGGAATTCCGCATTTTCTATCTTCCAGAGGATCATTCCTGTGATTCACCTAAATCCGCTGACAAAATGAAAAGTCATTTATATGGGGGGTAGGGGTATGGACTGACATTTTTACACTCTCTGAATCTTTTAATAAATTCTTTAAGTTTCTGTATCTAAATGTATATTTTGAATGTACCTGTGAATACAAGATAGGCTTTAAGTGATTAAGCAGCCTTAATTGTGAATTTTAGTGATTGAAAAGCAATAATTGTAATGCTGCAAGGAGACGCATAATGCTCTTCAGATGAAACAGTTTTTGGTATTTCACAGCCCATTGTACCAAATGTATCTTGGAAGTCGGCCGAGTGTTTGCTGTGTTTATCTTGGCTTGACCAGCATCCTGGTGCCTGACATGGATTTGCGCCAACCCTTCCAGTGGTACCACACAAGTCCTTTATTACTGTTGGTGCCGTAGAGCCCATTGAGGTTGGAGTAGTAGCAGCCTAAGTACCACCAGGCACCTGAGTAGGTCTGTGCACAGTTACCACCAGAGCCATCATTGTCCTTGTCATGGGTGGAGAAGGGCTGGCCACTGTGGGAGGCCAGGGCATCTCCTGGAAGACGGTAAACCCCATGGGGCGGTATGATACAATGAAAGCAGCACAGAAATCTGAATGAAGTTGAAAAACGTAAATCAGACATCTATATCTGTTGAACGTAAATAAACCTTCATGTTTTGACATTGATAAACCTTGAAAAATTATGTAGTTCAGACCTAAAACAAACGTAGATTTACGTCTGACCTACGTATTTGTGTTTACTGGGAAGTTGCTCACTATAGGCATGTATTCATGCATCATGACAACAACAAAGTATGGACATTTAACTGACTTTTAAAGCAAATAAAACTTTTGACTGACGGCTGGAAACCCTGAATCCACCTAGGTACTGACATCAGCCTATGTAGGGGGGGCTGGGCACATGGATGTACGTATGGCTAAGTCTCATGAAATCGTAACAATTGCATAGTCTTTGACTGGGTGATGTCTTTAACCGGGTGCCAGCTTTGATCGGATGCCAGCGTTGACCGGCTTGATAGAAAATGGTTTATTTAGGGCAGATGGAGATATAAATGGGCCAAAAAGGTTAATTCATGTTACAACACTTAGTACGCGAGTCAGATTGCCAGTGTGGCTCATTGGAGCAGCTGAAAGTCAGGCTTAATATGCGAGTACTCAGTTTCCCAGGCTGAACCCTTTAAGGACGGCATAATGTCTTAATGCATCATAGCCTTGGTCGTCATGATGCGTAAATGCAGCCCTGGCTAGTAACTCACCAGTGCTGCATTCAAGCATCATGCCGACCCTATGGGGTTGAGACACTCCACAAGGGTTGACATGATGCACTAATGCAGCACCAGCGAGTTACACGCCAAGGTTGCATTGGTGTTAAATTAATCAGACTCACAGACAGTACCGGTGTACGTGGATACAGCCAGTCGATAATTGTCCCCCTCGTTACCGATATAGAAGTCCATGTAGTCAGCGTAGCCAACTTCCTTTCCGTACTTTAGTTCGACCTTCAGCTTCTGGTTGTGGTTAGAGGTCAGACGGTAGATGTTGTCGTTACCCAGCCATACCTCGCCTCCAGGAGTGCCGAACCCGTCTTTGTAGTCTGTCCACCCACGGTAGAAGTTCTCGCTGCCATCAAATCTCTGCTGAATCACCTGTAATGACAATTACCACAAAATGGCTGACAGGAATGAGTCAGCTGTAATGACAATTACCACAAAATGGCTGACAGGAATGAGTGAGCTGTAATGACAATTACCACAAAATGGCTGACAGGAATGAGTGAGCTGTAATGACAATTACCACAAAATGGCTGACAGGAATGAGTCAGCTGTAAATGACAATTACCACACAATGGCTGACAGGAATGAGTCAGCTGTAAGTGACAATTACCACAAAATGGCTGACAGGAATGAGTCAGCTGTAATGACAATTACCACAAGATGGCTGACAGGAATGAGTCAGCTGTAAGTGACAATTACCACACAATGGCTGACAGGAATGAGTCAGCTATAAGTGACAATTACCACAAAATGGCTGACAGGAATGAGTCAGCTGTAAGTGACAATTACCACAAAATGGCTGACAGGAATGAGTCAGCTGTAAGTGACAATTACCACAAAATGGCTGACAGGAATGATACCGTCATGGAATCTGTCAGAAGATTAAATGTGTGGCCATTATTGTCCATAGTGAATACCATTGTACCGTTTGTATGTCTGTAAGCATGTTTAATGTATGTAAAAAAACATGAACTGAATATAGAACCTTGAAAAAAAGCTTTTTGAGACTACCAGGAATATGCTTTTAAGGCTTTAAGTGATATGCTTTTGAAGACTACGAGGGTTATGTACTGAAAACTATGAGGGATTTGCTTTTAAGACTACAAGGGATATGCTTTTAAGGCTATGAGGGATATGCTTTTGAAGACTACGAGGGTTATGCATTGAACACTTTGAGGGCTATGCTTTTTACTATGAGGGATATGCTTTTTATCAAGGCTTGTTATTCAGTGGGTCACGTACCGTCCAGCCACCCCCGTCCAACTCCTGTTCACAATAGACGTCAAACTCCTTCCTGCCATCCGGGGACACTTTGTACACACCCGACCGCCGCAGACCACCGTTGTAGGCATCTTGGCAGTCCCGAGGTACTAGAAATAAGGGAGTGATAATTTATTATCAACAGGGGGGGGGCTGGTGGGTTTGTGGGGGGGGGGGGCAATTTTCGACCCTAAGGGGGGGTAAACAATTTTGACCCCTTGACCCGTGGGGGGTAAAAGATTTCGCTGGCTCCGCGGGGAAACCCACCACACCCCCCCTGTTGTTAAAAAATGATCACTCCCTAATGTCAACACTGCTACATGGCAAGTACAGAATTAAACCCAGTCATGAGGAACTACAAATAAGGCAGATGGCACCTAGCTCACACGGACAGATGTTTACAGTGAGTTTTAATCAAGTCTTACTCTTAAAAGTTACCATGACATAGTTCTGGTGTAGTTTTGTAGTTGTGGTCTGAAGGGAACACACCTATTCCTTGTGACTTACATAGTTCTGGTGTAGTCTTAAATATATCTTAAAAAGGGTACTTAACTGGGGTTCGGCCATTACTAGCAAAGGGGAAAAAAGGAAAAGAAGAAGGGGGGTTGAGGGGCAGAGCCCCCAATCTATTTTAAGACTGTCCAGTTGTAAGACTTCAGTAAGATTGGGGTAAGAATGACTCTAAACAAATTTACATTTTTTAATGGGGGGGGGGGGGCATTTCACAAAATCTGAACATAGTGGGGGGGGGGGGGGAGGTCGAGATTACTTTCAGCTAATCGGTGGGTCGGGGGAGGGGGTGAAAAAAGAGAAAGGTCCAAAACTAAGAGAGTCCTCTCTACATAAGCCAGTTTCAGTTCTGCCGGTCATACCCAGTGGGCAGAAAACATCCCAGTAAACAACAAACGTTATACAACATTTTTTAGCGTTATATAACATTTCTCTAAGGCTCCTTACTATGGCATAACGTTATATAAATTTTAAAACGTTAATTTGACGTAAAATAACGTTTTTTGTTAGCTGGGATGGAATCATCATTGATAAGTGGTTGTCAATGTTGATTCAAAGTTGAGTCAATGTTGAACCAACATTGAACTAAGTGTTGTGCCTACTTGGTAGAGGTGCATCGGTCATACTGTTTCAACCTGTATTGATTTGGTGACACTTAGCCCTATACACAGCCATTGTCAGAGTGGAGGTTAATTGGGACTTGATTACCTTTCTGGCCGTTCAGGCAGTACATTGTGGCTGCCAAGGCTTCAAGTTGCTGCATTGATTCTATTCCGCATGTCAAAAACTGCAAAGGATGAAAATACCATTCCTATAAAATATCAACACTCTGGGCACTGTTTCTCCACATAATACGGATGTCTGCATTGTGTGGACAAAATATTCTGTATTATGTTTAGAAAATATATACAATAAAAAAAATCCACCTGAAGAAGGCACCACCCTTTTGCGGAAACATTGTGATAACACCACACTACTTGTACTTTTTAATGGTTATAAAAGCTTATGAAACTTTATGTCTGAAGTCGTAGTTATGTTTGTTATATAATCTATTATTTAATATTAACCAATAAAAAATATAGTTTCTTCTACAAAAAATGGTACTTATAGATGTAGAATAGCCCCATGAGGTCATTAACTCACATCCAGCACTGGTTCACCCCTTTTGTCCAGCCTGGCCTCTTTCTGCAGGCATTTCCCTACTTTTGGCATCAGGTCAGCAAGGTCTGCATTAAAGATGGTATGTCAGTTATAATTCAAGGATCTTTCATATTACTATTGTATAAAGTCTCCTATGAATACTCCCTAACTCTTCAAAGGATTGAAAGTCTCTAAATTCATAAAATTAGCACCTGTAGTGCAATACCTTTTGCTGTTGGTCGACACTAAAACTCCCTATGTTGTGGTACTGCATGGCTCAGTGCATTCTCTACCAGGCTGGGGGGAGTGACTGAGTCAGTGAGATGAATATGCTACATTGTTAACTGTCTCAAAGCATGTATCTATAGACAAATATCTTGCAAATATTGGGTACTGTGTAAAAGCTAAAATGATAATGAAACCCATGGCATCTCTTTTAAGGAAAAGGTTTGGGAAGTGTATTAGTTTAAATACCATCTTTAAGCTGTTTGTCCAATGGAGGAGGCTGCAGGCCAGTCTCATTGCTTGTGGTGTTTTCCTCTTTTACTTTCCAAAGTCTTGCCTCCAGATTTGCCAGTCTTACAGCAAGCTGTACTTTTACTGGAGGGGGCTGTATGCCAGTCTCAGAGCTGTTAGTGTCTGTGCTTGTGGTGACGTTTTCCTTGTTGACCTTTCCAAATCTTACTTCCAGATCTGCCAGTTTTGCATCTTCTGCCGGTGGGGGATGCATGGCCTCTGTAGTTACGGTGAGGTTTTCCTCGTTGGCTTTTCCAAACCCTGGAGGCCCCTCAGCCACAGCAGCGCCCATCCAGCAGGCAGTCAGACAGAGCAGGAGGAAGACACGCGGAGCCATCTTACCTGGAACCAAAGGGAGACAATCTCTGGGAAACAATTAAAAAAAATATGCCCAAGAGGCAAGCAGTAGTTTTATATATATATATATATATATATATATATATATATATATATATATATATATACAATGAGAATGCAAGAGATGCAATGGTTATCTAATGAAACTCATAAAACAGCTTACTGACTTGCTGAGTGTACTCCTCACTTTTGTTACCGGTACCTAATCACGTTTATCACTCACGTCCACATGGTATATTGTTATATCAACATTCTTTTGTCAAACTATAATCTAGAAATCATGCCAAAGAGGAAAAACGCCAATGTATATATGTTCATGTATGTGACGCGATACCACTGGGGCAAAGAAACGTAACTACAAACTTTACAGTAATAAAAAGTTAAATTTGTTTAAAAATTCTGTTCAAAAAAGATTGAGCACAGAAAGGTGATGTAGTTCACTCACCGTTGGAGACCACCGGAGCAGTTAGCGAGCCTGCACATCCCCTGTCCTTATATAGCAGGCCTACTGCACACAACAACATCTGGTGTTAACCCTTTAAGGATGGCATCATGCCTTAATGCATCATGCCCTTGGTTGTCATGATGCATGAATGCAGCCCTGGTGAGTTACTCACCAAGCATCATGACGACTCACCAGGGTTGAAACACTCCCATGATGCATCAATGCAGCACCGGAAAGTCACTTGCTGGGGTAAATGTCATTTATTTAGCGACATGCTGTTCTTAATGTGCTAAAACCCATCCTACCGCCTGCTGCCACTTGGCCCTCTCAGGTGTCAATGTTTCACAAACAGTAATGGACACTAAAAGCGTTCCTGAATATAGCTAGATGTAACTGATGGGGCAGTGCCTAGTTGGGTGGATGTCTCTTTAGTTCTTTAAGGCCCGGAGAATTTTATACCCGCCCTTTGTTGTCACGATGCATGAATGCAGCTCTAGCAAGTCTAGGCTCCAGGGCTGCATCATACCCACCCCTCAGGAGTGTATCAACTCTGTAGGGTCATGATGCCTGAATGCAGCCCTGAAAGTTACTCACTAGGGTTGTATTCATGCATCATGATGACTTTAAAGCACTATGTAGTCTTAACATGGTTATCCCTTCAAGGATGCATAGTGCATAACTGTATGATGCCTTGGTCATCATGATGCAGGAATGCAGCGCTGGTAAGTAACTCACCAGGGCTGCATTCAAGCATCATGCCAACACTATGGGGTTGAGACGCTCCCGAAGGGTCGGCATGATTCACCAATGCAGCCCCTGTGAATTACACGCCAGAGCTGCATTGGAGCGTTGTGATAACAATTAGTGACATGTTGTCCTTGAAGGGTTAACCAGTCTGACGGAGTCTGAGTGGTCTCTAATCTGACGTGCAGAATTGTTTATATCTGCTTATTAAAGTGGCGTGAAGATCAGCAGATATATGAGAACTGTCTGTCTGTCTGATATCAATGTGAGTGAGGTTAGCTAATCTGTGACTTTTAGCTAAGAGTCACAGCATCTGTTCACTCCCAGAGGTGAGAACTTCTCCCGGTTAATGGACTCTAAATGGTTTCTAAATGCAGGCATGTTGATAGAAGTGATGATAGTGCTGCCAGGATGCCTCTAATGAGGCACATGTGGCAGATCCATACAGAGCGGTGGCAGATATCCCCCTGATATGCCCCAGCTACATTAACACCTATACTGCATGGAGTGATACAGGTATGAAAACCAATATTTGTCCTATCAGATTCACTGTATCTGATTATACACATTCACACGAATGATTAACTGCATTAACTGCACTAGATGTGTAGGCAATGGGTTATTATTTAACGCTTTCAGGACACATGTCGCTAAAAGATGACATTTGTCATCATGATGCACCAATGCAGCCCTGGCGCTGCATTGGTGCATCATGCCGACCTCTCAGGAGTGTCTCACAGGAATGAGTCATTTCACTGCATTAGCTGCACTAGATGTGTAGACAAGGGCTTATTCAGGATAACCCTTTAAGGACGGTATTATGCCTTAATGCATCACGCCCTTAGGAGAGCTATCGCATATTTGTCCCACCCTCAGTTAGAAATAAATGAAGAATCTTCATGGCAGAACTACCCAACCCCCAACCGCTCTGTGAACAAGAGTGAAGCACTGGATTTTCTGCTGAAAACCCCTTTCTTTCTCCCCCTCCCCCTCTTGGGGCCACAATTGGCATTATCATAGATTGACAAACAAAATGATTTACAAGTGTGTGATTTCATTAATAATATATTTTTTTACTATATTAATAATTCCCTATCACTAAATTACATTTCTTTGACTGTGTCCAGGTAATACTTCTACGAGAACATATGTATACTCTATCTTCTACTGCCCTAACATAGGCACATAAGCGAGTTACTAATTTCATATAAGTGCTTGTGTATTGTTAGAATGCTGCAAACTGTATAAAATGTGATATATTTCATTTAGGTCTGACTCGCCGAACTGTAAATCACTTTTTTGAATTATAGTAGGATTAACTAGTATCTAGATTGGCATAGCTGGTGATATGTCCTTCCAAAGTTCTTATACTATTTAAAGTGATTTACATTGTATGAATGATTCCACCGCCTTATGCGATTTATATGGGGGGAGGGGGCATTTCATAAAAGCGGAATTTAGTTTGGTAGGGGGGGGGCAAAATTACTTTCTGCAAATTGGTGTTGTGAAAACTACACTTGATTTTCCTTCTAAATAGAAAAATTCAAGAAGCCAATTTTGGGGCAGCAGTGTTTGGTATTGAGACACTGTCAGTATATTCCCTCAGCTTACAAGAAAAGCCATACAAAAAATACTTTTAAGATAGTCTAAGACAAGTCTTAAGATGGGATTAAAATAGTTTAAGATAGGATTGAAATAGAAGAAAAAGAATTAAGATAGTTTAAGATAGGATTGAAATAGAAGAAAAAGAAGGAAAAAAGGGGATACATGCTTGAGATTTTTTCCCGAAACAGACATGAGTTTAATGAATGGTATATGTGATTGATATCACATCTGAACCAGGGCATTTTTTTTGTGATCTAGTTGTTTCATTTAGTTTTCATGTTTTCAAAGCTTTTGTGTGAGTTTTGATGTTGAATCGCTGAGATTGAGTGCTTACAACCCCCCCCCCCCGCCCACATACACACACAGTGCCGATTCCCAATGATCAGGTACCTAATTTTAGTACAATATGTTATTTCTGACAGCAGAATCATAATCTCCAGGAAACGCTGACCCACTTTGATAGGTCACATGCTTTATTTAATCAAATTCCAGGCGAGGAGGTGGGTGTGGGCAAGGAGATCTGGGCAAGCAGGTGGGTGTGGGCAAGCTGGTGGGTGTAGGCAAGCAGGTGGCTGTGGGCGTCAGCGCCCTGCAGCGCGTAACTGCGGTTTTATATCTCGGTCGAAAAGCGAGTCGATCGGAACATCAGCAGCGACACCATCTCCGTTTCTGTTTCGCCATGTCGGCCGGCCGCAGGGCAGCGTGTGCTACAGATGATCTTGACCCCAAACCTGGCATGAATGCAGTCCTGACAATTCTCACACCATGTTTCAGCTTTTGTCAACAGGCTGTCCTGATGATTTTTTGTCTTTTTTTTTTTTGTTTTCTGTGTAAACTACTGCCTTACCTTCATTTTCATGAAGGTTACCGAAGGTACATGCAATATTCCGCCTACAGAGGGTCTCAAAAAGTGTCTCACCCAGTTTTTACATAAGAACAAAGAGGATTCTGTGTAAAGGGACACTTCACGAAGGTCTGTGCTTTACTTGAAACCCCACCCTTTAGCATTGCGCCAAAAAAGTTGGTTTTGTGCTATTTTAGTGACTCTTTTTCTATATCAATTTTCTGTATTAAATATTGCTTTTTTGGTTTCAATCTTTGATGGCATGGATTGGCATTGATCAAAACTTGTTTGTGGCAGCATTTAAATATTTTATTTCCAAATGTTTCACAGGAAGCAAGGGACTTTTTTGACAAAAAGTCCAAAATACCTGTCTCTAAAAAACCTGGCACTACTGTGCCCTGGTGTGCCCTGGTTCAATAAATGCTGTATCAATGGTAAAGGAATGGGAAGTTGTCCAGCTGGAGTCCCGTATTAGGGTTGGTGCGCGTTTTTTCCCTGCGTCCTGATGCTGTTAAATTAGTAGTATACTGTTTATTCATTTGTGTTTATCTGAGAAACACTAGGCCTACCTGACTATTGAGTCAATTTAAGGACATTATCCGTTTACTGGAGGAAACCAAGAACTACTGGACAGTTATATTGACTAATTTGACGATGGAGTTAAATCAAAGATTTATATATCGGAGACACTGAGGTAACTAAACATTGAGCATATTCAACACTGAAACCAGGATGTAGGGGGAGTGTTTATTTTACAGTGTCATATATTCAACGTTCTTGTTCATTGTATATTCTATTAAAAAGTTCACTCTATACATATTCTAAGTTTATTGTGTAGTGTATTAATACAGTATATTTTCACTTGTCGAGGAGGACTGTTGAAAAATGAAATTGTGCGACGCGGGAAAATATGCTATCGGGTACCAGCATCCGGTTAATAAAGTAACGTCACTCTCTGAGGCATCTGTTCTACAGACAAGATGGAGTCTGATATTTTCTCTGTATTGATCCAAGATAAACCGACGATTCTCAATACCACATTCATATGGCTGTGTCTCACCAACTTGGGCCAATGTTTTCGTCTATGACTGGGTGCCGTCTATGACCAGGTGGCGTCTATGACCAGGTGCCGTCTATGACTGGCCACCTTAAAATATAAGATTGAGAAAAAATAAATTTCTTCTTTGATATGTAAGGGATAAAATAAAGAAAATGGCGGTGGTTACATATCCATATATATCTTCACCTTTTTCTCTCTGGAGGTCATAGACGGCACCCGGTCATAGACGCCACCCAGTCATAGACACCACCCGGTCATTGGCCCAAGTTGGTGAGACACAGCCATATGCAGAGGTTTGTATTAGTATTAGTATGTCTAAGTACCATTTGGGATGCAAGAAACAATTTTATTTATTATTCATATGTTCTCCGCAGAAATTCTTGTGGACATCCATACTTTGTGGGAAAACAGCCCCCAGCTTACATTCAGTCATCATTGAATGACCAGCAAGCAGAAATAGAAATCCAAACAGTTCTTTTCATGTATTTGTCAATAAACACATTAGTGGTAGCTTTACACTTCATATTCATACCGGTGCAGTAAAAAGGGTTTGGGGTACAGGCGGGGGGTTATAGATGGGGGGTTCCCATGTCGCATGTCGATTTTAAGAAATGGCAATGTTGCAGGTCTATGTCCCTTAATAATGGTCATGTTCCATGTCGATCTTAAGAAATGACCATGTCCCCTGTCACTATATTTTTAAGCCTCATGTCGCATGTCACTAGGCCTCACAGGGGCGTGGCAAGCAGTTTCAAAGTAGGGGGGACTGCGGGGTATTTTGACCCTTTTTGACCCCTTTTTCCTTGACCTTTTTGGTTTGACCTTTTTTGGGGTTGGTCAAAAGTCCCCCCAGTTGCCACGGCCCTGCCTCATGTCGCATGTCAATTTTAAGAAATTGCCATGTCGCAATTAGGGGTCGACCCCGATAGCGGGGAGGCAGAGAGAGGGAAGGCCCTCCTTGAGTGGGGTTATTAACTTAAGGATTAGGTAAAAAGTAGAGCCCTTTCTCAACCTTGGGCATATATTACTGTGAAAGATTTTCCATTTCCGCAACAATCACGAAAATATATACCCAGCGAAAATAAAGTACGTTCACAGTATAGAGCGCACAGAGGTTAGATTTACTCTTATCTTCATACATGCATTTCCCCATATACAGCCAGAAAATTATGAGGGTCAGCTGGACACTGGCTTTGTCACCAAAAGGACTCGCCGACAAGGGTCAGACATTTTAGTGAGGGTCAGGCATTACTGGACTCAACCACCTGAGGGCAAGGCATTGCTGGACTAACCCAAAGAGCTCGGGAGTCTGTAAACGTGCATACATCTACAACAGTCCTGTACCAAACAGTAATAATGGCACAATGACATGTGTAGCGAGGTGAATGTACACATTCTGTACATGTACATACATCTACAACAGTCCTGTACCAAACAGTAATGATGGTACCATGACATGTGTAGCGAGGTGAATGTACACATCTGTACATGTACATAAATCTACAACAGTCCTGTACCAAACAGTAACGATGGCACAATGACATGTGTAGCGAGGTGGTTGTAGACATCTGTAGGTTGCAGGAAGCCCGTCACACATGTAGCACAGCTGGAGTAGTTCTGGCCTGTGTGAAGGACGACGTGCTCCTTCAGTTTTATCACGTCACTAAAACCTCCACCACAGTAACAGCATGGGTACAAGGTGGTGCTATCTGGGTTATTTAATGTGACCCTCTTTAGATGATGCTGTAGTTGATGGGTAGAGGAAAACTGCCGACTACAACAGACACACAAGTTCTGTCCTGTGTCTGCATCCAGACCACTCGTCATCATCTGTCTGTTAAAGTGATCCGCCTGTGTTAACTGTTTACTACTCTCAGGTTGTGGTTGAGGTTTTTCTCCTGTGTGGGTTTCCATGTGTTTCCTTAAAATACGTGCTTCTGTGAACTGTCTACCACATTGGGAACACTTATAAGGTTTTTCACCTGTGTGGGTCATCATGTGCCTCTTTAGGGTACCAGGCAATCTAAAGTGTCTCCCACAGTCTGAACACACATGAGGTTTTTCTCCTGTGTGGGTCATCATGTGTTTCTTTAAGATACTTGCCTTTGTAAACTCCATTCCACAGTCATTACACGTGTGTGGTGTCTGCCCTCTGTGGGTCATCATGTGTGCCTTTAATTGACCTGCCCCTGCAAACCGCCTCTCACATATCAAGCAACCATACATCTTTTCTCGTGTGTGAATCGCCATGTGTCTCCTTAATTTAGTAGATGTCCTAAACTGTTTTCCACAGTCAGAGCACTTATGAGGCTTCTCCCCTGTGTGAATCATTTGATGTATCTTTAAGCCAGCTGCCTGGGTAAATTGTTTACCACAGTCAGCACACTTGTGAAGTTTCCATCCTGTGTGGGTTACCATGTGCCTTTTTAAGAAACAGGGAGCTAAAAACTGTTTACCACATTGAGAGCATCTGTGAGGTTTCTCTCCTGTGTGATTCATCATGTGTAATTTTAGCTTACAATAATGGGTAAACCGCTTCCCACATTGAGAACATACGTGAGGTTTCTTTCCTGTGTGGGCCCTTATATGTGCCTTTAAGCTGGCTATTGTTGCGACCTGTTTGCCACATTGAGAGTGTGTATGAGGTTTCTCTCCTGTGTGGGTCATCATGTGTCTCTTCAAGTGACTTGGGGCTCTGAAAGATTTATCGCATTTGGAACATGCGTAAGGTTTTTTCCCGGTGTGGATCAACATGTGCTTTTTTAGGGTTCTTCGGATTGAAAACCTTTTACCACAATCTGAACACTGGTGAGGTTTCTCTCCTGTGTGGGTCATCATGTGTGTCTTTAAACTACCTGCCAGTGTAAACTGTTTACAACATTGAGAACATGTGTGTGGTTTCTCTCCTGTGTGGGTCATCATATGTGTCTTTAAGTTACCTGCCTTTACAAACTGTTTACCACATTCAGAGCATTTGTGAGGTTTCTCTCCTGTGTGGGTCATCATATGTGTCTTTAGATTACTTACTTGTTTACCACATTCAGAGCCTGTGTGACATGCATGGTTTAACATGTGTGCGGCCGTACTGAAGTTATGCTGACACCGCATACATTTATATGGGTCCTTGTGAGTATGGGTCGCCATGTGCATCTTTAATGTATCGGCATCATTGAAGAGTTTACCACACACAGAACAGGGAGACTTCTTCTTCTTTGTGTGGGTCCTTATGTGTGTCTTTAAGGTATTCTCATGTCTGAAATCTTCACCACATTGAGGACACTTATGAGGTTTCTCCCCTGTGTGGGGCATCCTGTCCGCCATCTTGTGCGAGTTCCTGATGAGGATTTTTCTCCAACTGCAACCCAGTTGTAGACTTTACCTGTTCTAGTGTAGGCCTTGGCTGCCCTAGTGCAGGTGTTGGCTGACCTAGTGCAGGTGTTGACTGCCCTAGTGTAGGTGTTGGCTGCTCTAGTGTAGGTGTTGGCTGACCTAGTGCAGGTGTTGGCTGACCTAGTGTAGGTGTTGGCTGCCCTAGTGTAGCTGTTGGCTGACCTAGTGCAGGTGTTGGCTGCCCTAGTGAAGGTGTTGGCTGCTCTAGTGTAGGTGTTGGCTGACCTAGTGCAGGTGTTGGCTGCCCTAGTTTGGGTGTTGGCTGCCCTAGTGTAGGTGTTGGCTGCCCTAGTGTAGGGGCTGGCTGCTCTAGTGTAGGTGTTGGCTGACCTAGTGTAGGCGTTGGCTGCCCTAGTGTAGGCGTTGGCTGCCCTAGTGTTGGTGCTGGCTGCCCTAGTGTAGGTGTTGGCTGCCCTAGTGTAGGTGTTGGCTGACCTAGTGTAGGGGTTGGCTGCCCTGGTGTAGGGGTTGGCTGCCCTAGTGTAGGTGTTGGCTGACCTAGTGTAGGTGTTGGCTGCCCTAGTGCAGATTTGGAATGCTCAGATGTATTTTCTCGATCTTTATCAACACTCTTTGAACCTACAAGAGAATAAAATACATTAAAGATCTAACAATAGAATTCTGGCAACCACAATACTCCCCTGAACAGTGTTCATCTATCAATAGCAGGAGGTAATGATGTTTTGCACAGAGACGCAAAAAAGTGGAACATGTGTGCCGGAAGTTGTTTGGGGCCCCCTCTTGAACTGAATTATATCTTCCACCCCCCATACTCCCCTGTAAGGTTGTAGTGTATTGAACTATTATAAATGCATTTAGGGAGTGATAATCTTTTAACAACAGGGGGGGGGGCGGTGGGTTACCGCGCAAAGCATGCGAAATGTTTACACCCCTCCACCTGTCAAAGGGTCAAAATTGTTTACACCCCCCACCATGGGTCAAAAATTGGTGCGTGCAGGCCCTTTGAGGCATAGTTACGCACTGGCTTTTTGGCGACCCCCCCCCCCCCCGGTCAAGGGGTCCACATTAACTCCACACAGAATACTACACAAGGACACCCTACCTCCTGACAGGTACACCCTACTGTTACTGGGTAACTACACACAGAATACTACACAAAGATACCCTACCTTTGTCCTCTGTGTGGATGTCACAGTAAACACTGCACCAGAACTGCACAAATTACACCATTTACTTGGACCCAAATCAAAACATGTTGGCAGGAAGTGTGCCAGCGCCATGTTGCCCCCACAATGCACTATTAGTCAGCTCCCAGCAGATTCTTGGTCAGCTCTCCATCCCTTAGTACTGGGAGACTGTGCTTGAAGAGTAAGTGTGTGTTAACTCAGATGGCGCCACCCATGGCTGTGCAGCCACCTGGTGGACTAGATGAGAACTATGTGTAGAGGCTGTAGGTCGCACAGATGGAAATAATTCTTCCATATACTTTTTGTAATAGGTAGACTAGCTATGGTTATGAGAGGCTAACTCAAAATAACCACAGTAAACTGGCTGGCACCCTTATAGGGTATAAGGGTGCCAGCATAAAGGGTATAAGGGTGCCTGCCACTCTACAGTAGTCATATTTTGAGTTAGCCTCACATAACCATTGTAAATGTAACAGATAGACTATGGTTATGAGAGGCTAACTCAAAATAACCACAGTAAACTGGCTGGCAGGCACCCTAAGGGTGCCTGCCACTCTACTATAGTTATATTTTGAGTTAGCCTCTCATAACCATTGTCTATCTGTTTTAAACCACAGCTGTGAGGTTATGCGTGTCTAAGTGGAAATGACCAAGGTGTGAATTCCTTTGTCTTAGCCCTTCGCTTTGGTTTAATATAGCATAACATGCAATAACAACTACCAGGACATTTACAACTTCTGAAAATCACCCCTTGACCTAATACATCCTTCCTACAAAACTTATCCAACCAAAATTGGTTACTGACCATGGAATATTTGAACACTGGTCTGTAACGTAAAACCACCTGAATTTCGCCTGAATAAATAGCATTTCCAATACAGCCACTCCCTCTAATATAGCCACTCCCTCTAATGCAGCCACTCCCTCTAAACCAGCCACTCTTCACTCTTGTTTACAGCCACATATTCCCTCTAATGAATTACAGCGGGTTGGTGGGTGTAAAACATTTCAACCTCTCTTGAGGGGGTGGGGGTGAACGCTTCTAGTCCCTCTTGGGGGGGGATAAGGCCCCTTTTTACCCAAAAATAGTGCAGCTGCTCCCTCTAATGCAGCCAGTCCTTCTAATAAACCACCGCTACCAATGCAGCCACTCCCTCTAATAAAACCACCTCCTAAAATGCAGTCACTTTCTCTGATCCAGTCACATTGTGTGCGTACACTTTTTGGAAAATTTGGTGAGGGAGGGAGGCTTTTGTTTTTGAAATACTTTCTTCAAAACCATGAGGGAAGTTGTTTTTTCCTTTTTTTTACAGCTAAGGTGACAAGGCAGGTAGCTTTTTTTTTTTTAGCTGAAAAGATTTTATCTTATAAAAAAGCCAGCCCATTAAGTTTGTCATAGAACTTTTAAATGAATTTAAATCTACAAGCTAAAAGGCTATACTATTAATTGGTATCTTATTGTTACGATTTCAAGCATAAATCTTATGGTCTATAAATGTGATTTTTGGGAAAAGGTTACTTGGCATCCCTGCCCTTAGAGTGGGGCGGAAATTTGAAAATACAAAAAAAAAGAGTTGATGCGGCTTTCAAACAGGTGTGGGCACTATCTGCAAAGCTGATAATCGATTTTAAGTGGCCTAAAGCCTGAATAAATATAGAGGTACAACACAAGAATACCATGTATTAATATATGTGTTTAATATTGTAAAATAAGTAGCTACAGTTAGTCAGAGTAGAAATACCAGTGCATTGGTGCTATGATTGGTGCATTAACTAAAGAATCATGAATACTATTATGTATAATATAATTATGTAACATTATGATATATGTACAATTTATGTATATACTATATATTGTAAACATAGATATTTTCGCGTTGTACATATTTTCTTGATTTTCGCGATTTTGTACAGAGCAAATATTTAAACAGTATTGAATCAAATAGCCAAATCTCAAAAAATCTGCGAACTTTAGTACCAGCGAAAATGCCCTTTTTTTAAAAAGCAAATTCGCTAAAATGTACACACCCAAATAAAATCTACATTTACAGTATGTATAATGACCCAATCTATCAATATCTGTATTTGAGAGGTGATTTTGGGACTCACATATAAAGCTCCATTTTCTGCACAACAAAGGCATTAACATTGGTAGAAGACTGAAGATGGAAACTTATTTCTCAACTATTGACATCTCCTTCAAAATTCTTCCTTTTTACAACAGTTCATGTTTCTCTATTCTGTCATGATTCACCTATTAAATTTGATACAAGTTAAAACTACATAAGTGGATGACCTCTATGACGTGCTGACTTCTATGACCAGGAAGCTTAGATCACTCCCAAAATCTTTTAGGGCAAGAATGACACCCACACACAGCTAACAAAAAACGTTATTTTACAACGTCTTAAAACTTTATATAATGCTATGCCGTAGTAAGAAGCTTTAGAGAAACGTTATATAACGTTATAACATGTTGTATACCCTTTTTTTTGTTTACTGGGCACACATACTGCTTGGCTTCTGCCAACTGGTGAGAAATGTACTACTGATTGAGCATGTGATATACGTGTTATCTCAGTCATAGACGTCAGCCGGTCTCGCACAGTTTTTCCATGAAGACCAGTGTATCATTAACATAGCTTGGAACTGCTACCACTATCCTTCAATCACTTCTATCTGCCAAAAATCAAATGTGGCCAAAAATTAGATAGTCATCATTATGCATGTTTGTGTGACCTGTGTTAACTGTTTATATCACAACAAAAACATGCGTGAGGTTTCTCTCCTGTGTGTGAGGTTTCTCTCCTGTGTGTAAGGTTTCTCCTGTGTGTGACCATGTGTCCTTACATATGTCAGGTTTCTCTCCTGTGTGTGACCATGTAAAGTGCTTACCAGGGCAGCTGCCACTGTAAACTGTTTACTGCATTCAGACCACTTGTCATCATCTGTCTGTTAAAGTGATCCGCCTGTGTTAACTGTTTACTACTCTCAGGTTGTGGTTGAGGTTTTTCTCCTGCATGAGTTTCCATGTGTTTCCTTAAGCTACGTGCCTCTGTATACTGTCTACCACATTGGGAACACGTATAAGGCTTTTCTCCTGTGTGGGTCATCATGTGCCTGTTTAAGTCACCCTTCTGTGTAAACTGTCTTCCGCACTGGGAACACTTGTGAGGTTTCGCTCCTGTGTGAGTCATTATGTGTTTTCTTAAGTCACTTACTGTTATAAACTGTTTACTGCAGATCGTACAGGCGTGAGGTCTCTCCCCTGAGTGTCTCCTCATGTGTTTCCTTAAGTCACTGGCTGTTGTAAACTTTTTGTCACATTCGAGACACGGGTGAAGTTTCTCCCCCGTGTGGATCTTCAAATGTGCCTTTAGAGTATTTAACAGTGTAAACTGCTTACCACACTCAGTACATTTGTGAGGTTTCTCTCCTGTGTGGGTCACCATGTGTGCATTCAAGCTACCTATCTGTGAAAACCCTCTACCACATTCAGAACACGTGTAAGGTTTTTCCCCAGTGTGTGTGCGAATATGTACCCTTAAGTTACCTGCCTGTGTGAACAGTCTGTCACAATATGTACACTTGTGAGGCTTCTCGGGCAGGTGGGTTGCCTTGTGTGTGCTCAAGTGCTTAGACTTCTTGAAACTTTTACCACAATCAGAGCACTTGTGAGGTTTCTCTGGTGGGTGGGTGAGCCTGTGTTTCCTCAGGGCAGCAGGCAGGGTAAACCGTTCACCACACTCCGGACACTTGTGAGGTTTCTCTGGTAAGTGTATCAACATGTGTCTCTTTAGGCTGTCTGCCAGTGTATATTTCTTATCACAGTCGGGACATGCATGGGACTTTTCCCCTGTGTGCGACACCATGTGTGTCTTTAGGGTACTTGACTGTCTGAACTGTTTACCACATTCAGAACACGCATAAGGTTTGTCTCCTGTGTGGGTCCTCACATGTTCCTTCAATTTATCAGCACGGATAAACTTTCTACCACAATCAGAACAGGCATGTGCTTTATGTCCTGTGTGTATTTTCATGTGTGTATATAGAGTGCTCACCTGTGTAAACTGTTTACCACATTGGGAACACTTGTGAGGTTTTTCCCCTGTGTGGGTCAATATGTGTATTCTTAAACTACCTGCTTGTGTAAACTGTTTACCACATTGGGAACACTTGTGCTTTTTCTCTCCTGTGTGGGTAATCATGTGTGACTTTAAGTGACCTGCCTGAACAAACTGTTTACTACATACAGGACAAGAGTGTGGTTTCTCCCCCGAATGGCTCATCAAATGTGCCTTTAAAGAAGATGAGTGTGCAAAGCTTTTCCCACATTGAGAGCACTTGTGAGGTTTTTCTCCAGTGTGGATGAGCATGTGTAACTTTAAACCGCTTGCACGATTAAACTGGTTATCACATACAGAACAAATATGAGGTTTCTCCCCTGTGTGCGTCATCCTGTGTCTGTTTAAGTAACCCTTCTGTGTAAACTGTTTGCCACAGTCCGAACACTTGTAAGGTTTCTCCCCTGTGTGGGTCATCATGTGTTGACTTAAATCATCACTCTGTGTAAACTTTTTACCACAGTCTGGACAAGGATGAGGTTCCTCTGGGTGAGACTTCATCACCAAGTTTTCTGGCTGTCTAAACGCTGGAGGACATTCAGGAAACTTCTGTGGTATCTCCCCCGTGTGACTCATCATGTGAGCTATGAAGACACCTAAATCTGTAAACCATATTCCGCAGTCAGTACAGGTGTGTGGTTCTGTGCTATTCTCCGCCATCATGCCACCAAAATTTAGGCGTAGGCTGCCCTAGTGTAGGTGTTGGCTGCCCTAGTCCAGGTGTTGGCTGCCCTAGTGTAGGCGTTGGCTGGCCTAGCGTAGGCGTTAGCTGCCCTAGTGTAGATGTTGGCTGCCCTAGTGTAGGCGTAGGCTGCCCTAGTGTAGGCGTTGGCTGCCCTAGTCCAGGTGTTGGCTGGCCTAGTGTAGGTGTTGGCTGCCCTAGTGCAGGCGTTAGCTGCCCTAGTGTCGGTGTTGGCTGCCCTAGTGTAGGTGTTGGCTGCCCTAGTGTAGGTGTTGGCTGCCCTAGTGTAGATGGTGTCCGCTCATCTGCTTGGACCTGGAGAAAAGAAAATACAGAGATTAGATAATAGAATATATCTAAAAAAAGGTGTAAGGTAAAAAAAAAAAGTCAATTCATAGAAGTAAAACACCAAAAATGTCATACATTTCCTCAAGACTTAATTCTTTTTTGGACATATTTTTAAGAGTAGGCCCCGAAAACGTATGGTCGGTCGGGGTACCGGAACACAACTTTTCTAGACAGGTCTAATAAGTGAAATATGACATTACTGACAACTGACATGGCTATACCCGGTATTTCTTATAATCGACATAGATATAGACATGCAACAGGGTCATTTCAAACCGTTGATAACTGCATTGATTTGTAGATTGTTTGTTATATAAAATAATAAACCTTTTCAATTGAAAAATTGTATTTGATTTCTAACCTAAACCATGTAGATATTTAAATGTGCCCCCATATAATGCTGCCTAAACTATTAAAATGCTAGACGGTAGACCTAATTGAGCTTTCAACCTCAGCCTCTGAGCCTTCTCACACAGCTGAAGAACACACAAATGAGTTTACTGTGCGAATTGTTTTCAGAAATCAGCGAAATGATGCAGCCATTATTCGTTTTTCATTATTATAAAATTCGCAAAAATGAGGTTATTTCGCGATATGACAGGCAGTTTTTTTTGCCACATTTAGGCAAATCTCATAGTCTAAATTAGGGAGTGATCATCTTTTCGGTTGAGGTGTCGAAAATTGGCTCGCGTGCGGGTTCTTTGAACCTAGACAGGCTGTCCCGTGTAGGGACAGAATTCTTAGCAGCTGGGCCGATGTTCAGCTTTATGTTTACGCCAGGTACACTCTGCCCTGCTCATTAGTAGTCCACCTCAGGTACACTAGGAATCGACCAATCACAACCACTAGCTTATAAGCAGGGGGCCTGCTGCTGCCACAGTAGGCTTCTGTACCCCAGGCACACAGTGACCATCCTTCTGTACCCCAGGCACACAGTGACCATCCTTCTGTACCCCAGGCACACAGTGACCATCCTTCTGTACCCCAGGTAGACATCCTTCTGTACCCCAGGTATACAGCATGTCATACTAGAGCATTCCTTGCAATTACATTTCTAGAAGAGAAAACAAGTGTGTAGTATAAGCCCTAGGGGTGTGGATGTGTACCTGGGGTACAGTAGGGATGTGCACCTAAGGTACAGTAGGGTGGGAAAGTGTACCTCAGGTAAACATATAAGATGATCACTGTGTACCTGAGGTAGAGTAGACTACTAGTAGGCCTAATTGAGTAATTACACTTGAGTAAGTTACAGAGACCACAACTCAAGTATCCATTCTGTACCTCAGGTACACAGTGGTCACCTAGTGTACCTCAGGTACACAGTGGGCATCCTAGCTACTGTACCTCAGGTACGCAGTGGTCACCTACTGTACCCCAGGTACACAGTGGTTGCCTAGCTACTGTACCCCAGGTACAGTGTGGTTGCCTAGATACTGTACCTCAGGTACACAGTGGTTGCCTAGCTACTGTACCCCAGGTACAATGTGGTTGCCTAAATACTGTACCTCAGGTACACAGTGGTTGCATATGTCATACTAGCATCCCTTCCAGTTGCATTTCTAGAAGGAGAAAAACACAAGTAGTACGCCCTCGGGGTGGCTGTGTACCTTGGGTACAGTACAGTGTGGCTGTGTACCTGGGGTACAGTAGGGTGTGGATGTGCAGCTGCTTGATAACACCATCTGCTGGTGGGGCAGGAGGCTGTTCTGTGATTGGTCAATTCCTTGTTCACCTGAGGTGGACTACTAATAAGATGGCGGAGTGTACCTGGGGTGAACATAAAGCTGAACATCGGGTAACTCCACACAGAATACTACACAAGGACACCCTACCTTTGTCCTCTGTGTGGATGCCACAGTAATCACTGCACCAGAACTGCACAAATTACAGTATTTACTTGGACCCAAGTCAAAACATGTTGGCAGGAAGCCGGCCAGCGCCATGTTTATCCCACAATGCACTATTAGTCAGCTCCTAGCAGATTCTTGGTCAACTCTCCATCCCTCAGTATTTACTGTGCTTGAAGAGTGAGTGTGTAACCTCAGATGGCGCCACCCATGGCTGCAGCCACCTGGTGGACTAGATGAGAACTAAGTGTGGAGGCTATAGGTCTCACAGATGGAAATGGTTCTTCCCTATATTCCCGATTTCCAAAACAGCCATTTCCCCTAATGCAGCCACTCCCTCTAATACAGCCACTCTCTCTCTAATGCAGCCATTTCCTCTAATGCAGCCACTCCCTCTAACATAGCCACTCCCTCTAACACAGCAAATGCAGCCACTTCCTCTAATGCAGCCACTTCCTCTAATGCAGCCACTTCCTCTAATGCAGCCACTTCCTCTATTGCAGCCACTTCCTCTGATGCAGCCACTCCCTCTAATGCAGCCACTCCCTCTAATGCAGCCACTCCCTCTAATGCAGCCACTTCCTCTAATGCAGCCAATTCCTCTAATGCAGCCACTCCCTCTAATGCAGCCACTTCCTCTAATGCAGCCAATTCCTCTAATGCAGCCAGTCCCTCTAATGCAGCCAGTCCCTCTAACATAGCCAGTCCCTCTAACACAGCAAATGCAGGCACTCCCTCTTACACAGCCAGTCCCTCTAATGCAGCCAGTCCCTCTAACATAGCCACTCCCTCTAACACGGCTGTTATGGCGCGGGAAATTGGCGGGGTAGCGGTAGCTGGTTAATAAATGAGGGAACAAGTTTCAGGACTGGACATCCGGTCTATGAATGATCTACATCGTATTCTGAGCTCATCCTTCAATAACTACACTTTATACATGTTCTACACCTACGAGATACTTCAACTGCCACTCCCTCTAATGCAGGCACTCCTTCTATAACAGCAATTCCCTCTAATGCAGTTACTCAGCCACTCCTTCTAAAAAAACGCCACCACCAATACAGCCACTCCCTCTATATGAGACCACCTCCTTGCGGTCATACCCTCTAATAAAACCACCTCCTAAAATGAAGCCACTCCCTCTAATGTAACCACTCATAGAACTTTTGAATAAATTTAAATCTATAAGCTAAAAGTCTACTGTGGTCGTACTTTATTTCGCTGGGTATATATTTTCGCTATATTCACGGAAATGAAAAATCCGCGAAATTCTTATATGCTACAGTATGGATTAAATACCCGCGAATTAGTCTTTTTTGCCACCTCAGCGAAAATTTACGACTGTGAATATAAGTACTTTCACAGTACTATTAATTGGTATCTTATTGTTACGATTTTAAGCATAAATTTTTACGATTTAAAAGTGTCTAAAAATGTGATTTTTGGGATAAGGTTACTTGGCATCCCTGCCCTTAGATTGAGGCGGAAATTTGAAAACGCCAAAAAAAAGAGTTGATGCGGCTCTTTCAAACAGGTGCGGGCACTATCCACAAAGCTGATAATCGATTTTAAATGGCCTAAAGCCTGAATAAATGTAGAGGTACAACACAAGGAGAGCCATGTATTAATATACGTGTTTAATATTGTAACATATGTACGCTACAGTTAATCAGAGTAGAAATACCAGTGCATCAGTGCTATGATTGGTGCACTAACTAAACAATCATGAATATTATAATGTAATTATGTAACATTATGATATATGTACAATTTATATATACTATATATGTATAATTACCCAATCTATCTATATCTGTATTTGTGAGGCAATTTTTGGACTCACACATCAAGCTCCATTTTCGTTCTGCACATCAATAACATCAATAGAATACTGAAGATGGAAACTTATTACCCAACTATTGACATCTCCTTTAAAATTCTTCCTTTTTTCAACAGTTCATGTTTCTCTATTCTGTCATGATTCACCCAGGGTTCCCACTATTTTTCAGTCACAGTTTCAACTGATATGTACCTGATTTTTAAATGACAGAAAATGTTAGTACCAAAGATTTCGTGAATAACTCGCATTTCGCGTAAAACCATACCAAGATTATTTCTAAATCTAAATATCAAATTGTGCATTTGGTCAATTAGATCACTACCGAAATCGTTTTAGGGCAAGAATGACACCCACACATAGCTAACAAAAAACGTTATTTTACGTCAAAATAACGTTTCAAAACTTTATATAATGTAATGCCGTAGTAAGGAGCTTTAGAGAAACATTATATAACGTTATAAATATTGTATAACGTTTTTTTGTTTACTGGGCACACATACTGCACTGCTTGGAGCATGTGATATACGTGTTATCTCAGGCCTAAAAAAAAAAGTTGTGTGTCCGGTAAGGCCACTCAAAAAAATAAAATGGTTTCTCATCACTGAGCGCATCAAAAAGATCCGGTTTTGAGGAAAACTTTTTTTTTCTTTTTGCAAAATTTTGATGGAAACCGGATAAAAAATGTACAAAATTGGTCATATTTGGAATCAAATTAAAGCTAATAATGCCAGCAATGCAGTGGTATAGACAAAACTTCCATTTTCTCCACTTTTAAAGATCAAATAATTCTTTACCAATGAAATCTGAATTTTGGTCACAAAAAACGTCAATTCTCCTAGACTCATTTTGGCCTGCAAGTAAAAAAAAGAAAGAAGAGAGAGAGTGGCCGAACATGTTTTGTTTTTTTTGGGGGGGGGGGTAATAAAGCCAATTTTAGTAGTAACATGCCCAAAAATGTCCTAAAATTTCTAAACATTTAAAAAAACGGCCCAAAAAAATTAGGGTCGGCCCCTGAAACGTAGGGTCGGTCAGGATACCAGAACACAACTTTTTTTTTTTTAAGGCCTCGGTCATAGACGTCAGCCGGTCATAGTTTTAACCTGCGTCAATTTGGTGAGACACATCCTTATCTCGCAAGGTTTGTCCATGAAGATCAGTGTTTCATTGACATAGCCTGGAATTGCTACCACTATGCTTCAATCACTTTTAATCTCCAAAAATAAAAGGTGGCCAAAAATTAGATACTGTAAAACCTCGCGTATAAGCCGCGGCTAGTACGCGAATCAGATCGCTGGTGCGGCTTATAGGATCGGCACAGAGTCCAGGTGCGGCTTATACGCATGTTTTTGCTCCAATAGTACAGCATTAAAGCCACCTTATTCAGATCGCTGGTGCGGCTTATAGGATCGGCCCAAAGTCGGGGTGCGGCTTATACGCGAGTTAGGCTTATACCCGAGATTTTACGGTAGCCATCATTATGCATGTTTGTGTGACCTGTGTTAACTGTTTATATCACAATCAAAACATGTGTGAGGTTTCTCTCCTGTGTGAGGTTTCTCTCCTGTGTGAGGTTTCTCTCCTGTGTGAGGTTTCTCTCCGGTGTGGAACCATGTGTCCTTAGGTGTCACACCCGTGTAAAGTGCTTACCAGGGCAGCTGCCACTGTAAACTGTTTACTGCATTCAGACCACTTGTCATCATCTGTCTGTTAAAGTGATCCGCCTGTGTTAACTGTTTACTACTCTCAGGTTGTGGTTGAGGTTTTTCTCCTGCGTGAGTTTCCATGTGTTTCCTTAAACTACGAGCCTCTGTATACTGCCTACCACACTGGGAACACGAGTAAGGCTTTTCTCCTGTGTGGGTCATCATGTGTCTGTTTAAGTCACCAGTTCGTGCAAACTGTCTTCCGCACTGGGAACACTTGTGAGGTTTCGCTCCTGTGTGAGTCATTATGTGTTTTCTTAAGTCACTTACTGTTATAAACTGTTTACTGCAGATCGTACAGGCGTGAGGTCTCTCCCCTGAGTGTCTCCTCATGTGTTTCCTTAAGTCACTGGCTGTTGTAAACTTTTTGTCACATTCGAGACACGGGTGAAGTTTCTCCCCCGTGTGGATCTTCAAATGTGCCTTTAGAGTATTTAACAGTGTAAACTGCTTACCACACTCAGTACATTTGTGAGGTTTCTCTCCTGTGTGGGTCACCATGTGTGCATTCAAGCTACCTATCTGTGAAAACCCTCTACCACATTCAGAACACGTGTAAGGTTTTTCCCCAGTGTGTGTGCGAATGTGTACCCTTAAGTTACCTGCCTGTGTGAACAGTCTGTCACAATATGTACACTTGTGAGGCTTCTCGGGCAGGTGGGTTGCCTTGTGTGTGCTCAAGTGCTTAGACTTCTTGAAACTTTTACCACAATCAGAGCACTTGTGAGGTTTCTCTGGTGGGTGGGTGATCCTGTGTTTCCTCAGGGCAGCAGGCAGGGTAAACCGTTCACCACACTCCGGACACTTGTGAGGTTTCTCTGGTAAGTGTTTCAACATGTGTCTCTTTAAGCTGTCTGCCAGTGTATACTTCTTATCACAGTCGGGACATGCATGGGACTTTTCCCCTGTGTGCGACACCATGTGTGTCTTGAGGGTACTTGACTGTCTGAACTGTTTACCACATTCAGAACACCCATAAGGTTTGTCCCCTGTGTGGGTCCTCACATGTTCCTTCAATTTATCAGCACGGATAAACTTTCTACCACAATCAGAACAGGCATGTGCTTTATGTCCTGTGTGTATTTTCATGTGTGTATATAGAGTGCTCACCTGTGTAAACTGTTTACCACATTGGGAACACTTGTGAGGTTTTTCCCCTGTGTGGGTCAATATGTGTATTCTTAAACTACCTGCCTGTGTAAACTGTTTACCACATTGGGGACACTTGTGCTTTTTCTCTCCTGTGTGGGTAATCATGTGTGACTTTACGTCACTTGCCTGTACAAACTGTTTACTACACACAGGACAAGAGTGTGGTTTTTCCCCTGCATGGTTCATCAAATGTACCTTTAAAGAAGATGAGTGTGCAAAGCTTTTCCCACATTGAGAGCACTTGTGAGGTTTTTCTCCAGTGTGGATGAGCATGTGTAACTTTAAACCGCTTGCACGATTAAACTGGTTATCACATACAGAACAAATATGAGGTTTCTCCCCTGTGTGCGTCATCCTGTGTCTGTTTAAGTCACCCTTCTGTGTAAACTGTTTGTCACAGTCCGAACACTTGTAAGGTTTCTCCCCTGTGTGGGTCATCATATGTTGACTTAAATCATCTCTCCGTGTAAACTTTTTACCACAGTCTGGACAAGGATGAGGTTCCTCTGTGTGAGACTTCATCACTAAGTTTTCTGGCTGTCTAAACGCTGGAGGACATTCAGGAAACTTCTGTGGTATCTCCCCCGTGTGACTCATCATGTGAGCTATGAAGACACCTAAATCTGTAAACCATATTCCGCAGTCAGTACACGTGTGTGGTTCTGTGCTGTTCTCTGCCATCTTGCCACCAAAATTTAGGCCTAGGCTGCCCTAGTGTAGGTGTTGGTCTAGGTGTTGGCTGCCCTAGTGTAGGCGTTAGCTGCCCTAGTGTAGGTGCTCGCTGCCCTAGTGTAGGCATTGGCTGCCCTAGTGTAGGCGTTGGCTGCCCTAGTGTAGGCGTTGGCTGCCCTAGTGTAGGCGTTGGCTGCCCTAGTGTAGGCGTTGGCTGCCCTAGTGTAGGCGTTGGCCGCCCTAGTGTCGGTGTTGGCTGCCCTAGTGTAGGTGTTGGCTGCCCTAGTGCAGGCGTTGGCTGCCCTAGTGTAGGTGTTGGCTGCCCTAAGGCCTAAAAAAAAATTGTTGTGTTCCGGTATCCCGACCTACTGAATCTTTTTGGCCCGGCCCTAACGTTTTTGGGGGAGTTTTTTGGGAAGATGTGTTTTTGGGGCCTAAAGTTGGCCAAATACATGTAAAATGTACTAAATTTACCAAATCACCCTAAAAATATTTGGTAAAAAAAAAAAAAAGAAGCTACCTACCTACCCTATTTTTTTTGGGCCATGTTACCGGAACACAACAATTTTTTTTTCTTGGCCTAGTGTAGGTGTTGGCTGCCCTAGTGTAGATGGTGTCTGCTCATCTGCTTGGACCTGGAGAAAAGAAAATACAGAGAATAGATAATAGAATAAATCTAAAAAAGGTATAAGGTAAAAAAAAGAATTCATAGTAGTAAAACACCAAAAATGTCATACATTTCCTCAAGACTTAATTATTTTTTGGACATATTTTTAAGAGTCGGCCCCGAAAACGTATGGTCGGTCGGGGTACCGGAACACAACTTTTTTTTCACAGCTTTAATAAGTAAGTGAAATGTGACATTACTGACAACTGACATGGCTATACCCAGTATTTCTTAAAATCGACATGGGACATGAGCATTATTAAGATTTAAGTGACATAGACATGCAACAGGGTAATTTCAAACCGTTGATAACTGCATTGATTTGTAGATTTGTAGATTGTTTGTTCAGAATAATAAACCTTTTAAATTGAAAAATTGAAATTGATTTCTAACCTCAGGGGTGTGAAATGGAAAAAAGTCCCCACATAAAGGAAAATAAATATCTCATTCGATCCCCTCAAGAGTGGTCTGAATTTTTTACGACCCCCCCCCCCCCCCTCAGGAGGGGTCGGAAATTTTTACCCCCCTCCCCCCAAACCCAAATTCGACATGGCGACATGCGACATGAGGAATTTAACTTTTAAGAGTTAGTGACATGGGGAAATTGGGACCCCCAGCCCCCCCCCTCCTAGCCACTCTCGTACCCCTACTAAGCCTCCCGATCCTCCGGATACAGACTGATACTCATTCTACCCCCCTCCCCCCAACCATCCAGACCCCCTTTAAGTTCAAAGGCATGCGGGCGGTGGACGGTATTTAAAACTCAGACCTCTTTCATTTCTGTAGACCAAACGTGCTGGGCCTGGTATGAATAGATGTGGATCTAGTTTTACTTCAGTTCTACAAATCTACCACGACAATACACAGCGACTGCTTCACATACCTTTATACTCTGCTTGGCTACACGACATCCAAGACATCAGAAATTACACGATTTCCTTGAGACAAAATCAAAACAAGCTGAGACAAGCCAACAAAATTCCAACCGGAAGGACAGCCCCTCCATGGATGCCCATCCCATAATAGTCCCTGAGTGCTCTCCCCCCAGGTTCTCTGTCCACTCTCCGCCCCTCAGCACTGGGGGACGGTGGGGGGAGAGTGAAGCCTAGTACCGCCACAATACTACAGACGGCGCCACGTGGATTTCGTTGGGAGTTTGTTTAGATTTTGTCTACTTCAAAAGGTAGTTTTTAGAGTGAATCTGGCGCGGTTTTGATTGTTGATGTGTTAAGATGGCAGTGTGAACAGGTGAGTGAGTCAAAGTCTTCCTCCGTGTGTAAATTCTGTGAGAAGACAATCTACAGGAGCCATGTTTGGTACCGGGAACGGGCGCCCGTCCCACAGCGCGCACCTCGTGCTTCGTCATTCTGGGACAGGCGTTGACTTGGGTAGGGTGTTTCATCAAAAATAGAATTAACAGTGTCATATCAGATCTGTGGCGTTAACCTGAAAGCTCTTTATGTAAGAAGAACAACAAAAAAAGAATTATGTCAATCGGACAATTATTAAGCGTTACAGACCCATTTGAATACGGAAAAGTATAGAGAAAAGTGAAAGTCAAAGCCCATACATTTGTTATTAAATGATAGGCACTTAATAAGCCTAATTAGCCCAATTCTTTTCCGTATTCAAATGGGTCTGCTACGCTTAATAATTGTCCGATTGACACAATTCTTTTTTTGTTCTTCTTCTTACATTCAGAGCTTTCAGACCAAGGCCACAAATCTGTCATGACAATATTATTCTCAACACTAAAACAGAGGTGCATCCATATTTTACCCCGGGCTGTCTTAAATTTTTAACTTTCAGCTAACCTAAACACACATTTGGATACCTAAAATATGTGGTAATAAAGTGTACTTTGGGCAGAAATTATATGGGGAGGGGGTTGTGCTGAGATTTGGTAGTTTTGTTCAAAAACACCTATATTTTCGGAACTATTTGGAGTAGAAATTCCGCACAAGTGTTGAAATGACCACAAACATGTATAGAGCATTCTGAAACACTGAAATTAACTAATGGATGCAAAGCTAATGCAGCCCAGCTGGTTGAGTGAGGGTAGGTTGTATGGGGACTTGGCTGCAGTGCAGGCCGCCAGCCACCTCCAAATTTGACACAACTTTACTTTACATTTCATGTCATAGCATCACAACCAGAAATGCTGGACACTGCATATTAATGGGTGTGAAAGTAGACTTTTTGGGGATTCCATAGCTGTTTGAATTGTGAAAAAGTACCCACTAAAACTTACTCTAATGATGGTGGAAAGACAAAAAACGGCAGCTCGCGATCAAACTTACGCGAGTTGCGCGAGGTGTGGAACACCCTAACTTGGGAATCCCTCTCAGACTGAGTGGTCCTTAAGGTCACGAGGAAGCAATTATTATTCCTCTATGTTTCTATATAGCATAATACACAAAATCAGCGATCTACAATTTTTGTTGGTCATAGTCTTAGCCCTAGTCTAGTTAAACAATCCCTCATACACAATGTTTCAGCCTCAATAAAAGAGTTGACCATGAAAACCTCAAGAAAGTCACTTTGATGTACAGGTAGTCCCATTTTGCCCTGTTTTGGGCCTAAAATTGACCTTTGGCCACATCAGTTTTTGCATGCCTCAGAAATTCCCCAACCCTTTACATAGCATAAAACTACATGTACTATTCTATCTAAAGGGTTCTTGGGAACACCTGTGAATTTTTTCACAATTTTAGCCATTTTTGTTTCATCTGAAATATAACCCAATCAGCAGCCAGAACTCCCTTCAATGCAGACCAGAATACCATATGACTCGGTAGATGGCGCCATTTACTTCCACGTGACCTTAATTTAGTCGTTGAACGGGCTCAAAACAAGTGATAGGGTAGAGGCTGATAGTGGGACGATATCTATTGAAGCCCCCCCCCCTCCCCATTGGCCCCAGGACAGAGACCAGATGTAAGTTATTGTAACTCTTATTAAAACATTATTTCTCATTGACACCCGACCCCCATCTTTTTGAAGTCCTGCCTGTGGTGCCTGTGCTGTGGTGACAGCCTTGATAAGAGCTGATTAGAGCAGCTCACAATACCAACTTTCTTGCCCCAATGTTAACATATGCCATATAATAAAGGGACCGATGAGGATCTCACCGGTCTGGACAGCCAAATTTGCAGTGTTACCAGTCAGTGGGAACAACCAGGGGAGGGGAGGAGGAGGGGGGTGTAGTGCGTGGCGGAGTAGAGTTCTCACTGATGCAGGCCAGTCTAGTTCTCTCCTACACATGCAGTCAGTAGAGTCTCTCTGTGCCTATAATTTAGTAGAGGCATCTCTATATTTATTCATATAGCCACCGATTGCCAAAGAATGCTAAAGACGAGCGTATGAAAGTTATTTGTAAATTGTAAAGAGAGTTAATAAATTGGCTTCGATGGCATTATCTCGCAACAGATTACTCGACCCGTAACAGTGTCGGGTCGCCCAATTTTTTTCCCTGTAAAATATTGCTATTTGCTGATCTTTACGGTTTCAGAGTTCCCATCTGTCATGGAATTTGAAGCTGTCTGGAATGCCATGGAATTTTGTAAAAAAAAGAATAATAATTTAAAAAATGCCGCATGTCATGGAATGTCATGGAAAATGAAAATAATGGAATTAATATTACAGAATCTCTTAGAATTATACCATTTGCTTTCTAAATTTGAGAATATTTCTCTGGGCCAAGGCCTCCCCACTGCCCCCACAAGAATTTCATAAATGTCATGGAAAATTGAGATTCTTTGTAAAATCTTTGTCCGAACCCTGGGTTTGTAAATAAATTAAGGATTTTAGGGTGAAAACTCTAAAACCGGGCTCTAAAAAGGTGGAAAGCAAAAAAATATGTAATAAAAAGAAAAAAAAAATCAGTCGGCCTTGCCTAGCTTGTCAGACCATGTTAGTGGAAGCCAACCTTTTCTTTTTTTTGGCCATATGTCTGATGGCCTCTCATCGCCGATTGGGCTTTAGGGAGTGCTCATTTTTTAACAACAGGGGGGGGGGGGGTGAGATTTTGCGCGGAGCGCGCCCCTTTATAGCATATTAACGCGCAGGCTTTTTCCCTCAAAACAGGTTGAATTTTTTTTACCCCCCCCCCCCCAAGAGGGGTCTAAATTTCCCCCCCCCTCCCGGTCAAGGGGTCCAAATTTTTTACCCCCCCCCCCCCCCAAATCCACCACCCCCCCCCCCCCCCCTGTTGTTAAAAAATGAGCACTCCCTTACGATCCTACATCGGCAAAAGCTGATGTCCTGGTGCCATTTGGGAAAAACTGTCATGATATTAAAGTGGGAGGATGTAGATGTCACAAATGGCAATGTATTCAGAGAAAATATATATATTCATATTTAAAATTCAAAGTTTCTGTCTCTTTCAGGTCACCACTCATAGAAGATGACAAAAGGCAGTGTTCAAATTCTGGATAATAATTTACCTGCGACACAAGCAATGACCCACACAGGGGAGAAACCTCATGTGTGTGCAGACTGTGGTAAAGGGTGTCGGACGCTGGATAAACTAACGAGGCATCAGCAGAAGAGACACCCAGAGGAGAACCAGTATGTGTGCTCAGACTGCGGTCAAGGATTTAGTCATGAAGCTGATTTAGCATCACACACCGCGACTCACGCAGGGGAGAAACCATTCTGGTGTTCTGACTGTGGTGAGAGATTCAGTCGCCTTGACATTCTAGAGAAACACATGAGGAGCCACAGCAAAGGGAGACCCCTGTTAAGTGGAGAGAAACTCCTCTCAACTGAAGTTAAAATGCACACAGTAGCAAAGGAGAAACCCCATGTGTGTTCAGACTGTTGTAAAATGTATCAGAACTTTGATAAACTGAAAAGGCATGTGGAGAGGAGACACACAGAGAAGAGTTATGAGGGTATAGAATGTGGACAAGGATTTGCTGAGTTAGCTGAATTAGATTTACACTTAACGTCCCACACAAAAGAGAAACCTCATGTGTGTTCAGACTGTGGTAAACAGTATCAGAACTTGGATAAACTACAAAGACATTTTGTGAACAGACATACAAAACAGATGGCTCATGTATGTTCCGATTGTGGACAAGAATTTTGTGAGTTAGCTGAATTAGATTTACACTTAAAGTCCCACACAAGAGAGAAACCTCATGTGTGTTCAGACTGTGGTAAACAGTATCAGAACTTGGATAAACTACAAAGACATTTTGTGAACAGACATACAAAACAGATGGCTCATGTATGTTCCGATTGTGGACAAGAATTTTGTGAGTTAGCTGAATTAGATTTACACTTAAAGTCCCACACAAGAGAGAAACCTCATGTGTGTTCAGACTGTGGTAGAGGGTATAGACAGCTGGACAACTTAGCAAGGCATGTGCTGAAGAGACACTCTGAACAGAAGCATCATGAGTGTTCAGAGTGTAGACATGGCTTTACTGAGTTAAGTGAATTGGAATTGCACATGAAATCCCACACAGGAGAGAAACCTCATGTGTGTTCAGACTGTGGTAAAAGTTATAGAGACCTAGATAGATTAACAAGGCATGTAGTGAAGCGACACTTAAAGCAGAAGCACCATGTGTGTTCAGATTGTGGACAAGGATTTATTGAGTTAGCTGAGTTAGATTTACACTTAAAGTCTCACACAGGGGAGAAACCTCATGTGTGTTTAGACTGTGGTAAACAATATCGGCAGCAACACAAATTGACAAGGCACATGATAAAGAGACATATAGAGGACCCAGGTAAATGTCCAGATACTCAGTTTAGTGAACTCAGATCACACACAATGATCCACACAGGAGAGAAACCTCACCAATGTTCTGACTGTGGTAAACATTTTACACAGGAGGATTACCTAAAGTTACACATGATGACCCACACAGGAGAAAAACCTCACAAGTGTCCTGAATGTGGTAAACAGTTCACACGGGCAGGTCACCTAAAGAGACACATGATGACACACACGGGAGAGAAACCTCACAAGTGTCCTGAATGTGGTAAACAGTTCACACGGGCAGGTCACCTAAAGTTACACATGATGACCCACACAGGAGAAAAACCTCACAAGTGTCCTGAATGTGGTAAACAGTTCACACAGGCAGGTCACTTAAAGTTACACATGATGACCCACACAGGAGAGAAACCCTGTGTATGTCCAGAATGTGGTAGGGCATTGGGTAGGCCTTATACTCTGAAGGTGCATATTTTAATTCATACAGGCGTGAAACCACATGCATGTTTAGAATGTGGGAGAGAATTCAGAGAGCTAGCAAAATTACGGGAACACTCAAAAAAACACACTGGAGAGAAGCCACAAGTGTGTTTATGCTGTGGTAAAGGGTTTGATAAAATCAGTCACTTACAAGCACACATGATGATCCACACAGGAGAGAAACCTTAGGCCACTCAAAAAAAAAAATTGTTTCTCATCACCAAGCAATTAAAAATATGACGAGGGCGTTTTTTATTTAATTTTTTTTTTTTTTACCCGGGGCAATTTACATAGGGCCAAAAAAAAAAAGTTGTGTTCAGGTAACATGGCCCAAAAAAAGTAGGGTAGGTAGGTCGATTATTTTTTTTTTACCCAATTTTTTTTAAGGATTTTGAGACAAAATTCCTCCCATTTTCGTATAATTTTATGAAAAAAAAATGTCAGTAAAAAAAAAAGTGTTTTTTGGTAGAAAAAACGCAAAAATGCCTTCCAAAAAAAAAAAAAAAAAAAAAAAAATTTGGGTAGGACCAAAAAAATAGGGTCGCTAGGGATACCTGAACACAACTTCTTTTTTTTTTTTGGCCTAGGGCAATTTGGACATTTCGCGATCAATTTTCAAATTTTAGTAATTTGGAGTTATTGATCAGCAAAAGTGGTAAGAATGCAAGTTACACCTAGCTAATTGCATTGCTGACAGCATAAGCTTTAATTTGGTACCAAATTTGCCAATATTTTGGCAATTTTAACACATTTTTCATCAAAAATGTAAAAAAAAAAAAATAATGTAGTTGGTCGAGTACTACGAGTGTAACGCATGAGAATCAAACACCGGACAAGGTAAATTAGACTTTAATATACGGCGACTTTATTAAAAAGGGTAACTCTGGAGTATTATAATGACAAGTATAACCATCAGCTATACAGGGATCAGATCAGATCACTATAATACAGTGGGGCAACCCTACAGCATAGAGTTAAGCCCGGAGCACAGGGTGGTCTTGTCACGACAGTCCCAAACCTGACTGGCTTCCAATGGGGAAGCAGTCACCTTATATACAGGCCTGTGGGGGTCACCTGACCACACCACCAGAGCCACCTGGTGTAGATGATTATGTAACTTGTTATGAAACCGTCACGGTCACTGCACATAGAATAGGTATACAAATAACACAGCAGTCTGCGCTGCCTGTTACACTACCCCCCTTTAGAATGTAGGTAGGGTTGGAATTATAATAATAATACCTCTTAGATACATTATATACCACGTATATCTATTTAGCAACAAGTAACATTTTTACTCATAGTTAAAACAGGCATACATACATGAACATACAAGTTAACATGCACATAACAGTTTATATCAACAATATAGTCTTTGTAAAAACCATAGTCCCGTAGGCACATGATATAGAAACTGTCCAACTGATAGTCCTTGACTAGTATCAGTTATTACAACAAGGCACCAATAACCACTTTGGAAACTCAACACATCACCTACTACGTTCAGCAATGGTGCGAATCCGTGTGGAGTTAGTGTCCTTATATATAAATAATGGAACTATAGTAGTTCCCACTTCCTCCGGCGAAGAATAGTTTATATATAAAATCCATAAATGCAGATCCTAAATAAGGTGGGATAAATCGTCATCCTTATTAGGGTTGGTACTCCAGTACCTAGCAGTTCATGGTGGTAGAGATGAATAGAGTCCTACACTGGTATAGTGTAATATCATCTCTTGTGAAATAAAGTATAAAAAGGCAGGTCCATGCCTCCATATATAATTATATCACAGGAAGGCGATCCTTAAAAGTTCATAGGTCAATAACAAATGACCACAGGATCGGTAGCCCCGGCCAGCGTTAGAGTCGTTGATGACCGACGGTTGTGGCCTAGGGTAGCCACGGTAGTACCATCGGTTTGCTTCCTTCAGGAGTCGGTAGCGACTCCACTGTCGGTTTGCGTCTCTCCGGTCTGGGGCGGGTAGCGATGTCGGTTTAGTTTTACCTCCGAGGAGCGGAACAGTGCTCCCCAGAGGGCCTGATAAGGCACGACTTTAGGTGTCTAGAGGGACACCACCAGCCGGCTTTTCCACCTTATCAGGGCTTTTCTCAGGTGAGACAGGTGCAGCGCAAACTACACTAGTCACCACCTGAGAGGAGAGGCCATCACCTGCTGCCACCGAGGAAGTACTCGGGGTAGCAGGGGTCACAGATACCCCTCCACCAGCCTCTAGGCCGTATGCTGCCCAAAAATGCAAAGGGAGCATCGTACCGAGGAGGCTGAGCCAACAGTATCGGGGTGGTCAGTAATGATGGCGGCCTTGGTGGCAGCCCCAAAACTGTCCTGAGGTCTTGAAAACCAGCCCTCTCCCAATCTGTTAGCTTTAGCCCGAACTTCCCAAACAACCTGGCGTCACAAGTACTCAGTCAGGACTCGAGCTGGGTGATCGTTGCCTTATCAAAGGCGTGATCTTGATCCAGATTCTGCTCACTCTCGGCAAGCAGTCTGGCACGTTCAGCCGTCCGTACCACACCCTGTCGAATGGCCTCCACTCCCAACAACCAGAGGTTGCTGAAGTAGTACCTTCCTACTTGGGTGCCTTGATACCAAAGCAGTCTACTTGAGTTGACTGCCAACTTTTCTCTGAAGAGCTCAAAGCCAGCGGCCAAGAGATCAGAGAAAGCAGCATCAAATCGAGGCATGTCTCCAGGCTACAAGGGTAACACCCGAGCCCTTCAGCATCCCCGTGGTCGGACACAGAGGCACCATCCTCAACCACCTGTGGAGGTGATGAGTGAGCCTCCTGCTGTGGAGGGCCAGAAGGCTGGGTTGACGCCCCAGTCGACTGCTGGTCATCACCCTGGTTGTCATCAACAACCAGGTGAGACCTCCTCCTGTGTGGTATTTGACGATACATTCGTCGCATCCCACACATACTCTTTGTGGCAGCGCCACAGGGAAATACGGTGATAGTGTACCAGCGTTGGAGGATATGATACAGCAGCATGCTTCTCAGCGATATGTGATCAAAGCTAATCCCTTACTTAGAATTAGCCGGCGAAGCCAGTCACCCGCCCCGAACATGTGCTTTTCTACCTCCAACGGATAACCAACACCGGATAGCCCTCTGCTTCTCGTTGTGTTTTGGTGATCGTGTACCGGGAACGGAGACCACCGCCCCAGTACTCAATAGTCCAGGGAAATATAATCAAGCCAACAGCTATTTGTCGTCAACAAGGTAAGAAAAAAGCGTTTACACATTCTTTTCTCGCTCTCGAACACGTGCGCTCCTCCGTAGACCTTCTGTCGGTAAGTCTAGCGGTTGCGGTACCGGTGGTACCGAACTACTATGTTTACCGGCGTCTACGGTCAGCCCCTTGCACGTAGCCGGCCTTTTTTTACGAGGCCTACCACGCTTGGGCTTGGTAACACACGGCTGTGGTTCAATCGGTATTTTCCTCGGACGACCCCGTCGTCGTGCCACTGTTGGTACCGTTGGTTCAACCGTCGGTTTTACCTTAGGTACCGTCGGTGGCACAGGGTCGGTCGGCGCTTTCACTGGACCAGTGTCAGCGCCTAGGGCCTCATTGTTGTCATCTACATATGGCACCCCATACCAAGGTCTGAGTCTTGCCACATGTGATTTGGTCAATGTTCCCTTTTTTAAACGGATCACCACAGTAGTTTCACTAACCACCATAGTTACCGTATGCGGTCCATCCCAAGAGTACAGGGTCTTGACTTTGGAATTAGGTGTGCTAAACCTCGCGACCTTATCCCCCACCTTAGATTGGCGGAGTTTAAGGCCCGTGTCATAGCCCACCTTCTGCAAAGTAGCAGATTTTTCCAAGTTGTCCCTTACTACTCCATAGGACTCGCGTAATGATTGTCGCAATGACTCTACAAACATTACTGTGCAGGGTTGCTCGAGCTGGTGTCCCTGCACGCCATAGACCATGTCACTCGGCATGACTATGTCTTCACCCATTACGAGCATGTTGGGCGTACAGCCCGTCGACGCATGTTCGGTAGCGTTGTAAGCATGAGAGATATAGCGAGCGTGCTCATCCCAATCATCTCGATGCTCATTAACCATTGTCGTGAGACATTGGATCAACGTCCGATTGAAACGTTCCACCATACCGTCCGATTGTGGTCGATAGGGGTTCGTATGCGTCTTGCAGATGTGTATTTTACTACACAATTCTGCCCACAGTCGAGATTCAAACTCACGACCCTGGTCGGAGTGAAGCATTAAAGGACCTCCCCACGTGAGGATCCAATTCTCGAAAAGTGCTTCAGCGCAGGTAACAGCTGTATGATTTACCAACGGATATACTTGGACGTACTTGGTATAGTAGTCCTGTACCACCATCATACAGGTATTCCCACGGGGGGTCGTGTTGAAACCACTAATGATATCAACAGCGATCCGGGCAAACCGAACACCGAATAGCTCTTGACTTAGAGGTAGTTTACCGATACCAGGTCCAGGCTTTGATAAACAGCATTGGGGACATTGCTTCACCCAACGCCGTATGTCCAAAGTCATACCAGGCCAGTAATATCTACTCTTAATCTTTGCCTCAGTTCGTTGTCTGCCAAAGTGTGCTGAAGTTCGGTGGCCATGACAGTAATTGAGCAACTGTAGTCTGAGTGACAAAGGCACTACAGACTGAGCTGTTCTCTTCCTGCCAGGTTGCACCCTCCAGCGGCACAATACACTGTTCCGTATAAAAAGATTATCCCACTGAGCTAACAGTTGTCTAACTTCTTTACATTCCAGCGAAAGTGCGGGGCGAACAGGCTTGGACAGGCCCAACAACTTCAAGGAGTACACCCTCGAAATAGCCGGATCCGCAAGCTGCTCATCCTTCAAGTGATTCAACGTCCAGTTAGGAACTTTCGCACCCACAGACGCAATCACTGCATTGTGAGACCCACAGTCTCGGCAGTCTACACGGTGACAGTTCCAGATAGGATAGCGAGACAGGCTGTCCGCATTCACATGATCTACTCCACTCCTGTGTATGATATGCTCATTCGTCATGCCAAACTCAGAGAGGTGGTTCAACCATCTACCCATCATCCCCTCAGCGTCCTTGAAGTTAAGGAGCCACTGCAGAGATGAATGATCCGTCCGTACGAGATAATTCCCACCATATAGGAAATGTCTGTACTTTTTTGTGTAAACCACCACTGCCAAGAGTTCACGCTTGGTTGTGCAGTAGTTACGTTGTGTTTTGCTTAAACTGTTGGACGAAAATGCCAGCGGCACTTCTCGCCCATCCTGGATCTGCGACAAGGCAGCACCAATACTTGTATTAGAAGCATCAGTGTCCAAGATGAACTTACCAACAGGTGCAGGGTAGTGCAAAACAGGTGTTTCTAAGAAGAGTCTCTTTAACTCACTGAAAGACTGTTCTGCGGCTGGAGACCAGACTATCTTAGCCTTAGCCTTCTTCTCTCCAATCATCAGCTCTTGTAAGGGAGCTGCGACTCTCGAGAATCCAGGTATAAAATCTCTGTAGTATGAACAAAACCCGATGAAAGAGCGTATCTCCTTCGTGTCCATCGGACGAGGCCAGTTCTGTACCACTTCGATCTTATGAGGATCAGCCATGATGCCATGTTCAGAAACAATTCTACCTAGGTATTCAACTGATTTCCTAAAAAGCTTGCACTTTGAAGGTTTCAATTTCAGACCATATGATAAGATGCGTTTCAGCACAGCTTGGAGGTTCTGTAGAGTTTCCTCCACAGAACCCCCGAAGACGATGATGTCGTCCAAGTAAACTAGGCACTTTTTCCAAAGTAAACCCCGTAACATGGTTTCCATCATTGCCTCAAAGGTTGCCGGGGCATTGCATAGCCCAAATGGCATGACGTTGAACTCAAATAGTCCCATATGGGTAGAAAATGCAGTTTTTTCTCGGTCCCGGGGGTCCATGCCGATCTGCCAATAACCAGATTGTAAATCTAGTGTACAGAACCATTTCGCCCCACCCAGAGATTCCACACATTCATCTATCCGAGGTAGAGGATATGCATTCTTCCTAGTGAGTCCGTTCAACTTCCTATAGTCGATGCAAAATCGACAGGAACCATCCTTCTTGGTGACCATCACCACAGGACTTGACCATGGACTCTCGCTAGGTTGAATCACATCTTCATCCAACATCTTTTCTACCTCAGCCTCCATAGCACTTTTTTTAGCCATGGGTAACCGACGGTAGGGAATTCTACTGGGAAGCGCGTCCCCAGTATCAACCCGGTGTTGTACCGTGTCGGTACGCCCTAGAGGATCTCCTGGTTGCGCAAAAGCGTCAGAGAATTCTGACAGCTCATGCGCCACCATTTCGCTCTCCAGGGTATCTAGGTGTGACTCACACAACAGGGATCTTAGATGTTTCGGTAGGCTGGAGTTTGCTAGGGCATCCTCATGGGCAGGATGTCCAGCAACCAGACCTACGTCCACAAAATCCGTAGTCAGCGAATCAACACCATATGCTCGCGTAGTGTTACCAATAGGTGTCCCCTTTCGTAGAGTGACTTCTCTACTACTCGAGTTACAGATTGGTATCACCCCCCAATGAGCGTTGGCCAGGTAAGTATGATAGCCAGCAAGACCTAGCTCGGCGAGCTTTTGATCTTCTGGTTCAAACATTCCCGGCCGTTTGGCCTGCACTCCCACGCAGCTGACTAGGACATCTGAAACATGTCCCGGTGCTAGCTTTGTGTCCTGTGCCACTGACGCCACAGAAGAACCATTCCTTAAAACGCACTGTACAGATTGTTTATAAGGATGTTTAATCTGAAGTCGGCCTGTTGCGGTGTTCATTGTCACTCCGTAAAGAGCAGCAAAGTCCATCCCCAGGATGCCATCATCAGTGATGTCGGTGATGGTTGGACATATCCAGTATGTCTTGCCATCCACCAACATAGGTTTTACAGTTCTGCCATAAGTCTGCATACTATCTCCCGTAGCTGTCCGAGCCTTTACTCCTAGTAGCGGAGCATCGGGCTGGTTGCAAAGACGGGCCATGAATTTACGATCAACCAGGGTGTGAGATGCACCCGTGTCGACCAAAAATTCACCACGCGTCCCGGAAATAACCAGACTCAGGTACCAGCGTTGTCCCCGTAAAGGAACACACTCAGAGGTCAGCATCGGCCTGTCCCCTCCATCCATAGCAACCCCTTTTGTCAGGAGGTAATCCCAACATGGGTCGCTCGGGGAGTCTTGAATCGCACTGCTCTGGGCAATCGATTCTAACCAAGACTCCTCTAAGCCAGCGACTACAGAATCCTTAGGATTCCGTTTGTCCTTGCCAGCCCCGCCTTGCCAGACGCTTACAGGTTGATCAGACCCTTCTGCCTCTGCGCGGCCTTGGTTCATGGAAGTGTTAACACCGTCTACTAAACCCTTACAGGCATGGCTAACTGTCGGGGCGCCATCCTCGCCAAAAGGATGGGCCCCATTCAGTTTTCCGTCTCCTTTTCGGTTTTAGCAGCAACAGGTTCAGGGGCTTTGCATTCGCTAGCCCAATGACCCATCTCCTGACAGCGTCGACATGGTTGAGGTTTTGTGTCCTTCTTCTTTCTCTTTCTCCTTCCAGAGTCAGAAGTGGACGCGGAGCTCTTTTCCAAGTGCTTCCGCAACAAACCCTCAATCAGTTTTTCCATGTCCCTTTCAGACGTCACTGCCGCCACCTCCTTAGAGGCGGGCTGTTTTTCCTTTGGTGGCTTTGTAGCAGCCTCCGTCACCTGAGCTCCTTTCGGGGCTACAGATGGGGATGCCGCCACACCGCCACTTGGAAAAACAGCCTGTTTGGTTTCATACACATCTGCATGGTCAAACAGGTCAGCCAGAGACAAGTCCGGCTGCCATTTTTCCCGCAGATATGCTTGGAGATCAGTGTCCCTGACCCCATTGACAAACCTGGAGGTTAACTCCTGGATGACAGTGGGTGTGTCGGGTCTACATCCCTGATAACACTCGGATATCAGTTCCTGTAAAGCAAATCCGTAGGATCTCAGATGCTCGTCCTTGCGTTGTACACGCTTGAGCAACTGAGTCCTTGGGTCATGCTCACCAATCTTCCCAATCGCCCATTCAGCAGTCTCCTCAAGTGAGCTCAATGTCTTGACCTTCACTTGCTCAAATGCCAAAAGGGCTGGTTCCCCTGGCCCGTTGCAGAGTGCTTGCTTCAGAGCAACCAGCGCTTGCTGATTGTTCCAGCGATTGCTCTCCACAATAGCCTTGAACCGAACTTTGTACTTTCTCCAGGGTGGCGACCCTGTGAAAGGCGGAATATCGATGGCCTTTTGACGGGCTGCATCTGGATGTTTGGTCTCCCCAAAGTTGAAAGGAGCATACCGTTCATCCAAATCATCGATGTCCCGCGGGACGATGTCTGCCCCCATACTCTCTATGGCCGGATTCCTGTCGTACTTAGCCCGCTGGACAGGGGTTAAACCCTGTCTAGCTCTGGGCTTCGGTACTGGAACCGAGACCAAGGTCTGCTGCTGGTTCAACATCGTTGAACCAGTAGATGGGTGGGTGTACCCTGGAGGTGTTGCCGAACCCCCAAAGGCGCCACCACAGACCGGAGTCTGTAAGTAGCTTGCCCCCATCTGAGGTGTCATACTACGGACCGTAGTATGTACTACCGTCGGGACACCAGAAGGTGTCACCGATGTGTACAAATTAGGTGTAGTTATGACTGGTGGTACCACCGGAGTTGGTGATGATACCTGTTCTGACTTCTCTTTTAAGTCAAGGTTGGTTTGCTTTAAGCTTTCGAGGTTCTGCCTGGCTAACTGGAGCTGCATGCTCAAATCCTTTCCCAAGGTATTCAAGCCTGCCACCTCACATTCACCAGACACCCTCTGTCGCAAAAGTTTATCAACCTCAGCCTTCTGAGAAGCCATCTCCTCTTGGAGTTCCAGAAGGAACCTTTTCTTCTCATCAACCTCCCTAAGGAATAAATTCCTAGTTTGTTTGATGGAAGTGAGTTCCCTCCGGGCCTCTTCGAGGTCCTGCAGTTCAGGCTTCTTTGTCCCGATCCCCATGTCAGCCAGTAGAGTTGTATCCAACGGTAAGCTGGATGGTTCCTCTACGGCGGGCAAGTTCACAGTTACAGGAGCCTTTCCCGCCACGTCGGCTTTTCCCGACGGTCTGCCCCTAACCACACCCTCGGGTGTGGTAGTGGCACCATCAGAAAAGACCGACGTGTTTGGATCCAATGAAGAATCCGCTACCGTCGGTGTGGAACCGACGGGAGCAGGGCCGAGAGACTTAGCCTCTCTACCCGGTATTTTCTGACCCTCGGGGCAGAAAAGGTTCGTGGAGAGGGAGTCCAACGATCTCCTGGGGCTGATATCAAAGGGTCCTGGGACCGGAGATTGCTCTCCGTCCTCACCTCTGGCAAAAGCCTCCACAATAGGATCACCTATTGCTCCTTGGGAGAGGTCGTCACCGGGCACCTCCAAGGCTGCCCGGCTCTCCCCCCTATTTGATTTGCCCGTGAAGAACCGAACATTTTGTACGGCCTCCTCACGTTCCTCAGCAGGGGTTTTAGTCCTGCCGCTGAACGAGCTGACAATATCGTATAGGTAATCCATACACTATAAGCCTATTTAATACCTTATCACGGTTGGTTCGATCAAATGGTCACGGCACCAATGTAGTTGGTCAGTGAAAACGTCGAGCCCCACGGGGAATCGAACCCCGGTCCCTCCGCTCCGAAGCCGAGAATGCTACCGCTGCACCACAGGGCCAGCTGCTTCTCACTGCTCTGCTACGGTACTTGAGCTACCACAGGCGGGCAATGCGCTCTCCACGCACACTCGGGTTGACTATAAAGTCTAACTGTTATTGTTGTATATCTATTGTATGTTGTATGATGTAAGACAACACGGTTCTATTGTGTTTAATAACTGTTTTATTCATCTAACTAGTGTCGTCGGTTCGTTACATACACCGACTCCTCTAGTTCGGTTATCTATACGGTAGTGTACCGGTACCACCTTCGGTTACCGTCGGTAGTTGTTACATAAGCATTTTACATAACTAAACCTAACAGGTGGCGCTGCTAGTACGGTCACGTGGCTATGCAGCGCTGTATATAAGACGGCTACTTCTCCATTGGAAGTCAGTCAGGTTTGGGACTGTCGTGACATGACCACCCTGTGCTCACGGGCTTAACTCTATGCTATAGGGTTGCCCCACTGTATTATATATCTGTTCTGATCTTGTATATCCGCTGGTTATACTTGTACTATAATACCCAAGAGTTACCTTTACAATAAAGTCGCCGTATATTAAAGTCTAATTTACCTTGTCTGGTTTTTGTACTCAAGTGTTACATACGTAGTAAGAGACCAACTACATTGGTGCCGTGACCACTTGATCGAACCGACCATTGATAGGGTATTAAATAGACTTACAGTATATGGATTACCTATACGATTTTGTCAGCTCGTTCAGCGGCAGGACTAAAACCCCTGCTGAGGAACGTGAAGAAGCCGTACAGAATGTACGCTTCTTCACAGGCAAATCCAATAGGCGGGAGAGCCGGGCAGCCTTGGAGGTGCCCGGTGACGACCTCTCCCAAGAAGCAATAGGTGATCCTATTGTGGAAGCCTTTACCAAAGGAGAGGATGGGGAGCAATCTCCAATCCCGGGACCCTTTGATATAAGCTCCAGGAGATCGTTGGACTCCCTTTCCACGAATCTTTTCTGTCCTGAGGGTCAGAAAATACCGGGTAGAGAGCCTAAAACTCTCGGCCCAGCTGCCTTCGGTTCTACACCGACGGTAGCAGATCCTTCATTGGATCCAGACACGTCGGTTTTCACTGATGGTGCCACTCCTACACCAAACGGTATGGGGGGTGGCGGGCTATCAAAGAAGACTAATGTGGCAACAGAAGCTCCTGGTAAGGGGTACCCGCCAGCGGTAGATGAGCCATCCAGTTTACCACTGGATGGGGACCTACTAGCTGCCATGGGTATCCCCACCAGGAAAACTGAGTTGCATGAGCTCGCGGAAGCCCGGAGGGAACTTGCTTCCATCAATCAAACTAGGAAGTTATTCCTAAGGGAGGTTGATGAGAAGAAAAAGTTCCTACTGGAACTCCAGAACGAGATGGCTTCCCACAAGGTGGAGGTTGACAAACTTTTGCACCAGAGGGTGTCTGGCGAATGTGAGGTTGCAAGCTTAACTTCCTTGGGAAAGGATTTGAGCACGCAGCTCCACTTAGCCAGACAAGACCTCGCAAGCTTAAGGCAAGTCAATCAGGACCTGAAGACGAAGTCGGAGCAAGTACCACCACCTACCACGGTGGTACCTCCAGTCATACCCGCACCCAGTGTGTACACGACAGTGACACCTTCAAGTGTCCCGCCGCTAGTACACACCACGGTAACAGGTATGACACCTCAGATGGGGGCTAGCTATCTACAGACTCCGGTCTGTGGTGGCGCCTTTGGAGGCACGGCAACACCTCCAGGGTACACCCACCCATCTACTGGTTCAACGATGTTGAATCAGCAGCAGACCATGGTCTCAGTTCCGGTACCAAAACCCAGAGCTAGACAGGGCTTAACTCCTGTCCAGCGGGCTAAGTATGACCGGAACCCGGCTATTGAGAAGCTGGGGACAGACATCGTCCCGCGGGACATCGATGAACTGGATGAACGGTATGCTCCTTTCAACTTTGGGGAGATCAAACATCCTGATGCAGCCCGTCAAAAGGCCATCGATATTCCGCCTTTCACAGGGTCGCCACCCTGGAGAAAGTACAAAGTTCGGTTCAAGGCTATTGTGGAGAGCAATCGCTGGAACAATCAGCAAGCGCTGGTTGCTCTGAAGCAGGCACTCTGCAACGGGCCAGGTGAACCAGCCCTTTTGGCGTTCGAGAGAGTGAAGATCAAGACATTGAGCTCACTTGAAGAAACAGCTGAATGGGCGATTGGGAAGATTGGTGAGCATGACCCAAGGACTCAGCTACTCAAACGTGTCCAACGCAAGGACGAGCATCTGAGATCCTACGGATTTGCTCTACAGGAACTGATATCCGAGTGTTATCAGGGATGTAGACCTGACACCCCCACTGTCATCCAGGAGTTAACCTCCAGGTTTGTCAATGGAGTCAGGGACACCAATCTCCAGGCATATCTGCGGGAGAAATGGCAGCCGGACTTATCTCTAGCTGACCTTTTTGACCATGCAGATGTGTATGACACCAAACAGGCTGTTTTTCCTAGTGGAGGAGTGTCGGCAGCTCCATCTGTGGCCCCGAAAGGAGCTCAGGTGGTAGAGGCCGCCACAAAACCACCTAAGAAGAAACAGCCCGCCTCCGAGGAGGTGGCGGCAGTAATGCCTGACAGGGACATGGAAAAGATGATTGAGGGTTTGTTGCGGAAGCACTTAGAAAAGAGCTCTGCGTCCACTTCTGATTCTGGATCTGGAAAGAGAAGGAAAAATAAGAAAAAGGACACGAAACCTCAGCCATGTAGACGCTGTCAAAAGATGGGTCATTGGGCTAGCGAATGCAAAGCCCCTGCACCCGTCGCTGCTAAAACCGAAAAGGAGACGGAAAACTGAATGGGGCCCATCCTCTTGGCAAGGATGGCGCCCCCACAGTTAGCCATGCCTGTAAGGGAGACGGTGTTAACTCTTCCATGAACCAAGGCCGCGCAGAGGCAGAAGGGTCTGTACAACCTGTAAGCGTCTGGCAAGGCGGGGCTGGCAAGGACGAACGGAATCCGGAGGATTCTGTAGTCGCTGGCTTAGAGGAGTCTTGGTTAGAATCGATTTCACAGAGCAGTGTGATTCAAGACTCCCCGAGCGACCCGTGTTGGGATTATCTCCTGACAAAAGGGGTTGCTATGGATGGAGGGGGAAGCCCGATGCTGACCTCTGAGTGTGTCCCTTTACGGGGACAGCGTTGGTACCTGAGTCTGGTTATTTCCGGGACGCGTGGTGAATTTTTGGTCGACACGGGTGCATCCCACACCTTGGTCGATCGTAAATTCATGGCCCGTCTTTGCAACCAGCCCGAAGCTCCGCTACTAGGAGTAAAGGCTCGGACTGCTACGGGAGATAGTATGCAGACTTATGGCAGAACTGTAAAACCTATGTTGGTTGATGGCAAGACATACTGGATATGTCCAACCATCACCGACATCACTGATGATGGCATACTGGGGATGGACTTTGCTGCTCTTTACGGGGTAACAATGAACACCGCAACGGGCTGACTTCAGATTAAACATCCTTATAAGCAATCTGTACAGTGCGTTTTAAGGAATGGTTCTTCTGTGGCGTCAGTGGCACAAGACACAAAGTTGGCAGCAGGACATGTATCCGATGTCCTAGTCAGCTGCGTGGGGGTGCAGGCCAAACGGCCGGGAATGTTTGAACCAGAAGATCAAAAGCTCTCTGAGTTAGGTCTTGCTGGCTATCATACTTACCTGGCCAACGCTCGTTGGGGGGTGATACCGATTTGTAACTCGAGTAGTAGAGAAATCACTCTACGAAAAGGGACGCCTATTGGTAACACCACGCGAGCATATGGGGTAGACTCACTAACTACGGACTTTGTGGAAGTAGGTGTGGTGGCGGGAGACTCTTTCCACGAAGAGGCTCTAGCTAAATCCAACCTACCGAAACATTTAAGGTCCCTGTTGTGTGAGTCACACCTCACAACCCTAGAGAGCGAAATGGTGGCAAATGAGCTGTCGGAGTTATCTGACGCCTTTGCGCAACCAGGAGATCCTCTAGGGCGTACCAATACGGTACAACACCGGGTTGACACTGGGGACGCGCTTCCCAGTAGAATCCCCTACCGTCGGTTACCCATGGCTAAAAAAAGTGCTATGGAGGCTGAGGTAGAAAAGATGTTGGATGAAGATGTGATTCAACCTAGTGAGAGTCCATGGTCAAGTCCTGTGGTGATGGTCACCAAGAAGGATGGTTCCTGTCGATTTTGCATCGACTATAGGAAGTTGAACGGACTCACTAGGAAGAATGCATATCCTCTACCTCGGATAGATGAATGTGTGGAATCTCTGGGTGGGGCGAAATGGTTCTGTACACTAGATTTACAATCTGGTTATTGGCAGATCGGCATGGACCCCCGGGACCGAGAAAAAAACGCATTTTCTACCCATATGGGACTATTTGAGTTCAACGTCATGCCATTTGGGCTATGCAATGCCCCGGCAACCTTCGAGGCAATGATGGAAACCATGTTACGGGGTTTACTTTGGAAAAAGTGCCTAGTATACTTGGACGACATCATCGTCTTCGGTGGTTCTGTGGAGGAAACTCTACAGAACCTCCAAGCTGTGCTGAAACGCATCTTATCATATGGTCTGAAATTGAAACCTTCAAAGTGCAAGCTTTTTAGGAAGTCAGTTGAATACCTAGGTAGAATTGTTTCTGAACATGGCATCATGGCTGATCCTCATAAGATCGAAGTGGTACAGAACTGGCCTCGTCCGATGGACACGAAGGAGATACGCTCTTTCATCGGGTTTTGTTCATACTACAGAGATTTTATACCTGGATTCTCGAGAGTCGCAGCTCCCTTACAAGAGCTGATGATTGGAGAGAAGAAGGCTAAGGCTAAAATAGTCTGGTCTCCAGCCGCAGAACAGTCTTTCAGTGAGTTAAAGAGACTCTTCTTAGAAACACCTGTTTTGCACTACCCTGCACCTGTTGGTAAGTTCATCTTGGACACTGATGCTTCTAATACAAGTATTGGTGCTGCCTTGTCGCAGATCCAGGATGGGCGAGAAGTGCCGCTGGCATTTTCGTCCAACAGTCTAAGCAAAACACAACGTAACTACTGCACAACCAAGCGTGAACTCTTGGCAGTGGTGGTTTACACAAAAAAGTACAGACATTTCCTATATGGTGGGAATTATCTCGTACGGACGGATCATTCATCTCTGCAGTGGCTCCTTAACTTCAAGGACGCTGAGGGGATGATGGGTAGATGGTTGAACCACCTCTCTGAGTTTGGCATGACGAATGAGCATATCATACACAGGAGTGGAGTAGATCATGTGAATGCGGACAGCTTGTCCCGCTATCCTATCCGGAACTGTCACCGTGTAGACTGCCGAGACTGTGGGTCTCACAATGCAGTGATTGCGTCTGTGGGTGCGAAAGTTCCTAACTGGACGTTAAATCACTTGAAGGATGAGCAGCTTGCAGATCCAGCTATTTCGAGGGTGTACTCCTTGAAGTTGTTGGGCCTGTCCAAGCCTGTTCGCCCCGCACTTTCGCTGGAATGTAAAGAAGTTAGACAACTGTTAGCTCAGTGGTTTTTATGATGCGCACGGTGATGATAAACAACTTTTTTTTTTTGAGTGGCCTTATGTGTGTTCAGACTGTGGTCAGGCTTTTAGTAGGCAGTACAGTTTAAACGAACACATCTGGACCCATGTGTTAGAAAAACCTCGTGTAGGTTCAAGAGAGTAGAGCATGACCGACCTCTAAACTTCAGAAGACACATATGCTACCAAACAGCATTCAGGCATCTGAGTGATATAACTAGAGGAATGACTAAACATAAACTGGGAACTGATGTCTCCCATATTTTCCTTTTGTGACATAAATTTTTGATTCTTTCAAGGGTGAAGTTGAACATTATATGTACTGGGAAAAGGGACCTTAGTGCACCCTACACTAAGGGCCTTTTTAGCAGATTGTGTCACATATGTATGTATGCAAATTATGTACCTCCAAGTTAGCTTTAGGTCAATAGTGAAACATAATAATGTCGTTAGATTCCACCTAGAAGCTGTATGCCTACTTCACTGAGAAATTAACTTTTTCATACCAGAAGAAATACCTTTGAAATATGTATTGAAATGTACGGACCAGCTACTTTGAGAACAAACATTGAATCTATGTGGGAGAGATGACAGCGTAAACTGTATAATACACGGGTTTTTACCGTATTTCTAGCAAATCAAGCTGTGGAAATTGTATACATGTACTTATTTTTCATGGAATACTGCAGTGCCATTGACTTAACCAAGGAAGGCCGTATTACACACCCCCTGTTAAATAACCCATCGCTGTATTTCACGGCCTGTGATCAAAACGGTCGTTTGTTTACATTTGAACAGGGTTGAAAAAGGGATGGAAATGAGCTATTTTAGGCTCCCCCTATCATGATTTTGGTAGATTCAATCGAAAATCATAAAATAATAAAACACAAAGGTACACTTATTTAAGTCTGTTGACTGGGTTATTTCGACCTAAGGTCAACTCGTGAAATAACCCAGTCAACAGACTGAAACTCGTGCACCTTTGTCTATTTATTGTATTGAGTTTGAATGTACATATCAGAGGTTTTCATTCTGCCAATTTCCTTAAAAGTATGAATCATTAAGAGGCAGAAGATCACATAAAACTAGAGACAGTTACGTGAAGTTCACAGTTGGCGTTTATTTCCGTTGTCTACAAACAGCTGTAGGTAGAAATGTGGAAATGGGTGTAAATATCAACGTTTCAGCTTACCGTACCGTAGAATACATAATAACTACCTGGGTGCGTATGAAATTATGTTTGTGGTGTTTGTTAATTTAGTACTTCAAAATCGTGAAAATGAAAGCATTTTTCTGGTCTTAAAAAATGCTTCAAAACATGAAGGGCGCCTATTACGTGCCTCTACATGGGTAAAAAGATGACGTAGGGGGTTTAAAAGTCGATGGACATGGTAAAAATAAAAGTGTATCAAAAAGCAACATGGCGAAATTTGATGCATAATTAAGTCCAGCTGGGAAATGTCAGCAGGGGTCTAGGGCACTTTTGTAGTTGTTGTGCATAGGGAAGCAACCTCCTCGTGAACATAACAGTTCCTCACCTTAACCCTTTAGACCCCAAAGCGGCTGCAAACGGCAGTGCCTCAATTCCCCAAAATGGCCACAAATGACTGAAAAATGGCCCTTCTTATGCCCTGAAGGTTAACATAGAGTGAATAGAAATGGTTCTGCCTCAACAAAGCTCAATTCTTTGGGGCACCCAATTCTGTGTCCCAATGGAAAATTTGCGATAAACTGTACAGTTCTAGCATTATGTTATTGTTAATAATGTGTCAGGAGAGCTGCAGTTGCCACCGAGCCAATGTATCTGCTGTGCTGTATGCCCGTTTCTTGGCATTCAAAATGAGTGTTTCAGGGCTGCCAAGTAGTACGCTTTTGGCGTATTAGTACGCTTTTTGGACCCATTTTGAGCCAGAATACGCTTTTACATTTTGAGTGCGACTTAGTACGCTTTTGAGGTATGCAGTACGCATTTTGGCTTTAATTGGCTATTATTTCATATATATTTTGAGTACACATTTTAGTTCTAGATAATTCTCGCTTTAATTGAGGCCACCTTTTATTGAAAACTTGGATTACGGGCACTTAGAGTTAATATTTTTGGGGGCGGGAGGAAAAAAAAGAAGAAAAAAAAGCTGCCATTTAGTACTAAAATTGTCCAGGGGCGGGAGGAAACAAAAGCACAAAAAAAACATGCAAAAAGTCTTGTCTTGGTTATCAAATGTAGGTATATTGAGGAATAATGAAGGTATTTTGAGAAATATTCCGAATTTTGAAAGCCTAATTCTGGGTGTCTGTCAGTCAGCATGTACTTTTTTTCTTTTTTTTTTGCTGAAATTCTTCGGAGGGGGGTAAAAAAAAAAAAAAAATTTTTTTTTTACAAAATGCCAAAATTTCCATCGGCGAATCCGTAATCCAAGTTATCAGAATAAAACGCCGTAGGCCCAAAAAAAAGTTGGTTTCAGGTAAGATGGTCAGAAAATGTAAGGTCGGTAGGTTGGATATTTTTGTTTTTTTAACTTCTTTTTTTTTTAACATGAAAGTACTGGCCAGCCTCTCCGAAGACACTAAAATTGACCCCAAAAAGAGTAAAAATACAGAAATTTCTTCAAAATTGCATAAGAAAAAAGTAGGGTCGGCCCTGTTTTTTGGTTCCACCCCCCCCCCCCTTCAAGGGATCCAATTTTTTTTGGCTTTGGCTATAATGGAACAGACAAATTATCATGTTTTTGTTAATGTTATATTAATGCAGGCACCTTAAATCAAAAGTACGCATTTAGTACGCTTTTGGGGGGAAGGGAGTACGCTAAATACGCTTTTCAGGCAAAAAATGACCCAAAAAATACGATTTTGGAAGTTTTGAGGTTGGCAGCTCTGGTGTTTCAATGAGTTCACACAGAAAAAAAAAATCCAAAATGAAGATGAAACTGGGATACCCTGAAATATAAAAAGAACAGATAGCAATGTTATTGGGTATTGTGTTCAGTTTTGATGAAGAAAACACATTATATTACACAACCTTTTTGGAAGGTTATGAAAAAGGTGATGATCAAAGAAATAAAGTGTTTTCCCTAATATATATACTTCAATATACATAGTAAGGAAAATGAGATAGCTGTTGCTGGTTGATGACAAAGTCAAGTACTTTCCATGGCAAAAATCAAATAGACTTGCTGGATTCCCCATATTCTTTTTTTTTTATTTTGGGAGGGGGGATGCGGGGGGTAGATACACTTAGAATTACGATGAGATCAATATTTATGATACAAGAAGTGGATTTCAATTTTTTGGAGTTTATCCCTCAAAATTGCAATTTTGTAATAAATTGAACCTGATTTTTTTCAGTGCGACAATTTAATAGCCTTGCTTGATTCCCCATATATCTTATAGGGGGGTAGATATGCTTAGAATTACGATAAGATCAATATACATGCTACAAGAGGTGGATTTCAATTTTTTTGAGTTTATCCCTTAAAATTGCTATTTTTTAATAAATTGAGCCCGATTTTTTTCAGTGCAACAATCTAATAGCCTTGCTGGATTCCCTATATATCTTTTAGGAGGGGTAGATATGCTTAGAATTACGATGAGATCAAAATGTATGCTACAAAAGGAGGATTTCAACTTTTTTGGGTATATCCCTAAAAGGTCCAATTTTTAGGTAAATTGTATCTGATTTTTTTAGTACAACAATACTTTTCCATGCCCTAAGATATTCCCGAACGTAAATTTTGTTGTTGTAGCCATTAGTAATGACTATGCATTAACTCGCTTTTTGGGAGAGTCCTGCTACCACTCTAGTAGTTCCAAGCCCGGCAAGCCCGGCCTCTCCTCAGGCCTGTGATGTTATCCGGCCGCGCACCTGTTTGGACACCTGTCAGACGCGCGCACTCTCCTCCAGATTCTCTGTCCGTCTTCATTGACCATTAGATCAACCAGAGATACTGTACGCCAGGGATGTCGCGCTGTTGCTCTGTGGTTTCCATACTCCCCGATAAGGCCGTCATAACGCGCAGGGTACAGCGTAGTATTTTTGACGTAGGCGCGACCCATGCGAACCACCGGGAGTGAGAGGAACTAGCATTCCTGATGCAACGAATGTCACATGTGACCAATTAAATGCTCCCATGGCCTATTATACGGATTTAACTAATGTATACGGCTATATTTTATATCATGCAAACACGTTAGGCTACTTGATAGGAGATTTAGACTGTAAAGTCCCACAAGAAATGAGGATCGGACTGAATTCATTGCGGCAGCACAGAGCTCCAGTGTTGTTGTTACCCGCGCACAATCTATCCAAGGCCAGCGTTCGTCCAACTGCCTCAGTTGAGCTATTTAGAACCGATTTAGAACAAATTTAACATGACGAGGTTAATGAGCGCCCCCAAATTAACAAATGTGCATGTTATCATAACACATTCCATTCATGTTATTTATGAGAATCGAATTCTGATGAGGGGGTTGATCGCGGACGGGGCACACCGACACTGGCACCCTGTGCTGCTGTGTTTGTGTCTCTGCGGTTTACATGCTCTGGCTAGTGCTAAGCTAATGGGGAATTACGTTTGCCTTCATGGCTTCAATATACATGACATCAAATCACCAATGGTCCTACAATACTATTCTAATCATAATTGGATAAGGGTCTAGGACTATTAGTGGGAAACGAGTAGGAAAACTTTAAAAATGTCCTAAAACTTATCAGTGGCCGGCTACGAGTCGTCATGTTCGCCTCATCCCCGGTGGGGGCGCCACTGATCGGACAAGACAGGTAGCGCCAATTTTGTAGAGTCGGCTATCCCTGGTACTACTCGTCCAAGGATCAACATATCTGCTTGGAGATTGAACAGACGCGCAGAAATAAACCAATCAGAAATGAGGTCACGCCCCAGTTACGTCAGACCAATCAGTGAGCGCGTCTGTCCCACGTTCGGGTGACGTCAGGAACCAATCAGACGCCGCGTTACGGCGCGTCACGGCAGCCGCATGGCGACGGGCTTGTTGATACAACAACAACTCACCAAACAACCACGATGTCCAACGCCAAACTCGGCGATAATTCCCAGTTGGGGCCCTAAACCGCCTTCTTCCTAACAGTACATGGGGGTCATGCCGTCTCCAAAGCCGTGTCCGACTTGACCTCAGCGACAATTGACGATGGAGAGTCGGAGTCTGGCTAGCAACGGCGGCAAGGAGAGTGAAGTCGGACGTCAACAACGCGGCACGTTTACCTGTCAAATCTTGATTTGGGAGAGTTTGCTTAATCTCAAAACGTGCCGAGACATGGTAGTGATGCCGTGAGCTCTGTGGATTTATATATCATGCACCTAGGATATACGAGTTGTACTCGAACTAAAGCAACCTCATGCTTTACACTGATGCGATTTATTACGACCTAGCAACGGATTATTTCAGTGAAATATTGATTTGTCATTGAGGATTTTAATTCCTCCCCGGGATCACGGACGACGAACGGCGAGTGTCACTGTTTGTGATATCGATAATATTTATACAGCAACAGCATCAACAACAACAGCACACGGGGTTGGATCTATACCATCCCGATGAGCGGGGGGAAAGGAAAGAGGGGGCCTTCGGCTCCTTTGGTGACAACCAGCGATGAGGATGAGCCCGGAGAGTCTCAGTCTCAGTCCCCACCCCGACCGGGGGCAACGCCGGGTCGGGAGGGGGGCGGGGCAGGGTCCACCACCCCCTGCCCCTCCCCTCCCACCCCACCAACAACCAACACAACCCCTCCCTCCATATCTAACTCACCCTCATCAGAACATGACTATGCCTTACCAGACCCGGATTATGAGAACGTGAGCTCTCCTGGTAACAGTAGTACGGCGTCTGGACCGACGTATGTCCGCCAACCCGGCTTTACACAACATGCCCACGAGGTGACAGCCTCCCCGCCCCCTTCTTCCACCCTCTCCCCCTCCCCTACCTTACCTACAGAGGACGGGGGTACCACCACCACAGACGTGTCCCCACCCCCCGGGCCCTACACCCCCCACCCCCCTCCTGGACATTGCAGCCTGGTCTCAAGATCTAAGATCAAGAAGAAGAAGACTACTTTACTGGCTGTCAAAGACGGACTAAAGAAACGGGACCCAACCCCGCCCAAGACGAGGCCAAAGAGGGGTAAGTTGTCGTCTCTGAATTATATTGAATTGAATTATTGATATATGGCAGAATGGACAGTGAAGATCGACCTGTTTCAAGGAGATAATCTGGTTACAAATACCCTTGAATAAGAATAGGAAAGGATTTCACACTATGGGAGTTTGGGGATTAAATATATTACTCAGCAAAGAAAGATCTCTACTGGGAATACCTTCATATTATTGTGTCAGGCATATATTCTGCTGTACTATTGAATGCCTTATCTGTCGGCATGATGCATGAATGCAGCCCTGGCGAGTAACTTACCAGTGCTGCATTCAATCATCATGCCGACCATACCAGGTTGAGACACTCCCGCATTCGGCATGATGCACCAATGTAGCACCGGCGAGTTACTCACCAGGGCTGCCGCCAATGCTTCATCCATCATGACGACAAAGGGCATGATGCATTAATGCATTATGCCATCCTCAAGGGGTTAAGGGCCTCCTGTCCTGATTCAGGGGTTCTAGGGTTCTTGTGTCAACCACAAAACTGCGATGCTACGCCCGGCCTACGGGTTAGCTCTTACACACTATTGATTTTGACAGAGTCTGAGGTGGACAGGATTCAGGCCTGGTGGAGGAGCTCAGATCAATATCGAGACCCAGATCTAGATCTAGATTATTTTCTAACAGGTCTAGAATCTGGTTGATTTACAGCACTGTCACAATAAAGCGCCCATCGGTAGTCTTAAAAGAGTGGTGGTCTTGAATGAGCGCCAGGGTAAACAGTCGTTCCAAATTGAAGAGCGCCCCGTTACTGTACTGTAATATAATACATATGATTTTGAATATTACCATACCTTTCTACAGGCCATGGTCTAGACGTAGACATAGAGAGGGGTAGGACTAGGCTAGGTCTGCAGTTACATTGTCTTATATCTAGGCCTAGAATGGTCGCTTTGTTTTTTCATGATATCTGCTCTTGACATATTTGTCTTAACATTGACGTCACACAGATCTGCCTCATTCAGTTATTGGTTAATGTTGACGCCACACACCTGTCTAGTGTCTACGCATGAATAGAGTCCTGGCGAGTTACTCGCCAGTGATGCATTTAAGCATCATGCCGACCCTATGGGGTTGATACACTCCCAAATCGTCTAAAGGGTCGGCATGATGCACCAATGCAGCACCAGTAAGCTACTCGCCAAGGCTCTAATGGTACTTCTTCTTTTTTTTTTCTTTTTTTTTTCTTTTTTTCTAATGGTACATCATGACGACAAAGGTTGACTTTTAGCGAAAATGTCATTTCTCGTCATGATTCACCACCGGCAAGTAACTCGCTGGTGCTACATTGGTGCATCATGCCGACCTTCCGGGAGTGTATCAACCCTGTAGGGTCAGCATAATGGCGAGTTACTTGCCAGGGCTGCATTCATGCATTATGAAGACCAAGGGCAGGATGCATCATACGGGTTAATGGGTGGGTGGGTTATGGGCTATGTTATAGCTCTGCCTCTAATGTGAATGTTTGAACAATTTAAACTCTAAAAAAAATAAAAAAATTAAAATTAATTTTTTCTTATAAAAAAAAAATCCAAGATGGCGGCGTATCGATACCCAGCGATTGCAGTGTTGCCGAAATGACGCCGGCACGCCGGCTTTTTCCGGCGTAATGGCCGGCGTAGGGCCTTAGGACGCAGGCCAGAATGGCCTGCCATGATCTCAGCTTTCTAATGGTGAAAGAATTTTTCAAATCGGCCAACTAGAAGCGAAGAGAGGCCCATATTTGTAAAATTGTTATATATCATATATTCTTTCAATTTCTTTCAAGTTTTTGCATAGTTACTATAGTATAAATCAATTTATAATGAAGTTTATTAAGGTACTTTGAAATCTCAAAATATATATGGCCTGCGTGAGAATGAAATGGCCTGCGTAAGATGCCAAGACACAGGCCACATTGGCCTTCGTTGAGAAAAAGTTTTCGGCAACACTGCGATTGTTGATTAAGGTATTAGATACATAAAAAATAGCGATGTATCGATACCAGTGATAGCGATGACATCCCTAGGCTCAGGTGCGGCTCCCACTTCACTGCAGCTTACATTGTTAAGCAGCTACATTGTACGGAGCATGTGTTACACAATGTGTAAGACTTTGAGTGACATAACACACCCACAGTACATACACTTTACCTGTACTCCTGTACTCCTGTACCATATAACACCTGTACAGGTGTACAAGACTCAGGGTGACATAACACACCTGACACCTCTCTACTTACCTGTACATGTACCTGTACACACCCATACATCTTTAACACCTGTACCTGTACTGGTGTTAAAGACTCAGGATGATATAACACACTTACCTATACACCGTAACATGTTCAGGTGCGTACAGGTAGACATGGACCCCTTGATTGTGTGGGGGGGGGGGTCCCATGTACCCTATCAATTTTAAGACATGCTCATGTCGCAATATCAACTACCGTAAATTCTCGCGTAGAAGCCGCGGCTAGTACGCGAGTCAGATCGCCAGTGCGGCTTATAGGATCGGCACACAGTGGGGTGCAGCTTATACACGAGTTTTTACTACTATGGTACAGTACTAAAAGTCACCATAGTCAGATTGCTGGTGCGGCTTCTAGGATCAGCCCAAAGTCGGGGTGCGGCTTATACGAGAGTTAGGCTTATACGCGAAAATTTACGGTATCTATTTACCCCTCCTGTCCCTGTTACCTGTCAGATTTTGATTTGGGAGAGTTTGCTTAATTTCAAATGTCTCTATTTGTCTTTTTCTGGAAAGAGTGCCACTTAAAGTGTACTATGATTCACAAAAAGAAGAATTCTCATGCCTGAATGACTATATGATTAAGGTAGACATCTCAAGGTACGTGGTTGCCTCTAAGTTAAGCTCGGGGTGGGACGTGGTTTAGAGGTAGAGCGTTTGTCTCCCTCTCACAAGATCGTGGGTTCAAGACTCAGCAGCACCCTGCTGTATAGGCTGCGACCTCCCCCTGCTGTGGTAGACATACAGCATATCAAAGGTCTGTCCATCTCACACTGTGCCTATGTAGTGTGGGATGTAAAAGGGCCATTGCCTCGTTAAACGTGTAGGGGCTATTAATAAACAAACAAACAAATCTGTATTAAAAAAAACTCAAATTTCGGACCCGTACGCCCCCCCCCCTACATTTTCCCCTGGACATTGGCATCAACATGCGACATGGCCATTTTTAAATCGACATGCCCCCCACCCCCCCCCACCACCACCATCCAGACCCCAGAAACTACAGCTTGTATAGAGAGTGATAGGGCTCTAGCTGTGTTACACTGTTATAAAGTATTGGACGTCAAGTCGTGGGTTGGGTTTGTACAGGTCTGTTTGCACTTCAGTGTGTGGGTGGTTACTGTAGTACCGTAAAACTTCGCGTATAAGCCGCAGCTAGTACACGAGTCAGATGCGGCTTATAGGGCATAAGTTTTTTCTACAATGGTCACCATAGTCAGCTTTCTGGTGCGGCTTATAGAATCGGCCCAGAGTCGGGGTGCTGCTTAAATATACGCGAGTTAGGCTTATACGCGAGTTAGGCTTATACGCGAGTTAGGCTTATACGCGAGTTAGGCTTATACGCGAGTTAGGCTTATACGCGAGTTAGGCTTATACGCGAGTTAGGCTTAGGTTTACGGTAGACACAAACTGACCGGAGCTTCACAATGTAAATGTTGATGTACATGTCACAAATGTGGCCACACACTATAGGTCAGTGCAGCAAGAATGATAAAATTGTGTGTCCATTGGTTTTAGCAGAATCCTCAAAACACTGACTGTAATGGTTATGTTTTGCGAAAGTACTTTATTTCGCTGGGTATATATTTTCGCGATTTTCGCAAAAATGAAAAAATCCGCGAAATTTTTATATGCTTAAGTATGGAATAAATACCCACGAAATTGCCAATTTGCACTTTTCCGCGAAAATTTACACCAGTGAAAATAAGTACTTTCACAGTATCTCATATCAGGAGATTCACAGGATAATTATCTTACAAATAGTATAAATCAGAGTGTAGGATTTTTGGAGTAATATCCAGGTTTTTATTTGTCACGCTTCAGAAAAAGTTCAAATACTTTATCAACAACTTTTCTGAAAAATCGCCCCTTGTTGCTGCATTGGTCTATAGTTGCTACCATTCATAGAACCCGCCAACATCAATTTTATAGATACCCTTAGAGATATTACTTTTTAAAGCAAATATTTAGGCATCATAAAAGGTTTTAGACAAAACAGTATTTTATTTGCCATTTTGGCCCGTCATAGATAGCGTCAATGCTGGAGATATCAATAGGCAACTAGAGATTTATTTTTTATAGCAAATATTTAAATCTCAAAACTGTGAGGCACGTTTGAAAAAGATTTGCCACTTGAGGTTCAAACTGCACTGTAAAAGTGACAAACATGTTTGACTATATATATGTTTATGGTTTATTTCTTGGATGGAGGGGGGAGGTGGATAACACCTTACGTATAGGCCATGGCTAGCACGTGAGTCAGACCCCCAGTGTGGTTTATAGGATGGGCACACATTTGGGGTGCGGCTTATATAGATACGTGAGATTTTAGATGCATACTGCAGTACTACAGTCGATCCACAGTTTGGACCCTCTGTGCGGCTTCTATGATTGGTCAAAGTTAGGGGTGCGGCTAATACGTAGGTTAGGCTTATACCCAAGGTTTTACTGTACATTTTCAGCCGGTTAGATCAGCCAGTGTTTATCGCGCGGATCTTCTTCCCGGTGGCTCACACCGTTACTAAGGTGTACAATAACAACAACAAACTCAGCCTTATCCCTGTAACTATAAGGGCTAAATAGCGCATTGACGCATTATGCTCTTTAAAGGACGGCTGTTGCTAAAAGATTACATTTGTCGTCATGATGCACCAATGCAACCCTGGCGAGTAACTCACCGGTGCTGCATTGGTGTACCATACCGACCCTACGGGAGTGTCTCAACCCTGAAGGGCTGGCATGATGCTTGACTAGTTACTCGCCAGGGCATCATGACAACCAAAGGCATGATGCATTAAGGCATTATGTCGTCTTTAAAGCATTAATGGTATCATGAATACAGCCCTAGTGTGTAACTCGCCAGTGCTGCAATCATGCATCATGCCAACGCTATGGAGTTGGCACACTCCTGTATGGTCGGCATGATGCATGAATGCAGCCCTGGTCATGACAACATGACAACAAAGAAGGTATCACGTTCCCGTAGGGGACTTACTTTAACCCTTTCAAGGATGCATCATGCCTTAATGCATCATGTCCTTGGTCGTCATGATGCATGAATGCAGCCCTGGCGAATAACTCGCCAGTGCTGCCAGTCAAACATCATGCAGACCATACGGGATTGAGACACTCAATGCAGCACCGGGGAGTTACTTGCCGGGGCTGCATAATGCTGCAGCAGCATTGGTGCATCATGACGACAAATGTCAACTTTTAGCGACATCCATCCTTAGAGGGTTAAATGGTTAATGGGTTGCTTATCGTGTGTGGTGTGTGTAAAGCGTCTCCTTGAGGTAATCCGTGCTGGGAGTGGTGTGTGTGACTGATACTGATAACCCTCATACAGGAAATTCTCGCGAATGTACACTTAGATCGCCAGTATGACTTTGGCCAAAAAAAATGGTTATGTTCTGGTATCCCGACTGACCCTCCGTGTTTGGGGCCGACCCTACCGGTACTTTTGAAAGACATTTTTTTAATTTTTTAGGAAGATTTATGGCATTGTTGACGTTTTTACTACTAGAATTAACTTTTTTTTGAACTAAAAAAATATTAAAAAAAAATAAAAATATCCGACCTACCGACCCTGTTAATTTTTGGCCATGTTACCGGAACACAACTTTTTTTGTTAGGCCTTATAAGATGATCCAAAGGTCTAGGTGCGGCTTATACGTGAGTTTTTCCTAGTGTAGTACAATGGTAAATTTGCCATAATCAGACCTCCTGTGAGGCTTTAATATAGCAATCTCCCAAAGTCTAGGTGCAGCTAAATTACGCGAGTTAGGCTTATACGTGAGTATTTCTGTTACTGTAAAAACTTGCGTACTAGTGGGGGCTTGTATGCGAGGTTTTCCGGTAGCCGCTATCTGAGCGAGTCAGGCCCGGAGTCAGGGGTCAACCCGGTATCATGCGGCACTCGGTCAGTCAGACGGAGATACCGTAAAACCTCACGTAGAAGCCGCGGCTTGTACGCGAATCAGACAGCTTTCTTTTGATACCAAACATGCCTATATAGGGTGCGGCTTATACGAGAGTTTTTATAACTATACTACAGTATCAAATTAACGATTTTCAGATCCTCTCTGAGGCTTATATAATTTGTCAAATTTAGGGGTGCGGCTTATACGCGAGTTAGGCTTATACGCGAGGTTTTACGGTAGTAGGATCACTTAGCGTGTCTGGTATGTAGACAACGCACAGACATTCTCTATACCGGTTAACGTTTAACTTTGGATTCGTGTGTTGCCTACCAGTCCTTCACCAGTAGCAGGAAATAATTTTATTTAATTATTTCTAGCTCTGTTGGTGCGCCCTTTAAGTACTAGATGTTGTGTCTAGACACCTTGATCCACGATAGCATCCTGACAATGCTATTTAGCCTGATGAGCTTAAAATAAGCGAAACCTTGCAGACTCCATATTCTATCTAAACATAAAACACAAACAACCCCAAATGTGGTCCACATTTGTGGCTGGTTACAGTAACCATGTATACAACTGGTTACCAAGGAGTCTCCACTTGATGACGCACCTCTGTGACGTCATGTGAAAGGGCGCTGCCATGACAACGGCGGCCTGTGAAGTTTGGACGCTTCACTTCAAGGTTGTATCGCGGGGAAGCAAGACCACTCGGTCCGTCATCTTCTTTAAAATTATACCGGTAGTCATATCAAGGGAAGGGAGCAGGCCAAATTTGTTACACTTCCCAGAAGACTAGAATGCTGGGTCCCTTACAGGGGTAGACACTAACGCTGGCCCGGGAGCCAATGGCCCGTAGTATTTGGTCCGGGCCCATAGATTTCTTTAAAACTAGCTTCCTATGGGCCCGGGTGGCCCACAAGATTTTTGAGGGGAATATGCCTGACAAGTATAGTCATGTAATATGTCGTTGGAAAGAGAAAAATACGAGCGAATGAGGCAATTTAGTTTCATTTTTACATAGCTATCACAGGAATATATATGATTTTCTCTCTGAAAAAAGTAAAACTTGTTCCCTGGCCCACAGCTGAAGGTCCGGGCCCATAGACTTCTGGAGCTCCGGGCCCGGGTGGCCCACGGCTGAGAAAGTTAGTGTCTACCCCTGCCCTTATAACAGAGGGGAATAAGCATTAATGGAGAATGGAGAAAGGAAGGATCAGGCGGGCAGGGGAAGAAGCCGGAGGGGAAGGAAGGAAACCTAAATATTCTTTAAGCGTAGTGGCATCGGCAGCGGGGCTAGACGCATATTCATGACAAACAGGAATTGAATGACTTGCAATCTGCCAATATTAAAGTGCCGTTAGTTGAGCCGGTGTACAGAGTTGTAGCCATGGCTGGCTTGGTGGGCGGCTCGGCTGGTCGGCTTACCTCGCATATACCTTAAACCTTTACGGACGGCATGATACCTTATTACATCATGCGCTGGGTCATCATGATGCATGAATGCAGCCCTGACGAGTTACTCATTCAAGCATCATGCTGACCTTACAGGATTGAGACACTCCCGAAGGATCGGCATGATGTACTGGTGCATCATGACGACAAATGTTATCTTTTAGCGACATTCCTCCTTAAAGGGTTACTGTGCAGGGCAGAGAGCGGCCTTAGTGCTGCCATAACAAGCTGTAGGTGCAGCATAAAGCACCTGCCAAGTACTACAGGCCTTTAGGCCACACCAAAAATAAAAGTTGGTCTACGGATTTTGTCTTGCAAAATTAGGTGCGGTAGGGCGAATGTTTGTTTTTTTTTCCAATTTTTTTTTGTCTATGGATTTCAACCTTGAATCAATGGAGCGGGCGAAATTTTTTTTTACTTTTTGTCAAAATTGTCCTTTTTTTCCCACACCAAAATTATCTGGCACCCGATCAGAGAAAAGGCCATCTAAAAAAAAAAAAAAAAAAAAAAATAGCAATTTTCCAAAAAATGGTGCGGGCCATCAAAAAAAAAAAATCGAATTTTAGAAAATATGGTGCGGGAAATCCGTAGACAAACTTTTTATTTTGGTGTGGCCTTAGCACTTTAAGGACCGCATGAGGCCATAATGCGTCATACCCAGGCCAGTATAACTGTACCTCTACATGGGTACTCACAATTTTGGCCGTGTCGCTGTGTCGATTTTTAGCAGGAGAACCGTGTCATCGTGTCGATTTTTTGGTATATAAGAACTTAGAGAAAAATCCCTGTGGGTCGATTTTTATCCCTAATATTCCTGTATCCGTCGATTTTTAAAAGAGCATAAAACGGCCGTGTCGCTATGTTGTTGTTGTAAACGCTTTTATTTTTATCCTTGGTACATAAATGTCACCCGTGTCGATCTTTACCCATGTAGAGGCACATAACTCACCGGTGCTGCATTGGTGCATTATGACGACCCTACCCTGTCTCAACCCTGTATGGTCGGCATGATACTTATATGCAGCACTGGTGAGTTACTCAGCAGGGCTGCATTCATGCATCATGACGACCAAGTGCAAATTATGCTGACTGCAGCACTCTGCTGCCCTTACAGGGTTAGAAGCCACATGAATACGTGCAGCTAATTCTGTGGTCTCTGGAAGTTGCCGCTCATTGCAGTTTTGACATAATGATGTTTGATATTTCGGTTTCTATGTGTGTGTTTTTTAAAATATTGAAAATAGAGTATCGGATAATATTATATAATACTAGATCCCCTCTTTCCTGGATTTCCAAAGGGGGGATTTCCCTAAGGCCAAAAAAAAAAAATTGTGTTTCCGGTCACCCGACCCTACCTAGCAAAACAGGGCCGACCCTAATTTTTTTTTTGACATTTTGGGATTTTTTTTTTTTTTAATTATTATTAAAAAATTATTAATTTTTTTATTAAATTATTTCTCTATTATTTTTTCAAAGGCCCAAAGAGGCTTGGTATATCTCATAGTTACTGAACAGGAATCTACCAGTTTTTAAAGCTAATAATATCATTATTAGTTCAAAAGTTATAAAAGAATCAGAACCCTAATGGTGGGATAAAGGGTTCTCCCAAGCTAGTGCGCATGCTCCTACATGGGTAAAAATCGTGCGACACGGGGGTTTCAAAATCCGACAAGTGCGACACAGGAGTTTTAAAAATCAACGGACACAGAAAACCCTAGGAAAATTGTGTAGAATGTATGGGATAAAAATCGACACATCAACACGGCCCCTTTGCTAATAATCGACACTGCGACATCGTCAAATATGTGGGTACCCATGGTAGAGGCACAAGCTAGGGTTCAGTTTTGTGCCTCTACATGGGTACCTGCATTTTTTACTGTGTCGCCATGTCGATTTTTAGCCAGAGTGCCAAGTTGTCGTGTCGATTTTCATATAGATAGAATATACTAGGCCCTGGTAAAAATGTCAGTGTCTGTCGAATTTTAAAACCTAGTGTCTCACGTGTCGATTTTTAAAACCTCTGTGTCGCACGTGTTGATTTTTACCATGTAGGCCTAGAGGCACAGTTTTCTCAAAAGTCCTCTCACATACCGTACAGTCACGTTTAAGCGCCGGGTATTGAATAAGCGCCGGTCTTGTATAAGCGCCGGGGGTATGAGGGTCTTGAAATTACTCTTAAGCACTAAAACTGGATCTTGAATAAGCGTCTGTCTTGCATAAGCGCCGGGGGTAAATACCCCTCCAAAGTTATAAGCGCCGGGGCACTTAAACATGACGGTACGGTATATGCCTACCTCACGTATAAGCCCCACCCCTTAATTTGACAAATTGTATATCAAAATTTAAAGTCAGAGGGGATCTGAAAGTTGCTGATTTAGTACTGTAGTATACTTAGGCCACCTCATTCTGATAACTTGAATAACCTTTTTTTTTTTATGGGTTCACTTAGAACTTTGGTCAGAGGCTAGGTAAAAAGAAAAAAAAATGTCACTCGCTCCCCTTTTCCAGCTATAAAATTCATTGACCAAAAAAAATCGTAAAAAATAATGAGAAATTTCACTCTCTCGCACCATTTCTTTTGGTGCACTTCCATTAAGTATGTACGCAAATTTTCTCCAGAAATTGACCCCCCTAAAGTTCTTGTACGCATTAAAACAAAGGGTTTATGTACGCAACATTTTCCAGAAAATAGACCCCCCCCCACCTCTCCCTTGGTGCGTACATACTTTATGGAAGGCCCCTTAAATGATTGGCCCCAAAAAAAAAAAAAAAAAAAAAAAAATCCGACCCTACCTACCTAGTTTTTTTCATGATGTTACCGGAAACACACCTTTTTTTTTTTTGGCCTAAGGCGTAAAAAAAAATTGTTGTGTTCCGGTAACATGGCCAAAATTAAACAGGGTCAGTAGGTCGGATTTTTTTTTTACTTTTTTTTTTAGTAAAAAAGTTGATTTTAGATGTAAAAATGCCAAAATTGTCATAAATGTTTCTAAAATTAAAAAAAAAATTCTAAAAAAAATTAGGGCTGGCTCCAAAAAAACGGAGGGTTGGTCGGGATACCGGAACACCAGTTGTTTTTTAGGCCTAATTATAGCCTTAATTGAGTCATTGATATGCAATCTCATAGATCAATCATTTGAAAAAAGTATATTGTAATAGCTTCAATAATAGCAGAGCGAGGCTGATAGACTTAACAGGTTGCTGTGTCTCACCAGATCAATACAAGGTGACGTCTTTGACCGGCAAGCTTCAAAGCGGCTGAAATGGGAGCTATGTAGAAGGAAATGCCAGGAAAAATTGATAGATATTTTAACACTATATTATAAATTTCCTGGCATTTCTGTGTGCATAGCCTCATATCAGCCGTTTTGAAGCTTGCTGGTCAAGGATGTCACCTGGTCAAAGACGTCACCCAGTCAAAGACGTCACCCAGTCAAAGATGTCACCTGGTCAAAGACGTCACCCAGTCAAAGACGTCACCCAGTAAAAGATGTCCACCAGTCAAAGACGTCCACCGGTAAAAGACGTCCACCAGTCAAAGATGTCACCGGGTGAAAGTCTATCAACTTGTATTGATCTGGTGAGACACAGCTCGGTGCGAATGATTGGGATAACGGGCCTGATTGCTTTCTTGTGGTTTTATATAAGCGGGTGCGAGGGGGGGGGTTGGTCGGCCGGCCAGATAAAGCTCACGTTCTTGGAAATTGTTCGCTATCCCTAGAGCCAATGTAATTGTAATATAGATTTATATGGCCTCTTAACCATATAAGGACGACATGTTCCTAAAACAGTAAAAGTGCTTAGGGAGTGATCATTTTTTAACAACAGGGGGGGGGGGTGGTTTTCCGCGCTCCGCGAAATGGGTCGGAAATCGGCGTGCGCGCGGGCCCTTTGAAGCATAGTAACGTGCGGGCTTTTTGGCCCAAAACAGGTTAAATTTTTTTGACCCCCCCCCCCCCCCAAGAGGGGTCCAAATTTTTTACACCCCCCCCCCGGTCAAGGGGTCCAAATTTTTTTGCCCCCCCCCCAAACCAACCCCCCCCCCCTGTTGATAAAAAATGATCACTCCCTTAGCTATAGGCGCCTCAATTTTAACATTTCACGTGAGGGGAGGGGGGGAGTGGTCGGCCGACGTTCTTGGAAATTGTGCGCCATACCTAGAGCCAATGTAATGTAGCTTTATACATGTATGGCCTCTTATAACCATCTAAGGACTACTTCTCACTATAAGGAGACATTTGTCGTCATGATGCACCGATGCAGCCCCGGCGACTAACTCGCCGGTATTGCATTGGTGCATCATGCCGACCCTTAGGGATTACATCAATTCCATAGGATCAGCAAAATGCAGCACTGCCCAGTTACTCGCCATGGCTACATTCATGCATCACGACGACCGAAGCCATGATAAATTAAGGTACCGGTACTATGCGGCATTAAAGAATTAACCCTTTATGGACGACATCATGCCTTAACACTTCCGGTCCATTTGTAAATTTTGTTGTTATAATTACCTACGTTGAGTAAGGTATCCACAATGACAGAAGGCGTAGTGCATTAAAGCAGTGTGATGCCGCTAAGGGGTTAACAGTTATACATGGCACTACCCCCCCCCCCCCCAACACCCACACATACACCCACACACCCAGCATGAAGCAGCAAAAACATGCCCTGACAGGTACAGGTACAAGTACATGGTGGTCGGCTCATAGTGGTAAAACTAGATCACTCCCTACACAGGGGGTCTGGATGGTGTCCCGATTTTGCCTGTCAATTATAAGAAATGGCCATGTCGCACTGTCAATTATAAGAAATGCCCATGTCGCACTGTCAATTATAAGAAATGCCCATGTCGCACTGTCAATTATAAGAAATGCCCATGTCGCACTGTCGATTTTAAGAAATGGCCATGTCACCCTGTCAAACTTAAGAAATGCCCATGTCCCATGTCACTAATTCTTAAATTCCTCATGTCGCATGTCACTTAAAGGCCACTCAAAAAAAAAAAGTTGTTTCTCATCACCGCGCGCATCAAAACAATCGTGATTTGGGGAAAACTTTTTTTTTTTTTTTTTTTACATTTTTGATCAAAAATTTGTTAAAATTGGAAAAAATATTGGCAAATTTGGTATCAAATTAAAGCTTATGCTGTTAGTGATGCAGTCAGCGATGAATAACTTGCATTAAAACACAATTTGGGGATCAATAAACATTGAATTACTAAAATGTAAAAGTTGATCGCAAAAAGTCTAAATGTCCCTATATGTTTCGGCCTCGAGTAAAAAAAAAAAAAAATTAAATAAAAGACGCCCTCGTCACATTTTTCACTCCTTAGTGATGAGAAACTTTTTTTTTTTTTTGAGTGGCCAAAGCCCAAAAATGCCCATATCGCCATGTCAAATTTACTGGTCCACACCCATTACACACACCAGCAGACGTCACAGATATCACCTGTCATGATACACCAATGCAGCCCCGGTGAGTTTCTCGCTAGAGCTGCATTCATGCATCATCATCATGACCCTCTGTGAGTCTTATCAATTCTGTAGGTTCGGCATGATGCACCAATGCAGCGCTGGCGAGTTACTCGCCATGGTTGCATTCATGCATCAAGAGCATGATGCATTAATACCGTCCTTAAAGGGTTAATATGCCACACGTACCTGAAGTGTTCCCACGTCTTTTGTTTTAAATTCACACGCTGCCATTAGATTCAAATCCACCGTAAATTACATCTGCCGAATATATGTATAATTACATCCGGAACTGCCATATAAAAGCTTGAGACTCTAAGTATACCATTGTTTTAGCTGGAATGAAACTGAAACTTGTCACAGATCTTCCTGGAAAGAAAATACACCTGTTGTAAATGTCAAGGGCCACATAGCACAGAGACTCGTGCAGATAGATTGTTCATTCAGGCATTTTTGCCCTTAGCCATATGAGGATATATGAGGAATATAAGAGATAGTGACAAGGCGACATGGCCATTTCTTTAAATCGACATGGGAAATGGTGACCCCCCCCCCCAAATCCAGACCCCCACCCTTGTCTATGTATACCACGTATTATAAATGTCAAGAGTGACAAAGCACAAAACCTACTAGAATAGGCCACTCAAAAAAAAAAGTGTTTTCTCATCACCAAGGGCTGAGAAATCTGACGAGGGAAAAAAAAAAAAGAAGTTTTCTCCAAAACCTGATTTTTATGATGCGCGCCAGAAGAAGCGTCGAGCGCCCACACGCCGCTGTACGGCAGCGTCTCGTATTGCGTCAACAAACATCGACGCACGAGGACTTTACCGTGCGCAACTCGGAATAGTTTCTCCCTCAGGTTGATCAATAGAAAGAGATAATCCTTAATACCTGATAACAGTAAGGTTATATAGCCTTCCCTCCTGTTGTCTAATAGGTGTTTTAAAGCTGTCATTGCAGGGATGATTAGAAATCAAACACAATGTCATCTGACAATGGCTCTCTAAAAAACACATAATTAGCACAGTAAACTTGGGCCTTTTACCTTTATCAGTGCTGTTTCATCAAAGTTACAATAACATGTCAAATGGTAAGCATATTATGCTTCCCGATCCACAGGAGAGACTCAAAGAGCTCCAACATTTCAAGGCGTAATCAGTGTGGGAACAGAGCCCTCCCTGCATTGACAAAGCATTGGCGTTCACGAGCGGATGGGCGATAATGCAATTTTTGGCGCGCAATTAGCGCAGTTCGCAAAAACGCCGCCAGGGCGGCGCGCAAGCGCTCGGTGCGCCGCCTGGATGCGCGCGGTGATGAGAAACCATTTTATTTTTTTGAGTGGCCATAACTTCTGCATATATTTATAATTGTTCATTGAGGCCATGTTACAGTGGAATCCCAGTCTACTATAAAACCTCACGTACAAGTCGCGGCTAGTACGTGAATCATATCGGCGGTGTGGCTTATAGGATCGGTACCTATATGCTGTTTTTGCTGCTATGGTACAGTACTGAAGTTGCTATAATTACCGGTAGACCCGTGGCCCGAGTCAGGCTTATACACGCCAGTTAGGCTTATACACGCAAGTTAGGCTTATACATGCGAGTTAGGCTTATACACGCGAGTCAGGCTTACACATGCGAGTTAGGCTTATACACGTGAGTTAGGCTTATACACGCGAGTTAGGCTTATACATGCGAGTTAGGCTTATACACGCGAGTTAGGCTTATACATGCGAGTTAGGCTTATACATGCGAGTTATGCTTATACATGCGAGTTAGGCTTATACATGCGAGTTAGGCTTATACATGCGAGTTAGGCTTATACATGCGAGTTAGGCTTATACACGCGAGTTAGGCTTATACATGCGAGTTAGGCTTATACACGTGAGTTAGGCTTATACATGCGAGTTAGGCTTATACACGCGAGTTAGGCTTATACATGCGAGTTAGGCTTATACACGCGAGTTAGGCTTATACATGCGAGTTAGGCTTATACACGCGAGTTAGGCTTATACACGCGAGTTAGGCTTATACACGCGAGTTAGGCTTAAACACGCGAGTTAGGCTTATACACGAGGTTTTACGGTAGATGACCTTGGTGGGCGTCCATATGTATGGGGTTAGACCCCTTAAATCGACAGGGCGACATGGCTGTTTTTTAAAATCGACAGGTGACAGGGAGCTTAGTGACAAATGACAGGAGAAATAAAAAGATAGTGACAAGGGACATGGGCATTTCTTAAAATCGACAGGGGACATGGAGACCCCCATCTAGACCCCCATAGGTGGCACTGTTGTGGTTGTGAGGCAGACTTGACTTGACACCATGTTGTGACACCCCCCTGTGGTGGTGTGGTGCAGGGGGGCGTTACATAACCCGACATGGGGTGTTAATCCTACCGCTAAGCCATAAGCCATAAGCCACAGCCTCAACACTGCTGTGTACCCGGGGGGGGCCACTCCCTCAGATTTGGATACCATGTGTGAACACGATTCCAAGGGAAAGGGTCCGTTTTTGGGTCCTAGGCACGGGCCCGCGAGGGCCCTTGATAAGGGGTGCTTTTTAAGCAAATTTTGGGAGAAAGCGGTACATTTTCAGAGCTTTGAAGGGTAATTCTTACTTTATTTTCTTATAATATTTCTTGGTCACCCTTGAGAAGGGATTTTTTGCAGGGTGACCCGTAATTAGGGTGTATTTTTCAGAGTCATCTGTGATTTAGGTCTGTTTCCTTGCTAATTTTCCCTTGAAAAGAGTATGATTTTCGAAGATTTCGCCCCTTGATAAGGGTACCAGATTTGAGGTGATGTTCACACATAGTGACTATAGAAAAGATAGGGAGTGGCCCCCCCGGGGCTGTGTAATGGATAGCCTGCAAACAAAACCTCAAGCCGAACTTGTGTCATTCTTGAGTCTTGACTCATGATCCCCAGGAGAATTTACCAATGTTTGTGAACGTTTCCCAGACATTTTCTTGTGTCATATTCCCTGGAATTTCTTCTTTTTTTGAACAAGTGAAACTTGTGAATTACAGAACGTTTCTGAGACGTTTTCTGGACACTGAACAAGTGAAACTCAAGAAATTCAGGTCACTATTGAACATGTCACTATGAACGTTATTTGCACAAGTAAAACTCGGGAAATACACATCACAACATGTCACTACGAATGATCACTAATCACTAATCTAATGTGTCTATCTGTGTATACAGCTTGTGCTTTTCCTGGGAAATACGCAAGATTCTAACTTGTGTCATTCTTGAGTTCTATTTGGAACAGAGTGGTTGGTGGCCTCCTTGGTCTAGACACTCCAAATGCATCACTAGTGAGTTACTCACCAGCGCTAAGGGAGTGATCATTTTTTAACAACAGGGGGGGGGTGGTTTTCCGCGCGGAGCGCGCGAAATTTTTTTCACCCCCCCCCCGGTCAACGGGTCAAAATTTTTTACCCCCCCCCCCCTACGGGTCGGAAATCGGCACGCGGGCGGGCCCTTTGAAGCATAGTAACGCGCGGGCTTTTTGGCCCAAAACAGGTTAAATTTTTTTGACCCCCCCCCAAGAGGGGTCCAAATTTTTTACACCCCCCCCGGTCAAGGGGTCCAAATTTTTTTGCCCCCCCCCCCAAACCAACCCCCCCCCCCTGTTGATAAAAAATGATCACTCCCTAATTGGTATGTAGCCTACATTATGGTGGCTGCAGATGGGTCAAAAGCGACCTGGCGACCAGGGCCGTTTTGGAGGCGACTTTCGATCTATTACAATAATAAAAGTGACCTAGCGACTTTGAGACAATATTGACAATACTTTAGGGGGTCCAAAAAAGTGACTTTGTGACCTGGACCCCTTAATTTCGGCGACTTTCCGACCTCAGGGGGGGACCCCTCTGCACCCCCATTATATGGCCCTAGACCCCTAAATTCGACATGGCGACATGGGCATTTCTTAAATTCGACATGCGACATGAGGCCTAGTGACATGCGACATGAGGCTTAAAAAGATAGTGACATGGGACATGAACAGTTCTTAAAATCGACATGGGACATGAGCATTTTTAAGCGACATAGACATGCGACATGGCCATTTCTTAAAACCGACATGCGACATGGGGACCCCCCCATCAAGGGCCCCCATTATGACGCCAGAATACCATGACGCTATGAATGTTAAAGTGCCAGAGGAGGGGGGGCGACACTTAATTTCTTTTTCACACGGGTGTACGGCTAGACTTCCGACAACCATTACCTTGTAAAAAGGGGGGCTGCCCCCGATCTACAGTAAAACTTTCCGGTTGTAAGACTTCAGTAAGATTGGGGTAAGACTTACTCAAAACGTTTGTCCGTGCTCTCGCGTGATCTAAGTCAATTGTGCCTTGTTAGAGTGATTTTTCTTAAAAAGTGGAACCTTGCAGTATTGTAGAAAAACTGGGGCCCTTGATGGGGGGGTCCCCATGTCGTATGTCAGTTTTAAGAAATGAGCATGTTGCATGTCTATGTCGCTAGAGATGCTCATGTCCCATGTCAATTTTAAGAAATGTCCATGTCTCCTGTCAATAAGCCTCATGTATGGCCCTAGACCCCTAAATTCGACATGGCGACATGGCCATTTCTTAAATTCGACATGCGACATGAGGCCTAGTGACATGCGACATGAGGCTTAAAATCATAGTGACATGGGACATGGACAGTTCTTAAAATCGACATGGGACATGAGCATTTTTTAGCGACATAGACATGCGACATGGCCATTTCTTAAAACCGACATGCGACATGGGGAACCCCCCCATCAAGGGTCCCTCATGTCGCATGTCACTAGGCCTCATGTCGCATGTCGATTTTAAGAAAGGGCCATGTCGCCATATCGAATTTAGGGGTCTAGAGCCATAAAACTGCCCTTGCCAGCGGTACGCAGGTGGTATAAGTTAAAACTCTGCAGGTTAAGACGGGATTAGCGCAAGCAGCACACAAGGCGTGAAGTCGGGGTCGGGCACAGAGAGCTCAACAAAGTTGTGTTTGGTGTAAATAAAACGGCTTTCACTATAAATAGCATAGCGCACGACAAACTACATATCGAAGAAAATAAGTCTTGTTGAATTTCATAGGAATTTGAATTGAAGCTTTATAGTTCAAGGAAATAGTGAAAATACCTTTAAGCAATGGGCTTCATGAATATTTCAATACGTGTATAAATAAGCTTGAATACGGGGGGTCTAGATGGGGGGGTCCCCATGTCACATGTCAATGTTAAGAAATGGTCATGTCGCCTGTCCCTTAAATCCTCATGTCCCATGTCGCCCTTAAGAACCTCTCATGTCCCATGTCGATTTTAAGAAACACCCCATGTCATGTCACTTATTTTTTTCCTCATGTCACTAAGCCCCATGTCGCATGTCGATTTTAAGAAATGGCCATTTCGCCGTGTCGAATTTAGCCATCCACCCCCATAATACACGTATCCAATTACATGAGTCCATTCTAACGTGTGGTACGGGAACTGAGCCTGGAATGCCATGTTTAGTTACTTGTACCAAGCAGGATTCAATCACAACCTTTACAATTGCCCTCAGACCTCTAACAATATACCTGTGATTTGAATAATTGCATTCACCGTATTGAACAAGTGCCCAGTGCGCTCTTCAATTTGGCATGGTTCCCAGCGCTTATACAAGACAGGCACTTATTCAAGGTCATGTTTTTAGTGCTTAAGAAACATTTGGAGGCCTCTATACCCCGGCGCTTATTCAACACTGGTGCTCTTTCAAAACCAGGCGCTTTATCACGACAACACGGTATGAATTTTCTAATGGCATATGTTCAGTAATACAGTAGCTAACACTGTAATTGCCTCAAAGCAATCTTGACTTGTGAGTTTTCCCTAGTTTAAGAAAGGCCTTCAAAATTGTGAGAGAGTAGCTATTCAGGGGTATGGGACACGTATTACGTTGAATACGGTAATTGTCTCTTTATTTTGTTTAAGGAATGCTTTACACATATTGACCATATTAAAAAGGCCTGAAAAAAAGTTAGGCTTTGATCACAATTACTGATTTAGAAGTGAAAGTATAGACTTCAACAACGCCCCCTCCCTCTCCCACCGTAACCGCAGCTACCGTAAAATTCCCTGTATAACACGCGGGTTGTACGCAATTCGAATCTCTAGTGGGGGTTATACAATATTATCGAAGTCTAGGTGCGGGAAATACGAGGGTTTTCAGAGTATAGTACAGTATTGAAACCCCAAACCCCATGTGTGGGTTAGTTCTCACCATGTCAGGGGTGTGTGGGTTATACACGGAAATTTACGGTATATATATATATAGGCCAGATAATATCCTGCAATGCTCTTAGTGCGTGTGGTTGGCTGTCTGCGACCACATGAAAGGTTTCCTGAAATAGTCGTAAGCCGCAAGATACCTGCGGTGCATGGCTAATAACATTCCTACAGCATGTAACGTTACCTAACATACCCGGCACTCTGTGCTGTTATTAATCTTAACCCTTTAAGGATGGCACAATGCATTAAAGTGCCATTCTCACCGAGCGTTTCCCACTCACAATTCTAGTACTTTTCTAGTCTGCTATGTGGTAAGTGTGAGTGGTGACAATGCCCCTTTAATGGGGCCCTTGATGGGGGGGTCCCCATGTCGATTTTAAGAAATGACCATGTCACATTTCTATGTCGCTTAATTATGCCCTTGTCCCATGTAGATATTAAAGGCGCACTGAACCGACGACGTCATTTGCGTACAAAACTCGGCAGGGTTAGGTCCTGGGTTAAGTGCGCCTTTAAGAACTGTCAATGTCGCATGTCACCATCATTTTAAACCTCATGTCGCATGTCATTAGGCCTTATGTCGCATGTCGATTTTAAGACATGCCAATGTCGCCATATCGAATTTAGGGGTCTAGAGCCATATTAATGTATCCTGACCATGGTCATCATGATGAATGAAGTATGAATACAGCCCTGGCGAGCATTTAAGCATCATGAGGACCCTACATGATGATGCACTCCCGGAGGGTTTGCATGATGCACCAGTGCAGCAGTGGCGAGTTACTCGCCTAAATGCAGCATGCCCCAATGTCTCCATGATACATAAAAAATAAAAATTTTCCTGGCCAGTGAAAGAAGCAGCACACATCGTCCATCTAAAGTGATACATAAATGATACATGACAAGGATGCATTCATGCATCATGCCAACATTATGAGGTTAATGCACTCCTTAAAGGTCGTCATGATGCACGGACGCAGTGCCAGGAGGATCATGATGGAAATAAGCCTGAAGCATCGCGGCATCATGCGATCCTTAAAGGGTGAAGTACCAGTAGGGTCAGCATGATGCATGAATGTAGCACAGGCGAGTAACTCGCTGGCGCTGCATTCAAGTATCATGCCGACTCTACAGGGTTGATACATACTGGAAGGTCGGCATGATGCACCAATGCAGCACTGGTGAGTGAGTTGCAGGTGACTTGGTGCATCATGACAGTAAATGAACATGCATCCTGCATCCTGTTAAAGAGTGAAGTAAAGAGTGATGCACTCCCTAGTGCTGCATTCATGCATCATGCCGACCAAGGGCATGATGCATGAATGCATCACGCAGCCTTTACAGTGTTAACGAGTTAAACCCGCAGATCTTACTGCACGTCCAGTAACAGTCAGAGTGCAGTCGGGACAGGTACTCAGCCGTATATATAGGGGCGCTGGGCCTTTAAGTCCCAATACGCCTTGTATGGTGTCATGGTTTGCGCTGTTGTTGGTTAAGCCCCTTATAAAGGTCCCCTTATAAAGCCGCATACCGGGCTCTGGCACTGGGCACGAGACGCACCAGACATAGACCAGAAATAAGCCCTGATACAGCTATCAAAATGGGTACACGCTGCTACATAATGCCCACTAAGAATTCCGCCGTGAAGGCCAGGGAGTTATCTCATTGGTTGATAATTTAACCAACTATCCCGGGATACAGTACTAGTATTGAGCTAGCAATGAGAAATTTCAGATGGATGGTTTGCCTAGGTATGAAGTCTACCATGCATTTTACCCCCGTGTTAGTGGGGACCTTCATGATGGGGGCATGAAGGAGTAGAATAACTTCATCACGATCCTTCCATAATACCAATGGGCATACCGGAATCGTAAAAGGCGACAAAACCTGAGGGGTTACTTTGTGGACTACTGTGATTGTCACTAACCAAGCTGTATTGGCAGCCGCTGCCCATATGCACGGGCACGGGCCTTCATGCTGGTGGTCTACCTTGTGATCCCTCCTCAGTGAACCATGTCTGAGATATCAAAGGTTGTGGTTTGTTTCACCCTGCCTACTATGGTACTAGCCCAGGTAGGTAGGACCAGGCAAATAAAAGAACACTTGCTATCCTTCGAAAAGAGTAGTGGACGTGCCCCGGTAGCGGTTTTCTCGCTCATCTCATAGATGCGGTCATTCATCTCATAGATTCGATCATCCATAGATGCGGTCACTGCTGTATTGGGCAAGCAGCATATAAATACCTGTCCTACTACTGCGAGGCAGACTACCACTATTTGTGGCTGACTCCTTGCCAACTTGAGATATGTCCCGTGCGGTACTTGATGTACATCTTGACGTTAAACAAATCAATCAATCAATAAATCTACCATGCATTCACGCATCATGACTCGCCAGTAACTCGCCGGTGCTGTATTCACGCATCATGACTACCTGGTACAAATGAGCATGAAACCTTGAGGCATCATGCCGTTATTAATGGGTTAGTACTTTGAGGACACGATTGTGCCTTAAGTTAATTCATCATGCCCTTGGTCGGCATGATGCATGAATGCAGCCCTGGTGAGTAACTCGCCAGGGTTGCATTCAAGCGTCATGCTGAGATTATAGGGTTGATCCGATCCCAAAGGGTCGGATGCAGCCATGTCGAGTAACTTGCCAGTGCTGCATTCATGCATCATGTCAACCCTATGAGAGTTGACACACTCCTGAAGGGTTGGCATGATGCGTGAATGCAGCCCTGGCGAGTTACTCACCCGGCTTGCATTCATATGAGCATTATGATGATCAAGGGCATGATACATTAATGCATTGGTGTATCATGCTGATCCTATGAGGTTGAGACACTCCCGGAGTGGCGGCATGATGCACCAATGCAGCCCCAGCAAGTTACTTGCAAGGGCTGCATTCAAGCGTCATGGCGTTAAAGGGTTAATACAGCAATCAACCAGACCCCGTACGCTGCCAACCACAGGCGTCGGGCACAGGCAGCGCAGGAAACCTCCACCCAGAATAACCCGAGTGGTAAATAGTTAATCACGATACACTGCCAAGTGGAGGAAGGAGGGGCCTGGGAGGAGGGGGAAGGAATGGGTGGGGAGGGGGAGTATAGAGATCTGTGAGGGTAGTGGAGGGAGCAGGATTTTATCAAAAAGAGTTTGGGTCTCGCATAGAAACCGAACCCACGTATAAGCCTCTCCCAGGGTCAGATCGCCAGTGCGGCTTATAGGATCGGCCCATAGTTAGGGTGCGGCTTATAAAGGGTTTTTGCTACTATGGTACAGTACTAAAGAGCACCATAATCAGATCGCTAGGGTTTGGTATTAAATAGCTACTTCAGTACTGCATCCACAGACCCTAAGCGTTGACATGATGCACCAATACAGCACCGGTGAGTTACTCACCGGTGCTGCATTGGAGCATCATGACAATGAATGTCATCATTTTGCGACATCAGTCCTTAAAGGGTGTTAATATGGCCAGTGCCTTAGGCCAAAAAAAAAAAGGTTCGTTTCAGGTCACCCGACCGACCCTTTCAAAACAGGGCCGACCCTACATTTATATATGCAATTTTGAAGAATTTTTCATATTTTTACCCATTTTTGGTCAATTTTAGGGTCTTCGGAGGGGCTGGGTAGTACTTTCATGTTAAAAAAAAAAAATCCGACCTACCGACCCTACATTTTCTTGCCATGTTACCTGAAACAAACCTTCTTTTGTTTTTGGCCTCAGCATATTTGAACAAAGATATGCAAAAGCAATGCTTGTTGGGAAAAAGGCGCAGGCGCTAATTAATGAGCTCGGTAACCATGACCACGGGCGGGTCGTTACAGTGATTGAGGTCACGGCCGGCGCATAATTAATGAGGTGTATTGTTACCTAATACAATGGGAGCACAGAAAGACACTTAAATCTAGCACACATTGATAGATAATGCTTTCATATTTTTCCTCCCTTGTTGCATTTAAGAGCTGTGGATGCCTCATTAGCCCTGGGAAAGCAGTGCATAAGGCTGTGTCTCACGACCTTGGGCAAATGTTTTTGTCTCTGACCGGGTGCCGTCTCTGACCAGGTGCTGTCTCTGACCAGGTGCCGTCTCTGACTAGCTGCTGTCTCTGACCGGCTTGGCTTGAAAGGACAAAATACCAACAGCAGGAGGCTAATTATCAGGGTTCTCCCCATACTGCGTTGACACCGGCGGGCCGCCGGCGTCGTTTTTACTGCCGCCGGTGTCAAATTGCCCCAGAATCGCCGCCGGCGTCACTTTGTCTATCTATAGGTTTTTAAATTTTGAAAATCCGTCAATTAGAACAGAAGTTATAGCCATTTTAAACATTTTTTATTGAAAAAAACGTTATATACACCAGAAGTTATTCCCATTTTGGGCCTTTTTACTGGAAAACATTACATGGCACCCTTTCTATACGTTGGCACGCCAGAATTTACGGTGTGATTTTTGAGTCTGTGGAGAACCCTGATTATGATAATAATTATGATTATATAACAACCGCCATAACGTTTTTCCAAATCCTTATATATATATGAGTATAATTCTTTTTAAAACACCTTTTTTCTGACACCTGGTCAGAGATGGCACCTGGTCAGAGACGGCACCTGGTCAGAGACGGCACCCGGTCAGAGACAAAAACATTGGCCCAAGGTCGTGAGACACAGCCATAAACAGGCGATACACGTATTTGGGAAGGAGACGGTCGAGTGCACTCTTCCAAAGGGTCGGCATGATGCATGAATGCAGTATTGGTAATGCACGAATGCAGCCCTGGTGAGCCAATCGCCAGGGCTGCCTTCAAGTATCATGACAACCTTGTGGGGTTGATACATTCCCGAAAGATCAGCATGATGCATAAATGCAATCTTTGTGAGTTACTCGCCAGGGCAGTATGAGACATGTTAAAAGGATCAACACAGGCGTACTGGTGGGAAAAATGCAATGCGGCCAGGCTAGTTTCTGGGGCGAAAGATGAACAACGCAGAAAAATGCCGGCAAGCGAGTAAACCGGAAATAGAGGGAAATGAGCCAATGAATGCCAACTCTGACATTGTAAATGAATCATGAATGCTACATGTACTGAGTCTGCTAACCCTTTAAAGTAAACCTTTAAAGGCAGCGCACTCAGAGGCGTAGGAAGCAAATCTTCATTGAGGGGCCCAGGGGGGCCCACTCCAACCAACTTTAAGTATCGGCTTTTATGCATGATGCATCATATAGACGCTTATATTGGATTGTATAGAAAACTAGTATTTGAGCCCCCTTAAATGGGGGCCCAGGCCCCTGTGCCCCACTTTTCCCTAAGTGGGAGAGGTAAGAATTGGAAATTGTGTGTAATATATTATAGGTCTTGACCAATTTTGGGGGGGCCCAAACATATCCAGGCCCCCCCTCCTCAGTGATTGGGGGGCCTGGGCCCCCCTGCCCCCCCCCCCTTTTCCTACGCCAGTGGCATTACTTTGATACACTGCAGCTTTTTGTCAACATGATCGATGCATGATGCAGCAATTTGGTGCTGGTAACTTACGTATCGGTACTGTATTGGTGCATCATGGCTACAATCAAACATGTAGCCTTGAGCTAAGGCATCATTCTGTCCTTAAATTGTTGAATATGTTTAAACCACAGCGGAGGGCCAAGACAAAGGAATTCACACCTTGGTTATGTGTTAGATAGACTACACCTGTAGCCTGGTATGCGTCATAACCACTGCCCCACAAGGTCGAGACGAGGTGTTATACACCGAGTCGATGACCAGTGGGCAGTGGTTATGAAGGCATACTAGGGTACAGGTGTAGTCTATCTGACTTAACCCTCGGGTATGCAATATACCCGAAGTGTGAAACCTTTGTCTCAGGCGTCCACCGTGGGTTAATTCCACTTAGACTCACATAACCTTCTAGCTGTGGTTTAAAATAGTTAAACAATGGTTATGAAAGGGTAGGTAGGGTAGGTATTACAAAGAGGCTGTAATGCATTGATGCATCATGCCCTTAGTCATGATGATGCATGAATGCAGCCCTGGCAGGTAACTTGCCAGTGCTGCATTCATGCATCATGACAACCCCACAGTGTTCATAAGCTCCCAAGCCCTGGCAAGTTATTCTCCAGGACTATATATCATACTGACAAAATGCACCTTCCAGCGACATACCGTCTGTAAAGGTCCAATATAGACGAGTACTAAATTAGTTATCTCGTAGTGTCATGTGCAGCTATACTGTAAAACCTCGCGTAAAAGCCGCGGCTAGTACGCGAGTCAGTTTGACGGTGCGGCTTATAGGATCGGCCCAGGTCAGGGTGTGGCTTATACACAAGTTTTTGCTACTACAGTACAGTATTAAAGCCACCATAATCAGATTGCCAGTGCGGCTTATATGATCAGCCCAAAGTCAGTGCGGCTTATACATGAGTTAGGCTTGTACCGTAAAACCTCGCGTAGAAGCTGCGGCTTGTACGCGAATCGGCTTTTTTTTTAATACCAAACATGCCTATATAGGGTGCAGCTTATACAAGAGTTTTTATATGTATAGTTCAGTACCAAATAAGGAATTTTCACAACCCTTCTGCGGCTTATATTATTTGTCAAATTTAGGGGTGCGGCTAATACGCGAGTTAGGCTTATACGCCAGGTTTTACGGTACAAGAGGTTTTACAGTACATTGGTGCATCATTTTACTGACAAAAATGAACCTTTAAGCGCCATCCCATCTGTAAAGGCCCAGTACTAAATTAGTTATCTCTCAGTGTTGTGTGAAGCTATACTACTTCCTATAGTGAGTAAACAGCAGGTAACAATACACCTCTATATTAACACTCCCCTCACCTGTCCAGGGCTTCCCCCACCTGCCTGCTGCTATACCTGGCACGGTGCCAGGTGGGCTGCTCTGTTAGCCACTACATGAGCTGAGCAATTCCGGGGCCCTTAATGGGGGGGTCCTCATGTCGCATGTCGGACTTAAGAAATGCCCTTTGTCCCATGTCACTAGAGAAAACCCCATGTTGCCAGTGTCACTAACTAACTGACTATTAAGAATATTAAATAATCGTATTAATCAGAAAATTGTACTAGGCTACTTAGCAGCCCTCGTCATGCCCACATCATCATCACATGGAGAATTTTTGAAATTCTTCAGAATTAAATTCTGCATTTTGGAGAGTTTTGAGAGCATTATAATATATGTTGCAAGCTATGAGGCTATTCTCATTCATGTCACTAAGGCCAATGTCGCATGTCGGACTTAAGAAATGTCCCATGTCACTAGTATGACCATGTCCCATGTCGATTTTAAGAAATGGCCATGTCGCCATGTCTAGGGCCGTAATACCTACCTGAGGACGGTTGAAGGCCTGTCCCTCTCACACCATGTCTATGTGGTGTCAGAGGTTAAAGAACCCTTGCTTCGGTAAATATGTAGGAGCGGGATTTTTATCTTTTGGCTTATCTCATAGATTCGATCATCCTGGATTCGACCTACCTTTTTACTTGTGAAAAGTTGGAACTTGAGTAGAAGTTAAACTACACAAACAAACAAACAAAAAGCACAGTTGAACTACAGTAAAATCTCACGTATAGACAGATAGAGATAGATACGAAGTCAAAGGCTGGTCAGCAGGTTCACAGGGCCCATACGGACTGAACCTGCTCCCCGTACAAGTCTAACTCGCATATAAGCCGCACCCTGAGTTAAGGCCAAACCTATAAGCCGCACTAGCCATCTGAATGTGCCGATTATAGTACTGTATCATAGTAGCAAAAACTCACTTATAAGCCCCACCCCGACTTTAGGACGATCCTATAAGCCGCACTGGCGAGCTGAATATGGTGACTTTTATAGGCGTGTAGCTGGTTGAATTATCAACCAATAAGATAATTCCCTGGCCTTCACTGCGGAATTCTTAGGGGGCATTATGTAACAGCCTGTACCCATTGTGATTGCTGTATCAGTCCTTATCTCTCCAGGTACCAGATCAAGCAATGGTGCCCCCTACTAAGGAACATGCGACATCGGTATACTACATGTATACATGTATTATAATAGCAAAAACTTCCGTTGAGCCGCACCCTGACTCTGTGCCGATTCTATAGGCCGCACTGGCCATCTGTTTTGGATACTAGCAGCAGCATCTACGCGAGGTTTTACGGTACCTGTTTGATTGGTGGACGCCTTGAGACGAGACGCTGTCCTTAAAGGGTTAACACCAGGTCGGGCTCCCAGGGTGAGGTACATGGTGTAACCGTATACGTCCCTAACCCTGTAAGGGCCGCATGGTGCTTTAATGATATTTATTGTACCATTATCGTCATGATGCATGGATGCAGCTTAGGGGAGTTTACTCACCAGGGCAAAATATCAGGCAGACCCTACTAAGGGAGTGATCATTTTTTAACAACAGGGGGGGTGGCGGGTTTCCGCGCGGAACGTGCAACATTTTTTACACACCCCCGGTCGAGGGGGCAAAGTGTGACCCCCCCCCAAGAGGGGTCCAAATTTTTTTGCCCCCCCCCCCTGCCGGTCAAGGGGTCCAAATTTTTTTGCCCCCCCCCCAACCCCACCACCCCCCCCCCCCTGTTGTTAAAAAATGATCACTCCCTAAGGTCGGTCTTATAATTAGATGTAGCGCTGGAGAGTGCTGCACCAGTGCTGCATTCATGCATCATGACAACAAATGGCATAGCGCATTAAAGAACCATATAGCACTCTACGTGCTTAAAGTAATAAGATAATACAACAGCGCGGATGTTCCATGTATCAGTCTGTGGGCATGATGCACCAATGAGTTACTTAAAGGCTGCATTCATGCATCATGAACAAGTGTCACCTTTTATTGACATGCTATCCTTTATGGGCGACATGATGCACCAATGCAGCCCTGGCGAGTAACTCACCAAGGCTGGGAGTGTCTCAACCCCATAGGGTCGGCATGATGCATGAATGCAGCTCTGGCGAGTTACTCATGCATCATGAAGACCAAAGGCATGAATTTTATTGATTCATTAAGGTATCATTCCGCCCTTACAGGGTTAAAGTGTTAACGCACTGTGGGGTTACAGCCCCTAATGGGGTAACCTGAGTGAGTGTTTGTCTCGTGTTTCCGGTTAATTGTCACGTGACACACACACTTAGTGTATCCGCTACACCCCACCTACCGTATCACATAACCTGCCACTAACCCTGTAAGGACGGCATGATACCTTAATGCATCATGACCTTGGTCAGCATGCATTTAAGCATCATGACGACTAATGGGGTTGGTACAGTACCTATACACAGTTAGCGTATCCGCTACACCCCACCTACCGTATTACATAACCTGCCGCTAACCCTGTAAGGACAGCATGATACCTTAATGTGCCTCTACATGGGTACCCACATTCTTGACTGTGTCGCTTTGTCAATTTTTAGCAACGGGGGCGTGTCGTTGTGTCGAGTTTTACATGTATAGAATAAAGTAGGACCTTATGAAAATGTCTGTGTCCGTCGCTTTTTAAAAGGGCCGTGTCGTTATGTCACCGTGTCGCACGTGTCGATTTTTACTCATGTAGAGGCACCTTAATGCATCATGCCTTTGGTCGACATGATGCACGTATGCATTCATGCATCATGACGACTAATGGGTTTGACACACTTAGCGTATCCCCTACACCCCCCCGACAGTATCACATAACCTGCCACTTACCCTCTATGGACGGCATGATACCTTAATGCATCATGCCCTTGGTCTGCATGCATTCATGCATCATGACGACTAATGGGGTTGATACAGTACCGCTACACCCCACCGACAGTTTAACATAACCTGCCACCAACTCCTCAAGGATGGCATGATACCTTAATGCATTTAAGCATCATGACGACTTATGGGGTTGGTACAGTACCTATACACAGTTAGCGTCTCACCCACACCCCACCTACGGTATCACTTCTGTTATAGGATAGTACTACCGTAGCTGGGGTAGCTGTATTTGAATTAATATTGAGTCAAAAAATCGGCCTCAAATAAACATCTGCATAATTTCCAGTTGTAAAGACGAAACATATTTATGCAACAATATGAACCTTAAAGTGTTAAGGGGAGTTGGCTCCTCAATGAATGGAATCATAAACCAATACTGTGTCCGTAAGTGACTCTCAGCAGTTATTTGGCGCATTACGACGACACATGGATATTATTGTCAATAAGACAAAGGCTCCAAAAAGCGACTTTGTGACATAGAAAACATAGTACTAGATGTAGAATAATGCGGTCAGCTACATAACTGCATGTATACAGTCCGTCCGGTTACCACCACCAGGTGTACACATCAAGACGCATGCACCTGGCATTACCACACCTGTATTATCAGGTGTTAAACCTTTACGGATGGCATGATGCAGTAATGTATCATGCCCTTGGTCGTCATGATGCATGAATACAGCCCTGGCGAGTAACTTCAAGGTAGCTGCGTGCACCTGGTGGGTCGTGATCCACACCTGTAGTCTCAGGTGCTAAACCTCTAAGTATTAAGGGCCGCATAATGCCTCAATGTATCATGCCCTTGGTCGTCATGATGCATGAATTCAGCCCTGGCGAGTAACTCGCCAGGGCTGAATTCAAGCATCATGCCGACCCTACAGGGTTGAAACACTCCTGAAGGGTCGGCATGATGCATTAATGCAGCATCGGCCAGTTACTCTGTCATCTTTTAGCAACATGCCGTCTTTAAAGGGTATTGGGCCGATCCCATATTCCACACCAGAGATCTGATTATGGTGACTTTTAGTACTCTACCATAGAAGCAATAACGTGTGTATAAGCCGCACCCTGACCCTCGGCCGATGCTATAAGCCACACCGCTGATCTGACTCGCGTACTAGCCGCGGCTTATATATGCGAGGTTTTACGGTACATTAAAGCACTCTGCTGCCCTTACAGGGTTAGGGCTGAGTTGCTCTGTGGGGGGGGGGGGGACAGGTAAGTCAGAGGCTGACCTACAACTGACTTGTGTTACCGTAAAACCCTGCCTTTAAGACGGCCTTATTTGGGGATTCAAGACGCCTTAAAGGCAGGGTATACCGGTAGTATCAAGGAGAAAATCTTCTTTTTTTAAATTCTCATAAAAGGGGGCCGTCTTAAAGAAGGGGTTTTACGGTAGGGAGTAAGTCAGAGCGCTAGTACGGCTTATAGGATCAGGACAAAGTCGAAGTGCGGCTTATAATACGGTTTTAAATATATACTCAACTCACTTAAGGATTGTCTTATCCACTGTAAGTTCGTGTTGGATACGTAAATATCTCCATGGTTTCTGTATAAATTCTGTGGAGGTCAAGAAGAATTGTGGTCGAAACACCTCTTGGTCTAGTGAGGCCTTGAAGGCCCAAATACCAAGTTGAATAATGTCATTAAAACATCTTAACCGGTCTAACAATCAGACCGGTTAGAGACTTAAGAAGTTCCTCTAAAATTAAATTAAAGGTACCTCGGCCGAAGTGTGAATCACTCCGCAGGAGTCCGCTGTTCAGGGGGGCATCCCTCTGGGATGAACTTGAGTCGGAACAACAACATAAACTAACTAGAGGGCTTTTTTTGTCAAGTCTTAGGTAACGAGTTAAAAATGCAAAGCTGAAATACTTGAAGTTGTAATAGTGCGGCATATCAAATAACAATGTTAGTTACAGTGTACGTACTTAGTTAACTGAACGTTTAATGGTAGCCAGCGCGTGTTGTGAATACGTATGTACGTGTGTACTCTATACTGAACAGCTAATACTAATGTAGTTCCTTTGTCAGTGGACTCATATAGTTTGTAGTACATAAAAATACATGTAGGTAGTCTAGTTGTTAACCCTAAATTGCCAATTGTACTTGTATTACTTGAAGATATTAGCATTTCTGCTGTATCAGATAAGTGTTTGTTATCATGGATTGGTTCTTCCTGCTTAATTTGTAAAATTAGTGCAGACTGACTTGTGCCTGATATAAGTGAAATTCACTCGCAATCAACCGCCGTTGATTGTCCTCCCTCATGGAACGTCTATATTTATGTACACCAGACTTTACTTTGACTTGTTGACCAATCATGCTCTTTGCACTTTGTATGTTTCTGTATATTATTTTTTGTATTTACAACATTGGCGAATATGAAAAACGTATGTGATATGACTATCTTGTGCCGATAAAAACATTTAAAACTGAAAAAAAAAAAATTTAAGGACGGATGTCGCTAAAAGATGACATTTGTTGTCATGATGCACCTTTGCACCCCTGGCAAGTTACTCGCCAGGGCTGCATCCATGCATCATGATGACCAAAGGCATGATGCGTTAAGGTATCATGCCGGCCTTAAATTTCCAATCTTACTTTTCCAGAGTTATTGCCAAATATGACCAGAAACTAATATTCCTCCTTATTTTCTGTATTTTACAGAACCACTCCCGATGCGGTTACGAGCCCTGCCGCAGTCGTTCTGGCAACAACCGAACGTGCCTCACACCGTGTCACCCGGTACGGCCTACCCCATCCTGCCCCCCCTGTGTGCTAAGGACGGAGACGACGTGGAGGAAGGTAAGTTAATACAACCCCCACCCAAAAATAATAATAAAAATAAAATTAAAATAAAGAAGGATCAATAAAATAAAATTAAAATAAAGACCCCATCCTGCCCCCCCTGTGTGCTAAGGACGGAGATGACGTGGAGGAAGGTGAGTGAATACACCCCCCAACCAAAAAAATAAAATAATGTAGCGGGCACGTATCGCTCGGGGAAGCCTGAGCGTGCGTGGAGAGCGCATTGCCCGCCTGTGGTAGCTCAAGTACCGTAGCAGAGCAGTGAGAAGCAGCTGGCCCTGTGGTGCAGCGGTAGCATTCTCAACTCCGGAGCGGAGGGACCGGGGTTCGACTCCCCGTGGGGCTCGACGTTTTCACTGACCTGTTACAATAAAATAAAATAAAAATAAAGAAGGATCAATAAAATAAAATTAAAATAAAGACCCCATCCTACCCCCTCTGTGTGCTAAGGACGGCGACGACGTGGAGGAAGGTGAGTGAATACAACCCCCACCCAAAAATAATAATAAATATAAAAATAAAATATAATGGAAATAAGGATAGATAAATTAAATTGAATATAAATAAAGACCCCATCCTACCACCTCTCTGTGCTAAGGACGGAGACGACGTGGAGGAAGGTGAGTGAATAACCCGCCCCCCCAAAAAAAATTAAAATAAAAATAAAATAAAATAAAATAAAATAAAAATAAAGAAGGATAAGTAAAATTAAATTAAAATAACGACCCCATCCTAGGATTTTTTTTTTTTCCTGTAATTGGGGGTTCGGCTTATATACCGGTAGGTGGCATCGTCCTATAGGAGGGGGTTTATGACAAACCAAAAAAAGTCCTTGGGTTTGAGGACTTATACTATTAACCTTGTATAGAAGCCGCCGCTAGTACACGAGTTAGATCAGTGGTGATCAGTCCAGAGTCAGGGTGGGGCTTATTTTGCCACCATGTTACAGTACTAAAGTCACCATAAGCAGACCCCTGGTGCAGCTTATGAGATCAATTCGAGGTGTGGCTTCTACGCGAGTTAGGTTTCTACGCCAGGTTTTACGGTATGCACGAATTTACGATAATTAGCGCTTGTTATGAAGCAGTGTTGCCTTGACCCTGCCTGCACCGGGCAATGGGGATGAGACGGTTGCATGTTGCCCCGTGTTTACCATGAACACTTCACATGCTTCAAACCCCAGAGACACACCAGTTCCTCACAGGGTACCCTGGGGTACAAGCCTAACTCGCGTATAAGCCTAACGCCGGTATCAGCCTAAAGCCCGTATAAGCCTAAATCCTGTATAAGCCTAACTGGCATATAAACATAACTCGCCTATAAGCCGCCCCTAACTTGCATGTTGCATCGATACCGAACCTCGGATAATGTATCAACCCCAAAGCATGAGGCCAGTATGTCTCATCACAGTCAATCCATTGACCAAAATGGAGAAATGAAACCTGACACCTAGAGTGTCTGTGGTGACCAGTACACTGAGAGAAGGAGAGGTACAGGGGCCCAGTGTAGCTTACATAACAGGTTGATGTAAGATATGGGCAAGATAGGCCTCTGTCCCGAGCTAGACTGGGGCATGAATCTCGACCTGGCGAGTTACTCACCTGGCTAATTTCAATTTTTACGCCAAATTTGGCCCACCCTAAGACCACAAGGTGTGAGGCCCCCTTGACCCCTTGACCGGGGGGGGGGGGGAAAACATTTGGACCCCTCTTGGGGGGGGGGCAAAAAAATTTAACCTGTTTTGAGCCAAAAAGCTCGCGCGTTACTATGCTTCAAAGGGCCCGCGCGCAAGCCGATTTTCGACCCTAAGGGGGGGGGGTAAAAAGATTTTGACCCCTTGACCGGGGGGGGTGTGTAAAAAATGTCGCGCGCTCCGCGGGGAAACCCACCACCCCCCCCCCCTGTTGTTAAAAAATGACCCTAAGGGTCCAAGTAGAGCAGCTCGCACACTAACCGGGGTCCCGCGGGTCGCGACCTGGGTCTCACGAGCCCCAGCCCGGAAGGCATCAACATGGGCTGACATGATAATGGCATGTACCCGCAAAACCTTACATTTAAGCCAAACTCACGTATTAGCCACACCTAGACTTGGGGCCATCCTATAAGCCGCACTGGCGTTCTGGTTATGGGGACTTTAGTACTGTACCATGGTAAGGCACCTACGGAGCGCCAGGGTCCAAGTAGAGCAGCTCACACAATAACCGGAGTCCCGCGGGTCTCGGCCCGGCCCGGAAGGCATCATCAACACGGGCTGACATCATAACGGCGTGTTGTGATCACTTCCTGATCCCACAGCTACCTAGTGTTGCACCTGTTGAACAGACTTCTTGCTATTAGCATTTTGCTTCTCTAGTGGGGGTGTAGATGGGGGGGGGGTCCCCATGTCTCATGTCGATTTTAAGAAAAGGTCATGTCGCATGTCCATGTCGCTTAATAATCCCTGTGTCCCATGTCGATTTTAAGAATTGCCCATGTCCCCTGTCACTAACTTTTCAATTCTCATGTCACATGTCACTAAGCCTCATGTTGCATGTTGATTTTAAGAAATGGCCATGTCGCCGTGTCGAATTTAGCCATCCATCCCCATTCTAGTGTTAGAAGGATATGATCTATTGCTGAATCAACATTGACTCAACATTGAATCAACATTTGCCAATGTTGATTCAATGTTCTGTGCTCACTGGGGTAGAGATGGATTCTAGATATACTGTTTTCACTGTGGTGTGCCCTGGCCTCCTCGCAGCCTCGGCCAGCCTCTATCCTACTAGTCCGATAGCCTGGCAGCATGCTAGCATCCTATTCAAATATACACCCCTAGGAGGTGGCTATATTTAAGAGCTTTTTTTCTCTTTGAGAGCCTGGGTATCTAGCAGGATCCGTACCCACAACCTCAGAACATTGAGCCCAACAGCTTACCAACTGCTCCACCGGGACTCATGCAATGATACTAAACAGCCAATAGTATAGGTAGTGCTTCTGCCTTTTTAGCTCAATGAGTAATGTTATTTAAAAAATTTGAGGGGTTCGAACCCAATTGGTCCCAATGCCAACGAGAAGTACCCTGTATGCTAGCAGCAGGACCAACCAGCCACATGTGTTTGAGCCTGTTAACTAGGGCCTATATTGGTGAGGGATTGTCCCATTAGACAATGTAAAGAGTGCTGTTTAGTTGTTGCTGCTGTTGTATAAATCGGGGGCTCTGCCCCCGCACCCCCGTTTTTTTCTTCCTTTTCTTCTTTTTTCTTGAAATATAGGGCCTATGTTGGTGAGGCATTGTCCCATTAGATGAAGTTAAGAGTGCTGTTATGTTGGTGCTGCTGTTGTATAATTCGGGGGCTCCACCCCCGCACCCCCGTTTTCTTTCTTTTTTTCTTTTCTTCTTTTTTTCTTGAAATAGCTGAATAGTCAAAGAAATAAAAAAACATGTATCAGGCATATCAAAATTTCTGCTCCACATGGGATTCGTGCCCAGGGTCTGGGAGTCTAAACCAGAAGTGCCATGTACTCAAGGATTGTGACCTCAGAGACCACCTGTGAGTGTTGGTTCATGGTTAGTTTATGTATGGCTATGCTGTATCAGAATGAGGCTACACTCTTCAAGCATGTGCTCTGATCATTGTATTTCTATGAGAACACACAGAGGATATGTTTGATGATCATATAACCTCCTAGGAGGGTTATACAGGATATCCTCATAGGCCACATGTGTGGAAAAAGAGCTGTAATCAGGCTATTTTACATAATCAATCTTTGAAAGCAGGCTGTATGTCGGATATACTCCTGGTGTCTCGAGTCAATATCATTGATATAAGCCTCGGCCTTCGGCCTTGGCTTATATCAATGATATTGCCTCTCGACCCCCAGGAGTATATCCAGTACACAGTCAGCCCTCACTTCCTCGAATTTGGAAAACGCAAGGAAAAATGTCTGAGGAAGTAAATTATCTGAGGAATTGAAGTCCAAATATAATGGAACATTTATGAAAAGTTCCCAAGCAAGGTAATAGTCTGTCTGTAGTTGGATGTGTATTGACCAATACACACCTATCGGCACCACCAATCTGGCACAAATAGGTAGCAAGTGAGAACAAGGTCTGCTCCCAGACCATACACAGCAGAGGGGACGGATCAGTGTTGGGATGAGAGTATGGCTCTAGACCCCTAAATTCGACATGGCAACATGGGCATTTCTTAAAATCTACATTTGAGATGAGGCCTAGTGACATGTGACATGAGGCTTAAAAATATAGTGACATGGGACATGGACAGTCCTTAAAATCGACATGGGACATGAGCATTATTAAGCGACATAGAGATGCGACATGGCCATTTCTTAAACTCGACATGCGACATGGGGACCCCCCTATCAAGCGCCCCGAGAGTCAGAGACTGGCCTCCTCCGGACACGCCTTGGCAGCTCCAAGCCCATCCATTATGTAGTAAGCAGGAAATCAATTAGGTAAGGCTGTAAGCAGGGGCTACAGGGTGTCCTGAATCTGGGCCACCTTTAGGGAGTGTTCATTTATTAATTACAGGGGGGGGTGGCGGAGGGGCGAAATTTTTTTACGCCCCCCCCTCGAGAGCGCGTTTAACGTTTCGCGCCCCCCTCGCCGAAAATTTTTCGCCCCCCCCCCTTTTGAACTATAGTAACGTGCAGGCTTTTTGGCTAAAAAGGGGCTTAAATTTTTACGCCCCCCCCCTCAAGAGGGGTCAGAATTTTTTACGCCCCCCCCTCAGAAGGGGTCGGAAATTTTTACGCCCCCCTACAAACCCACCACCACCCCCCCCTGTAAATAATAAATGAACACTCCCTTAACTGCCTGGTAGGTACTGTAGGTCAGTGGGTGAACAGGGGGGGGGAGAGGTAGGGCCACACCCAATAAGGGAAATTACACTAAATTTATCAAGAATAATTTTCAAAGAAATAGAAAAGTTTAAAAAGCCCGAAAATAGAGCTAACAGAGGTAGAAGGGCTATGCTTCCCAAGCATAGCCCTTCTACCTATTGCAGTGCACAAGCCACTGTATTAAACTCTTCTTAACGGGTTTCATGTATTAAAAGAAATGCTGTGGTATACGCAAATACATTCTATAAGGATATGTATCACCTCGGGGTGTAAATAAATGAAATAACAAACGAACAAGCAACATAAACTGTAAAACCTCTCCTTTAAGACGACCCCACCTTAAAGACGACCTCCTTGTATGAGAAAAACTTTAGAATGGTTTTCTCTTGTTTAATCCTTTATAAGAAAACCCCACCTTTAAGACGACCTCCTAGTTAGGGAAAATACATCTTAAAGGTGGCGTTTTATGGTACTGTGAAAGTACTTTATTTCGCTGTGTATATATTTTCGCGATTTTCGCTGAAATTTTTATATGCTTAAGTATGGAATAAATAACCGTGAATTTGCTAATTTTCACACATCTACGAAAATTTAAACCTCTGAAAATGAGTACTATCACAGTATACAGAAAGGCATACAAAGAGTTCTATATACAGCCCCTCTTCCCTCCCCTCCTCTATCGCAACTCACATTTCTATGAGGCCTGGTTCCAGAGGCATGTATAACTAAGTACAGGTAGGTCTACATATTAACATGGTATTGATTTTAAGCACCGAGTCAACCGCCAAATAGAATAACAAATAGAGCGTGAGGCGGGCGGGCCGCATGTCGCTAGGGAGGCGGTGTGTAGGGCAAATACTGGATAGCTCTCTTAGGTGAGAGGACAGACGTTTAGAGCGTAATCTTAATCTTAAGTCTTAAAGTCTTAATTCAGTGTCTTACTTTGGGGCAGGGGTGTTATGTATTGAGACACCCCTCCCTCCTGGTTTACTCCAGCGTCCCTGACCCACTTTCGGGTTTTAATTAAGTCTTAATAAGGCTTAGTCTTAAAGGCTTAATAGTACTCACCATTAATAAAGAAGGAAGAAAATAAAATAAAAACGGGGGTTGGGGGGCAGAGCCCCCCATGATATTAACAAATAGTAAGGGTGGCTCCATCTGACGGATTATGTAGAAGGTAAGGAGGCTACTTCAGGAACTAATGTTAAGACTATTAAGACTGTCTTAATAGTCTTATTAAGATAACGCTCTGAACGTTTGTCCTCTCACGTGGGAGAGCTAACCCGTGCGTGCGTGTGTAGGGGGAGTCAACAGTCACACACGGTAACACACATATCCACCCCCCCCAGACCTACCCTCTAAACTACCGTAAAACCTCGCGTATAAGCCTAACTTGCGTATAAGCCGCACCCCTAACTTTGACAGATTATATAAGTCGCAGAGAGGGTCTGAAAATTGTCAATTTGGTAGTGTCGTATACTTATAAAAACTCTCGTATAAGCCGCACCCTATATAGGCATGTTTGGTATCAAAAGAAAGCTGAGTCTGACTCGCGTACAAGCCGCGGCTTCTACGCGAGGTTTTACGGTTCCAAACTACCGTAAAACCTCGCGTATAAGCCTAACTTGTGTATAAGTTGCACCCCAACTTCAGTGCCAATTCTATACGCCGCACCAGCAATAGGATTATGGTGACTTTTGTACGGGATAATAATTGCAAAAACTCACGTATAAGTCTATGTGCTGATCCTTGAAACCGCACCAGCAATCTGACTCGCGTGTTAGCCGAGGCCTATATGCAGGGTTTTACAGTACTCGCAGTGTTAAGTGTACGTAGCATGTTGGCGTTATAGTGAGCTGTAGTATGTGCTAGAGTTAAAGTTAGTACATCCGAAAAATGAATATTCTAAATTCTACAAAATTTTGTTCCATTCACTTTGGCCATATCATCCTTGAAGTATGGTAGGTGATGAAATGTTATTCATGAACTGTAAGGGCCCAAGTAAGGAGTGCCATGATAATCATCTAGAGGCTTGTTCTAGTGTATTTACAATGGGTGCACATTAATTCGAATGTGCACCATGGCCCTGAATTAGGGATATACCCAAATAAAACCTACTACACTACTTACAGTATTAGGTTATCGTATTCCACATAATAAGCACCCTGGTCGCTTAAAATATTATTTTACCGTAAATTCTCGCGTAGAAGCCGCGGCTAGTACGAGGGTCAGATCGCCAGTGCAGCTTATAGTATTGGCAGGGTGCAGCTTATATGAAAGTTTTTGCTAGTATAATACAATACTAAAAGTCAAAATAGTCGGGTCGCTGACCAGTGCGGCTTATAGGATCGGCCTAAAGTTGGGGTGCGGCTTATACACGAGTTAAAATCTCGTCCGACCGTGGGATTCACAACCGATTCCATCTGTGTATGAAAGCACACTCCCGCACAGTTGGCATGATGCACTGATGTAACACCAGCGAGTTATTTGCCAGAGCTGCATTGGTGCATCATGGAGACAAATGTCACCTTTTATCAACGTGCCGTCGTTTAAGGATTCAGCTATGTCAAGTACCCATATTACACACTCTCACCATTTAACAGTTGCCAAGTTTAAATTGGTTGCTTCAGAGATAACAAAACTATTCACTGATTCCCTTATCGGGACCCTATAGAAGTTATGACGCCCGGTTGCCAGGAGCGTCTAAATCGAATGATAACTGGTTGTAAACCGCTGTCTGATGTGAATATCATGTAGTCCGACTTGGTGATCTAAGTATGCACAGCAGGCTATACAGTCTGATAGCCTAGGGCTTACCCCCGGGGGGGGGGGGTACTCAAATTTTTTTGACACGGGTGTGCGGCTGGCCCTTTGACAACCCTTACCCTTGGTGAGGGGGATTTTGGGCAGAAGTGACCCTTGGTGAGGGGGATTTTGGTCAAAAGTGACCCTTGCCGACCTTGCCTACGTGTTAGCAATTTTCCCTGAGGAGTCGGCCTTGGTGGAAGAATTTTGGTCAAAAGTGACCCTTGCTGCAAAGAATTTTGGCAAAATGTGACCCTTTTTGGTGGGATTTTGTGAAAAGTGACCCTTGGTGAGGGGAATTTTGGTGAAAAGCAGACCCTTGGTGAGGGGGATTTTGCTCAAAAAGTGCCCTTCCCAGCCGCACACCTGTGTATACAAAATATATGAAGTGCCCCCCCCCCCCCCGGGGGGCTTACCCCAAAGGGTCGGCATGATGCTCCCTTGAAGCACGGCATGATACCATACTATACATCATGCCCTTGGTTGTCCAGTCTATACAAAAACCTACCGGCCACCGGCTATAGCCGGCAAAATGTCTGCCGGTCCGGCAGGAAAAGAGCCACTGCCGGCCCAAATAGCTGGCTGTATCCTAGAGATTCTTGCCTCCATGCCATTTTTTACGGCTTGTAAATCGGACCAATATTAAGGTTTCTACAGCATAAAACAGAATGCTTAAATATTTTCTGTAATGTTATTTTGTAATTTACTTAGTAAAATGGTTAACATAGTTGTAGCATATAGGAAACCCCTATTCATTATCATTGTGAGTACAAACACTTGCTTTATATGTCATTTTTTAAACAGCAACATTATACTCCGATGTCCGGGCCTGCAAAAATTGAGCCGGGCCTGCAAGGAAAAAATCTGCAGGACCGAATGTCCTGCATGATGAAAAATTTTGTATACACTGGTTGTCATGCTTCTTGAATGCAGCACTGGCTAGTGCTCACCAGTGCTGCATTCAAGCATCATGCCGACTCTGGCGTTGATGCACTCCCAAAGGGTCGACATGATGCACCAATGCAGCAACAGCGAGTTAGTGGCTGGGGCTGCAAGCCTGCATTGTTGCATCAATGTAGTTGGCATTTGTGTTTATTTTTTTTATTTGAAGCCATTTAATGAAGGAAAAACAATTTTTCTTAGCCCATTGAATACGGCCACATTGTATTCAATGGGGACCATTGAATACGGCCTTCCAGTGCTTAAGCATAGGAGATCTTGTATTTCCAAAAAATAAATAAAACCAGATGTAGATGTACCCTGTAGGACGGTTATACATAGACACAGACCTTGCCTCCAGGGATCAATCACTACTCAATATAGTACTACCAACCCCAGCCCCCACCCTAGCTCCCCCCCCCCCCCCCACGAGAGCAGCTCCCCCCTATCTATACCAGGTGTGCCTATACCCATCTCTACCTGTGTCACCAGCAAGACCTGCGTTCAATAGCACTAAACTGACACATATATTACCTACTGTAAAACCTCCCGTATAAACCTAGCTCGCTGCATAGACCTAGCTCGCGTATCGGCCGCACCTAGACTTTAGGAATATGCTATAATATGGCTCTAGACCCCTAAATTCGATATGGCGACATGGCCATTTCTTATAATCGAATGCGACATGAGGCCTAGTGACATGCGACATGAGGCTTAGTGACAGGGGACATGGACATTTCTTAAATTGACATGTGACATGAGCATTTTAAGCGACATAGACATGCGACATGGTCATTTCTTAAAATCGACATGCGACATGGGGACCCCCCCATCAAGGGCCCCTATAATCCTTACAGGGTTCTGATTATGGTACTGTAGTATACATCTAAAAACTCACGTATAAGCCGCACCCTCAATATGTGCCGACCCAATAAGCCGCACTGGCGGTCGGCCTGTATAAATGTATGCGAGGTTTTACGGTAAACCAAAGGTATCAATATAGTACTACCATGGCCCGCCCCCAGCGTCCTCCTATATCTGCCAGGTGTGTCTATACCCGGTCTATACCCATACCTACACTCTACCTGTTCACCCAGCGAGATGAGCAGTCAATACCACCAAACAGGCATGTGAGGCCCAAAAAAAAGGTTTGTTTCAGGTAACATGGCCAAAGAAACATAGGGTCAGTGGGTCGATTTTATTTTTATTTTGCCAATTTACTTTAGTAAAAAGACTAATTTCAGTTGTAAAAACACCAAAAATGATGACAATTCTTTTAGAATTTCTTTCTCTTTTTTAAACTTAGGGCTGTCCCCAAAACGTAGGGTTGGTCGGGATACCTGAACACAACTTCTTTTTGACCTAACTGACCTACATTGTATCCTGCAGTGTGGCAGATAGGCGCGCAAAGAGGTGATGCATTTGTCAATTGAACGCAGGCTAGCCTCCCCGGGTCAATGTCCTGATGGTACATGGTGAGGGTTGCTTCAATAGGGCCCTTGATGGGGGGGGGGGTCCCCATGTCACATGTCGATTTTAAGAAATGACCATGTCACATGTCTATGTTGCTTAATAATGCTCATGTCGCATGTCGATTTTTAGAAATGCCCATGTCGCATGTCTATGTTGCTTAATAATGCCCATGTCAAATGTCAATTTTACTAACTGTCCATGTCCCTTGTCACTATCTTTTTACGCCTCATGTCGCATGTAACTAGGGCCTCATGTCGCGTGTTGATTTTAAGAAATGTCCATTTCTAAATTTAGGGGTCTAGAGCCATTCAATACGCCTTGGTTACTAGGAATCAGCCACAGATACTACAACTACAAGACGCTCCCCTCCCTAGTTACCAGGAATCAGACGGTGTGTCCCTGACAACGGGTTCTGGGAATTACCCAGCGTGCACCTGGCCACCCGGCAGCCGGCAGGAGGGGCTGGTTGCCGACAGTCTGTGTGTGTCTGTGTGTGTCAACTATGGGTACCAGCCAATTCAAGGCACTGGGCCTGGTTTTAGAGTTTCTAGCACACTCTCCTAGCAGAGGTTTGGTGTCAGTGCCTTTAATGTGGCATTTTCACCGAGCGGATCCTATTTACAATTTTAGTACTGTTCTAGTCTACTATGTGGTTAAGTGTGAGTGGTGAGAATGCCCCTTTAACACTTTATCGCCTTTATGCCTCCACCAGGGCTGTATTCACACATTGTGATCACTAATTGCTTGTGCCATTCAGCATTTAAGAATGGCATAATGTATCATGTCCTTGGTTATAATGATGCATGAATGCAGCCCTGGCGAGTAACTACCCAGTGCTGCATCTAACGTAAAACCTCGCGCATAAGCCGCAGTTAGTAGGTGAGTTGATGGTGCGGCTTATAGGATTGGCCGACAGTCTCTGTGAGTGTGAACTATGGGTACCGCATTGCATGGGTGCCAGCCACATCAAGGCACTGGGCCTGGTTTTAGGGATATCACACTCTCCAAGCAGAGGAGGTTTATTGTTGCCCCTTTAATGAGAGCATGTTGCCGCAACAATTGTAGCACCAACGTAACTAGGCCTTTGGGACTGTATCAGCCACGTCACGTTGGCTTGGTGCATGAGTGCATCACGGATATCACATGATGCATGTACATAGGGGGTTGTTAGTTGTTGCTGCAGTTAATGTATCATGCCCTCACCAGGCCTGCATTCATGCATCATGATGACAAATTGCATGCGCAATAAACCCTTTAATGACCGTATCATGCCATTGCTTATCATGATACATGACTGCAGCCCTGCCGAGTAACTGCCCAGTGCTGCGTATAAACCGCAGCTTGTATGCGAGTCAGATCGATGGTGCGGCTTATAGGATCAGGACAAAGTCGAGTTGCATCTTTTACACAAGGTTTAGAATTATACTACAGTACTACCTGGTACGCTTTATACGTGAGGTTTTATGATAAGCATCAAGAGTACCGTAAAACCTCTCTGATAAGCCGACCTCCCTTATAAGCCAACCCCCCAATTTGAGAGAAAATTATAAGCCGAATTGTGAGTCATTTAAATCGCTTAAGGTTGATCGCTACTCTTAACTTTTCATCCATAGAATTTCCTAATTTTTTGCCTCAGGTTAGTTTAGATCATTAAGAAATGGGAAATGGAAAAAAAATAGGGGGGTCCCGAGCTACTTTTTTTAATACAGATTTTTGAAAAAAAAAAAGTATTCTCAATTTTTGCCAAAAAATACCAAAAAATTGGAAATTTCTATGATTTTTTTTCTTAATCAACCAATGCCCACATTACTTTTGTATTTCTCATAAATAATCCTAGGTTATGTCCTTTAATGGGAAAAATTTAATTATGGTCCAAAAATGTACCTTTGTATGAAAAAACCTGATGGTTTTACGACGATTATTCAAATTTAATACATAATTCTTCAGCAAAATCGTAATATCACCGAAAAAAATCCATGAACTTTTTTTTAAATTTTTTCGAAAATTCCTTCAGATCAATAGCTATCATTCTAGAGGACTTTTGATAGGTGGTCCCGGGCATATTTTTATGGTTTTGGGCCTTTGAAGTTAAAAAAGGGTGCAAAAATGGTCTAAATCTCATATTTAGAGCCTAAAAAAGTGGGTTAACGGGCAAAAATCGGCATGTAAAATGGCTGTATTTCCTACCCTTGGTTGTTTCAAAGAACCTGATGAGATCTATATTTATCTAGACAATGATTTATTGATTAATAGGTCCAATGTTCTAATTTATATTCAAAATAGCAAATATTTTTGGCAATAAACACATCAAATATGTAAAGTCCAATAAAATGCTCAATCTTGCTCGAAATCGTCCGATTTTTTAATATGGCTTAGTCAGCATATATATGTTTCTAGTTTATTAATATTAGCTTAATCTGATACATATAAGTTATATGCGCAGAGACCTGCGCAGTGGTCCATATTCAATGAGTAGCGATCAACCTTAAAACTATAATGACTGCATTAAAAACCTCCCTTACAAGCCGACCCCCCAGCTGGAGCCAAAATTACAAGCCGAATTAGGCCCCAAATCCCAAATAAAGGTCGGCTTATCAGAGAGGTTCTACGGTAGCGCAATAACCATCTCTGACATGTTAAAGCTTTAAGGACAGATGTCGCTAAAAGATGACATTTGTCGTCATGTCATGATGCACCAATGCAGCACCGGCAAGTAACTCGCCGGTGCTGCATTGGTGCATCATGCTGACCCTCTGGCTGTGTCTCAAGCCCATAAGGTTGGCATGATACGTGAATACAGCAGTGATGAGTTAGTCGCCAGACTGCATTGACGACCAAGGGCATGATGCATTAAGGCAAAAAAAAAAAAAGTTGTGTTCAGGTATCCCTAGCGACCCTATTTTTTTGGCCCTACCCAATTTTTTTTTTTTGGGGGGGGAAGGCATTTTTGTGTTTTTTCTACCAAAAGACACTTTTTTTTTACTAAAAAATATTTTTTCCGAAAATCATTTATTTTTTCCCGAAAATTATAGGAAAATGGGAGGAATTTTGTCTCAAAATCCTTAAAAAAATTTGGTAAAAAAAATAATCGACCTACCTACCCTATTTCTTTTGGGCCATGTTACCTGAACACAACTTTTTTTTTTGGCCTAAAGTATCATGCCGCCTCTGACATGCTAATAACTGTACGACCACAGATAAGTGATGACAAACATGAACAGGTAAACTGCCATCACTAACTACTTAACCCATTAAGGACAGATGTCGCCAAAAGATGATATTTGTCGTCATGTCGTCATTTGTCGTCATGATGCACCAATGCAGCCCCAGCGAGTAACTTGCCGGTTCATTAGTGCATCATACCGACCCTTCGGGAGTGGTTCAACCCCGTAGGGCCGGCATGATGCTTGAATGCAGCCCTGGTGAAGTACTCGCCAGGACTGCATTCAAGCATCATGAAGATCAAGGACATGATGCATTAAGGCATCATACCGTCTCTGACCTTTTAATGACTGTACGGCCACAGATAAATGATGACAAACATGAACAGGTAAACTGCCACCACGGCTGCTTAACCCTGACACAACCCACATCAAACTGGGGAGAGGCGTAGATGTGGATGCTACCGTAAAGCCTCTCTAATAAGCCAAAGTATAGCATCTTCTCAAAAGAATTTGGACCCCTTGACCGGGGGGGTGTAAAAATTTTGGACCCCTCTTGGGGGGGAGGTCAAAAAAATTTAACCTGTTTTGGGCCAAAAAGCCCTCGCGTTACTAGGCTTCAAAGGGCCCGTGCCCGCGCCGATTTGCGACCCTAAGGGGGGGGTAAAAAATTTCGACCCGTTGACCGGGGGGGTGAAATTTTTTTCGCACGCTACGCGTGGAAAACCCCCCCCCCCCCCCTGTTATTAAAAAATGATCACTCCCTAAGGTAGATGGTTGACTGTAGGTGATGCTACCCTGTACAGGTGAGCGGTAACCTCTAACAGGTAGCGGCAGGTAGCATGCAGCCTCGGCCAGCCTCTGTCCTACCAGTTGGATAGTCTGGGAGCAGGCTGTCATCCTACCCCGATACCAAGCCTCAGTCAGCCCCTATCCTACCAGTTGGATAGTCTGGGAGCAGGCTGTCATCCTACCCCAATACCAAGCCTCAGTCAGCCTCTATCCTACCAGTGGGATAGTCTGGGAGCAGGCTGTCTTCCTACCCCAATACCAAGCCTCAGTCAGCCTCTATCCTACCAGTCGATAGCCTGGGAGCAGGCTGTCATCCTACCCCAATACCAAGCCTCGGCCAGCCTCTGTCCTACCAGTTGGATAGCCTGGGAGCAGGCTGTCATCTTATCCCAATACCAAGCCTCAGTCAGCCTCTATCCTACCAGTTGGATAGCCTGGGAGCAGGCTGTCATCCTACCTTAATACCAAGCCTCAGTCAGCCTCTGTCCTACCAGTGGGATAGCCTGGGAGCAGGCTGTCATCCTACCCCAATACACATATGTCATCTAGCCCTGTCAAGTATAGGTGTTGCGTACACAGAAGCCGGCACCTATATAATTGCCCCTTTGCTCGAGATGAGAATCTCTCTGTAGTGTATGTGTATTGACCAATACACACCCTTTTGCGCCACCAAACTGGCGCAAAGGTGAAATGCAGCCCTGCTCCCAGCCCATACTATAGGATAGAGCTGGGAGTCCGAGACTGGGTAGCATGTGCTGGTAGTAGGGGGGGGGTTGATGTAAGTGGGTTGGGGGGAGGTGATCCAGTGTCACATTTACACCTTTGTATTTTCCTTGTACTCTGACATCATAAACTCTTATAGCACATTGTAGCTTGTCCTCTTGTATAATCATACATGTAGTCAGTGTCTATGTCAGGTAGCATGTACTGGTAGTGGGGGGGGGGGGGTAGGGAGTGGTCATTTTTAATAACATGGGGGGGATTGGTAGATTGCCGGGGGGGGGGATCAAACCAAAAGAATTTGGAACCCTTGACGCGGGCCGGGGGACTAACAAAATTTAGACCCCTCTTGAGGGAGGGACCAAAAAATTGCACCCCTTTTTAGTGAAAAAAAAACGCGCGTTACTATAGCTCAAAGGTCTCAATTTCAACTTGCCTGAGGGGGGGACCAAAAAAATGTCGACCCCTCCCAGAAATATTTTGACCCGCTCGCGTGAAAATCCACCGCCCCCCCCCTCTTGTTAAAAAATGACCACTCCCTTACGTAGATGGTGTGGGGGCCGGTGGCACATTAACAGTCCTTGTAATCTGACATCATAACTCTTAGAGTACATTTAATGTTGCAATATTACATAGGGCTGAGTGACATGTCCTGTTGTACGAACACATACGGTAAAAACCCCGCCAATCAGCCGAAAGTGAGTTTAAGGAAAAGAATTCGGCTTATATGAAATCATTTTAACATTTAAGAGAACCCCTACCAGTATACCATATCTGTGCCTGGATATTTCTGGATAAGCCTAACTCGCGCATTAGCCGCACCCCCAACTTGAGGATATCCCATAAACCTCGAAGGTGGTCTAGAAACTGCTAATTTAGTACTATAGTACCGTATTCGACGTAATAAGCGCCCCCCCCCCCCCTTTTTCAGATTTTCCCCAGATTTTCCCAATGTGATCCTCCGTTTTGGTACTGATTTTCACACCTGTGTGTAATATAGGGCAGTTCACACCTGTACAGGTGTTAAGGCCAAGCCAAGTGTGAAGTCATAGGGGTGTGTAGAAGCCTTGTAGAGGCCACTGAGGACTGTATAGGACAGCCATGGGGGGCGCTTATTAGAATGAATATTTGAGGCTTATTTTTCCACTTAAAATAATTTTTTACGTCGAATACGGTATATTTATAAAATCTCATGTATAAGCCACACCCCACTGCTTTAAGTCACACTGGCGATCTGACTCGCATACTGGTGTACTAGCTGTAGCTTCTACTTGAGGTTTGACAGTATTTATAGGGGTCTCTACCCCTATCATGTAATTCAGTGCAGCTGTCAACGATTTAAATGCTGTTAAATAAAGGTTCAGCAGTTACATAAAATCATGATAATTATGTGATCAATTCGAAAAAAAATAAAATTTGACACTCATTTCTGGATGTGCCAACTCACCCTTGTTTTGTTGTTTTCTCCAATAGAGATGCGCCCGGAGGTATCATGCTGTCCGTAAAGCCTTGGCGTCTGAAAATTGCTAACTTGGTGCTATCGTATATTTATAAAAACTCATATATAAGCCGCACCCCACTCAAGTCATACTGGCAATCTGACTCACGCACTAGCTGCAGTTTCTACGCGAGTGTTTACAGTAATAGATTTATAGAAATTCATTTCTGGATTGCCAACTTTACTTACCCTCATTGTTGTTGTTTTCTCCAACAGAGATGCGTCCGGTGACGCCCCCGGAGGAAAGAGAGGAGCGGGAGGAGAGAGAAGAGAGGGAGGAGAGGAGTAAGGAGAAGGCCGTCAAACCCCCGCGGATACCCGAGCGCAAGATCATCGTGGCCAACACGGACTTACTCTTCAAGCTGTTTGAGGGAATCGAGAAGGACAAGAAAGGGAGCTCGTCCTCCTCAACACTAAAACGCGGCAGGTGAGTACCGTAAAACCCCTATGTGTTAAACGCAAACCAAACCTCTAGTGTGGGTTACTATGGTCGTACTTTATTTCGCTGGGTATATATTTTCGCTATATTCACGGACATGAAAAATCCGCGAAATTCTTATATGTGCCTCTACATGGGTACCCGGATATTTGACCGTGTCGCTGTGTCGATTTTTAGCACAAATATACTGTGTCGTCGTGTCGATTTTTATCCCATACATTCCTATACATTCTACTCCATTCTTCCATGTCCGTCGATTTTTAAATTCAAATTTACTGTGTCCGTCGATTTTTAAAAGGGCCGTGTCGCACGTGTCGATTTTTAAAAGGGCCGTGTCGCACGTGTCGTTTTTTACCCATGTAGAGGCACTTATATGCTACAGTATGGAATAAATACCCGCGAATTAGTCTTTTTTGCCACCTCAGCGAAAATTTACACCCGTGAGTGTAAGTACTTCCACAGTATTCTTGGGAGCAGAACCTACGTCACACAGTCCAGCGTGGCCCTTATCAGGCTTATCTCCCTTAAGATAACACCTCCCCAAAAGGGTCTAGATACATAGGAAATGTACTAGATAAAAGGTGTTAAAATCCTAATCGCAAGAGATCTAGGTATCCTACATCAAAATGCATTGCAATATCTGAAAGATATTCAAAATATGCCCCAGATTCGAGATGCACTATGTTCTAATGTCTTTATCTGAAGAGTAAATGGCAAAAAGGTCACTTTTCTTAGTACATTGCCTACGTAGCTAGACCCTTTGTGACTTCCTTAGTTACCAGACAACTGTCCCCGAGAATACAATATTCGCCAAGTCTAGGAGTGGGAATACAAGGGGTTTTGAAAGTCTTAACAATACTAAAGTCGACATTTTAGCCCTCAGGTGCAGGACATAGGATTCTCCCAACTTAAGTCGGGGTGCAGGTTATACGCGGGAATTTGCGTTTGATGAGAAGTTTGAGCTTTGCATTTTGGGGTATTAAATTGGGGAAAAAATTACACCAAAAAATTTGCCGTTACAAGTTATAGGCGGGTTTCGGGTTTTTGTTTAATACAGCATTAATAACAAACTCTAAATACCGTAAATTCTCAAATATAAGCAGCACCTCGACTCTTGGCTGATCCTATAAGCCGCACTGGCGATCTGACTTGCTTACTAGCCGTCGCTTTTACACAAGAATTTTAGATAGCATAGATAATGAAAAGATGCTGCCCAATTCTGTACTGACACCCATGTTCTCCTCTATTACAGACCGAGGAAAGTAGTTCCATGCACCTTTGCATTTTACCTTATCAAATTAGCAGAAAATAATTAAACTTAGCATAATTTAGCATAAATAGGCGGGATTTTCTGCTAATATCCTTGAAATAAATACAATGCTACATTGACAAATTGAAAGATAACTGACATCGATATTTTCCTCTATTGCAGACCGAGGAAAGTGGTCCCATGCGCCAACAAGACCTTTGTGTCGGGTGAGGACCCGTACCTGGTGGACTGTGTGAGTGAGAAGCTGTTCCCGCAGCTGAGTTTGGAGAACTGTGGCAAGCTAAACGTGGGGGCGGGGGGTAACTACGGCAGTAACAGCACCATGCTGCACGTGGTGTCCATCAATGAGGGGGGGAAGTGCATCAACCTGCCCTCTCTCAGTGTGGAGCAGAACTACTCCCAGATGCTGTCAGAGCTCGTCATGCATATATAGACGTCGTCATGGATGCTTGGACGTCATGCACATATAGACGTCGTCATGGATGCTTGGACGTCATGCACATATAGACGTCGTCATGGATGCTTGGACGTCATGCACATATAGTCGTCATAATGGATGCTCGGACGTCATTGACATATAGACGTCGTCATGGATGCTCAGACGTTATGGACGTCACAGACGCTCTGACGTCATGTACATATGACGTCGTCATGGATGCTCGGACGTCATGGACATATAGCCGTCACGGACACTCGGACGTCATGGACATATAGACGTCGTCATGGACCCTCGGACGTCATTGACATATAGATGGCATCCATGGAGCCTCGGAGCCTGTTATAGACGTCATATTGACGTCACAGACGTCATAGACGATCGGACGTCATGGATGGTATGACGTCATGGCTGGTGAGACGTAATGGATGGTCAGACGTCATGGCTGGTCAGACCTCATGGCTCGTGAGACGTCATGGACAGTAGGATGTCACGGATGTTAGAGACGTCATCCATGGATGCTCGGTGACCGTCATGCATGTTGTACGTAGACGTCATCGACACTCGGAGTGTGTCATCCACGTCACATCTAGACGTCATAGACGCCATACATGTATATAGTCATCTGATTGGTCCATCCCGATCATGAGGTCTATACCGGACGCTCCTATTGGTTCCTTTGGATCATGTGGACTATATCGGACGCTCTGATTGGTCGATAGTGGATCATGTGATGTGCTGGGTGGCAGCTGATTGGCTGGGACACTTCTCCACCCAGTGCCACGAGGAAGACGTCCACGTCAGGAGTAAACGTAAAGAGTGGACGAGACTTTACCATGGGTTCCTCCCCTGCTACGTCCACTCACTGAATCTCTACAGAGTTAAACAAAAGGCTGTGATTTATTATGAACTACCATCGTGTGGTTACTATTACCGACTACATTTTGTCGTTATTACCGATTACCATCGTGTGGCTATTACCAATTACCATCATGTAAGCAGACGTCCTTGGGCAGATAACCATCTGACCTTGGACCCCTGATGCAGGCTTGCAGATATAATCATTCATTCCGTCCAAGGATTATTTTTCGTTTCGAGTTTCGTTTATTCTCCCCCGGGGTACAGCAGGATTATGATGCAGCCCAAGGGGACTGACTCTAACTACACACGGCTCAACACAATCTTAGAAAGGTCGGGAACACTGCCTGTGTCGGTTCACTGCGGGAGTTTCGGCGTCATCGGTTCTTCATTCCAAGGTCAATGCATTCCCAGGTCAACGCATTCCCAGGTCAAATCTTCATTCCAAGGTCAACACATAGCAAGGTCACCTGGGGATTTCCGTCCAAGGTCAACTCATTGGTCCCCAAGGTCACCTTGGGATTTCTGTCCAAGGTCAACCAATTGGACCCCAAGGTCACCTTGGGATTTCCGTCCAAGGTCAACTTATTGGCCTCCAAGGTCACCTTGGATTTCCGTCCAAGGTCAACTCAGTGATCTCCAAGGTCACCTTAGGATTTCCGTCCAAGGTCAACTCATTGGTCTCCAAGGTCACCAGGGCATATCCGTCCAAGGTCACGATGCCTCCTGGGGTTGACCGGTATATTGTTTGTGTAAACATGTCGTGTGTATTGACTGACGACTACCGTGGTAGACACTAAAATGGTGACTGATATTTAATTTTTTATCAAAGAAAGCAGAAATGGATGCTGCTTAAATGCTGATCATGATGACGATGTTATGGACGGTACGAAATACGTACTATTGTAAATATATATAAATACGTCTATATCATGATTATCTACGAGTACAAATGCTGCCAAAACTAGGACGGGAACTGCATTCTACGATTAACGAGATAAGTACACAGCGCAGTGAGGCCCTACGACGGGCTTCAGCGGGGATATCCTTAATGTCTACCAGATACAATATATGAATGGAATATGTGTTGGGAGGTGTTGAAAGTGTTTGACCAATATTATTAACCCTTTAGAGGCAGCAAAGTGCTTTAAAACATTGTGTCCATTTGTCGTCATGATGCACAACTCAGTCCTGCATCAGGCCAATAAAAAAGAAAAGTTGTGTTCAGGTATCCCTAGTGACCCTATTTTTTTGGCCCTACCCAAATTTTTTTTTTTTTGGAAGGCATTTTTGTGTTTTTAAACAACAACAGGGAAATCGGGAGCCTACCCAAGAATGCAATTCGCCTGCTTACTCTCCATCCTACTCTCTGCGTTCAAGTGTAGAAAACAACAGACCTAACATCTGCTAGGAGAATGATTTTTCACGACACTCCCGACCCTATTTTCGCTATGCTGAGGCATTCCCACCATGCAGTCTACTAGGGCACACGGACGCTGTCTGTTAGCCAAGTTTTCCCGCGCCATAATCGCTGGCAGCGGAGCTGCTGGTTTCTACCAAAAAATACATTTTTTTCCTGAAATATTTTTTCCCGAAAAATTACACGAAAATAGGAGGAAATCTGCTTCAAAATCCTAAAAAAATATGGTTAAAAAAAATAAAAATCGACCTACCTACCCTATTTTTTTTGGGCCATGTTACCTGAACACGACTATTTTTCTTTTTTTGGCCTCACAACGCTACAGAGTTGATACAATCCTTCAGGGTGTGCCTGATGCAGACGAGGTACTAGCACGTGCATGAGTGCATCATGACGATGAATGAGCATGATGCGGTCAGCATGATGCAGTCGTGATGCGGGTATGAGAGAGGCTGTTATTGTTTGTTGCAGGTTACATTGGTTTGTACCGCGGTGTGAGAGTTATATCCTTAGGCCACACCAAAAAAAAAGTTGATCAATGGATTTCACTTTTCAAAAATTGGTGCGGGCGAGCGAAATATTTTTTTGTTTTTTTTAAAGAATTCTTTTTTGTCAATGGATTTTGTAGATGCTAAAGTGGAGTGACTTTTTTTTTTTTTTACCCAGCCTCTGGCCAAAGTTCTATGTGAAGTTAAAAAGAATTAATTGGTTGATCTGGGGGAATCACCAGAAAAAGAAAAAGAAAAAATTCTCAATTTTGAAAAAGAAATGAGGCGAGCGAAATTCATTTACAATTTCTTTTTCCCAAAAAAAAGAAGAAATTTCCCATTTTTGAAAATAAGCTGCGCGAAATCCATTGACCAACTTTTTTCTTTCTGACCTGAACTATTGTTATTATTCACATTGAGGTGAGAGTAAGCCTACCTCGCGTTATTATACTTGAATACAGTGCATCAGGTACTGGAGTTATGCAGTAAGCATTATTTATTGTTATAGAAAACATTACTTTTTCTTTGTATATTTTGTGTGTATGGATAAAAGTGCTCAATTAGGTTCAAAATTGTGCCATTTCAAATTTTTTCTAAGAAAAAAAATGCAGCAAAAAGGTATAGTTTAAAATTTGACCATTTTGCTTTTTTTTCTATTCGCGTGACCTCAGGGGAGGAATCCAATGCATTTTGTCGTTTCAGCACGTCCGGTTACCATAGTTACTGTCAGCGTTACCGTAGTTATGACTTTATTTATCGCGTGTTAGGAGGGCTTACGTATAGAAGTATGAGGAGTGTTTCTTGGTTTTAGATCTTGGGGTAAATCTGAAAACCTTTTAAAGGCCGCATATTGCTTTAACGTGCGATGCCATTTTGCCATCCTAATGTTTGAATGCAACCCTGGGGAGAAACCTTCCAGGGCTGCATCATGCCGACCCCTTGGGAGTGTATCAAACCCATAGGGTCAGCATGATGCATGAATGCAGCCCTGGCGAGTTACTCCCTAAGGCTGCATTCATGCATCATAACGACCAAGGGCAGACTGGGTTCCCACCCATCAGTTAAAAGTAATATTTTTATCAGCAATCTTCTAAATTTTGAAAAAAAAAAATTTCCAAGTGCTACAAGACACCGGAATGCACCATTTCACTTCGAGACTTTCAACAGTTTTGGGCTGTGGTTATACGCGAAATGTGTGTTATATGCTTGAATTTATGGTATTAATTTTCTCAATTATTTGACAGTTAAATGTCAGTTAAAACTGTTACTGAAAAATAGTGGGAACCCTGCCCATGGGATCGGCATGATACATGAATGCAGCCCTGATGGGTTACTCGGCAAGGCTGCATTCATGCATCATGACTACCTGTGGCATGATGCGTTAATGCAGTAGTGCTGCATTCATGCATCATGACGCCCTGTGGCATGATGCGTTAATGCAGTAGTGCTGCATTCATGCATCATGACGCCCAGTGGCATGATGCGTTAATGCATGCTGCGGCTGTGAGCGGGTTAGGTAGCGGCATATTGTGGTGCTGTGGGGACATGATGAAGACTTCTGTGATAGTAGATTATTGTAGTAACAGACCCATGCAGCCAGAAAGGGCGACTTTTTCATAAAAAGTTGTGTTTACGTTCCTTTTATAACATAACATTGTCTGTAATGGCTATGTTAGGAAACATCTCATATTAGGAGAATCATAGGTCAATATTCTTTTACGTAGTGTATATAAGAATGCAGGATTTTGGGGTTAAATGTATGAATTTGTTGCTCACACTTCAGAAATGTTAAAAGAATGTTATCAACAACTTTTCTGGAAAAGTCACCCTTTCTTGCTGCATTGATCTTTAGACACCAGGCTAGCTGCCCTTAAGGGTGGGACATGAGCTGAAATAAGGAGGAAATAAATGTCAATGTTTGTTGGATTTTTCCCTTACTAATGTATTTCACCGGTTGGGGTGAAGAAAGCCATGCTAACATTTGTAATTTGTTTTTAATTGTATTCGCTAATGTATGCCCTAAAAAACTGCATGGGGAAAAGATTATACCCAAGGTTATAACCGAGGATTTACAGTACATTTCTGATGTCATAAACAGGTTGCGTTTTAAAGTTGTCAGTAAACTAGACCGGTTACAATTCCTGGGGTTGTCAATAAACTATACCGGTTACAATTCCTGGGGTTATCTCTTAAAGCTACATTAAAACAGCTGTTTCGCTATCCTGTGAACAATTCTCAGACAATAATGACATTTCATGAATCATTGTAAGTGCCTTTGCTTAAAACTGACATTAATTCTACAGAATGTAAGCATCAAATACTTTGTAAGTTAACCCTTTAAGGACGGCATAATGCCTGAATGCATCATGCCCTTAGTCGTCATGATGCATGAATGCAGCCCTGGTGAGTAACTCGCCAATGCTGCATTCAAGCACCTTGCCGACTCCACGGGGATGATGCACACCTGAAAGGTTGGCTTGGTAACAAGGGTCACCAATGTAGCACTGGCAACAAATGTTAATCGCCAATACTGCATTCAAGCACTATGCCAACCCTACAGGGTTGAGAAACCCCTGAAGGGTTAGCATCATGCACCAATGCAGCACTGGCAACAAATGTTATCTTTTAGCGACATGCGAGTTACTCAACAATGCTGCATTGAAGCACTATATCGACCCTACAGAGTGGCAAATATCTTTTAGTGCCATGCGGTCCTTAAAGGGTTAAGTATTCAGGGATGCCACTCCTCCTACTTTTACAGGAATTCCTATTTTTTCACTGGGATTTCTGTCATAGATTATGTTAACTTTCTACCTAAAATATACCAAAATATGAAGATTTCCTACATTTTGTTTTCCAACGAGTGGCATGTCTGAGTATTTAAAGTGGACATTAATTCTACAGAATGTACCAATTGACGACTTTGTAAGTCCTGTATTTCCTGTTGACATGGGCTCATGTCCCCACGTTGAGGCAGACAGTGCCTGGTTGTATAGTACAGACTCCGTCCACGACCACCACCCGGAGACGAGAGCAGCTTCAGACGCTGCGACTACTGTATCTCATAAAAATGAAATAAACCAAAAAAGACATAATACAAAATATTAACAATATCACTTTGTCGTTACGTTTTCTCTTCTTGATAAAGTTGCCGTAAAACCTCTCTGATGAGCCAACCCTTTTTGGTGATTTTAGGCTTGACTCGGCTTATAGCATTGTCTCAAAGAGGGGGGTCGGCTTATAAGGGGGGTTTTTTATCCAGTAGATTATAGTTTAACCATGTTTAAATGGCCCCAAATTCGGCTTATATTATTCTCTCAAAGTGGGGGGTCGGCTTATAAAGGAGGTCGGCTTATCAGAGAGGTTTTACGGTACTCAATATTGATACTGACTAGTTATTTTGCACGTAGATTTTTATTCTATCGGTAATTAAAATCTGATTCGACGAAAGGGAAATGATTGATTCGGAATTTAGTTTTTGGCAAATTCATTCAAAATCGAATTGAAGCTATAAGACCTTAGTAGTATGACGGTTCAGCTCTCTGAAATTGAAGAGCACCCATGTAGAACTATATAAGATGACACGTGTCACATACTGTAGGTAGGTTCTACGATAGATCAGATTGAACAGCCTCAGGTTGCCATGGTTACCCCTTCTGGTAGCCAGGTATGGACTTGTCACCTGAGGCGACCACAACGTCCATCTGTGTGTGTGTCCTCCTTCCCCTGCCTGCCTGCCTCCTGCCCCCTACCTAACCTCCTGTCCCTGCCTACCCCCTGCCTACTATAATACCCTCGCTACCCTGAAAATGTCTGGCCCTACTTATTGTATTGTATTGTATATTATATTTCGTCTGAAGAAGAGTGGGCTACAAGCCTGTATTTATATCTCCTACAGAGTGCATGGGGCACTAATGAGTAAGTTTGCAGTAATGTACCGTATATTAAGTGTGTATGGCCATAAATGAATATATGCCTGCCTACCTGTCCCCTCCCCTACCTGCCCCCTGCCTGCCTGCCTACCCCATACGTGCCCCCTACCTGCCTGCCCCCTACCTATCTGCCTGCCTCTACCTGCCTGCCTGCCCCCTACCTGCCTGCCTGCCCCCTGCCTGCCTCTACCTGCCTGCCCCCTGCCTGCCTCCTGCCTGCCTGCCCCCTACCTGCCTGCCTTCCCCTGCCTCCCTGCCCCTTCCTGCCTGCCCCTACCTGCCTGCCCCCTACCTGCCTGCCCCCTACCTGCCTGTCCCCTACCTGCCTACCCCCTACCTGCCTGCCTTCCCCCTACCTGCCTGCCTTCCCCCTACCTGCCTGCCCCTACCTGCCTGCCTTCCCCCTACCTGCCTTCCCCCTACCTGCCTGCCTTCCCCCTACCTGCCTGCCCCTACCTCCCTACCCTTACCTGCTTCCCTACCCCCTACCTGCCTGCCTGCCCCCACCTCCCTGCCCCCTGCCTGCCCCTACCTACCTGCCTGGCCCCTGCCTACCTGCCTACCCCATACCTGCCTGCCTGCCCCCTACCTACCTGCCTGCCCCCTACCTACCTGCCCCCTACCTGCCTGCCTGCCCCCTACCTACCTGCCCCCTACCTGCCTGCCTGCCCCCTACCTACCTGCCCCCTGCATGCCTGCCCCCTACCTACCTGCCCCCTACCTGCCTACCCCCTACCTGCCTACCCCCTACCTGCCTACCTGCTGCCTACCTGCTGCCTACCTGCCCCTTCCTACCTGCCTGTCCCCTGCCTGCCTGCCTCTACCTGCCTGCCCCCTACCTGCCTGCCCCTTACCTGCCTGCCCCCTACATGCCTGCCCCTACCTGCCTGCCTCTCCCCTGCCTGCCCCCTACCTGCCTGCCCCCTACCTGCCTGCCTGCCCCCTACCTACCTGCCCCCTACCTGCCTGCCTGCCCCCTACCTACCTGCCCCCTGCATGCCTGCCCCCTACCTGCCTGCCCCCTACCTGTCTGCCCCTTACCTGCCTGCCCCCTACCTGCCTGCCCCTACCTGCCTGCCTCTACATGCCTGCCCCCTACCTGCCTGCCCCCTACCTGCCTGCCCCCTACCTGCCTGCCTGCCCCCTACCTGCCTGCCAGCCCCCTGCCTCCCCACCCTGAACCCACTTAACCCGACTACCTGTCGCCTCCCCTGCCGCTCCGTCTCCTCTACTCACCTGTATACACCCAGCTACACCTGAGTGGTGAGTGGAAATACCTGGCCGCAGTCATGGTAACCACCACACCTGACACACACATACCTGCACACACACACAACATGTAACTGCCTTAGTCTCATATCTATAGTACCATAAAACCTCCCGTATAAGCCTAACTCACGTATTAGCCGCACCCCGACTTTGGGCCAGTCCTATAAGCCGCACCAGCGATCTGACTCGCGTACGACTGTAAAACCTCGCCTTTAAGACAGATTTATTTTGGGATTTATTTTCTCTACAAGACAAATTTTTGTCTAGAATTGGGGAGTCTTTCTTAATGGCAGTATTTTTATAGATTAAAGTGAAAACGAATTTCAAAGGTATTTTGTACAAGACAATATTTTTTCCAATTTAGGGGGTCGTCTTAGTGGCGGAGCTTTACGGTAGTCGTGGCTGATATACAAGGTTTTAAAGTAGCATGTTATATAATAGACCCATGCATTACCCACCAAGATTGATCTATCTAATAAATTATGGAAGTGCCTCCTAAAATCTTATAAGAAAAAGAAAGGGACATAGTAGATTACTCCAACCCTGGACTCCAACCCCCGTGATTCCTTTATCCCCCCCCCCCCCCAAGCTGGCCCCACCTCGACCTCTGTTCCCGAGCGTCATTGCTGGCACCAAAGGTTGCTCTGTAAAATAGTTCATGTGCGCTTGGTGCTGTGGTATTAAAAGTGCAGATGGGTACCCGCGTAGGAATCCCCCCCAATATACGGGGGAAGTGACGCGGTCATGGCCCCTCATATACCAGCGATGTCGCTCGGATGCGTCCGAAGACGAGTTGGGCCAGCTTGCTCCCCCCCTACACACACACAGACCCACACACCCGTACAGGTGTGGTGGACAGGTGAGGGGTGGACGTCCCTGTTAAATGCTACGTGTGGACCACCAAATTCGACATGGCGGCATGGGCATTTCTTAAAATCGACATTTGACATGGCTGTTTCTTAAAATCGACATGTGACATTGCAACCTCAGCGACATATGACATGGACAAACCTTAAAATCGACATGTGACATGAAGCCTAGTGACATGACATCAAGCTTAGCACCAAGGAAAAAGTAGGATAACTAAAATTGAAGTGTGTTCAGGTGTCTCTATCTATATAGAATACCCAATAATTCAATTGGGTTAGTGACATAAGTGACACAGGTTTTTGCTTAGTGACATGGGAGATGGGCATTTCTTATAATCGACAGGAGACATGGGACCCCCCCATCCAGAGCCCCCAGTTTGTCATGTCGTGTTGGTCATCCCTGTGTAGCATGGACCAGGTACGACATTGTAATGTCGCCCCTCCCGGCTATAAAAGGAAACTCACTCACTGAGGGAAATCCTACTCCTCACAGAGCACTGAATGTATATACAGAGCTTCACGATAATCTCTCCAAACATCTGTGGTACGAGTGGTACCTTGGGTAGTATCTCACGAGATGCATCCGGGTGAGATACTACCCGCGGTACCACGAGTGAAGAAACAAGGAGTTTAACTGATATGAGTGGATCAGTGCCTGACGCCAATGAGTCCGGCAATGTTGGACCCTTTTAGAGAGAAAGTCAAGCAATGCTAGATTATCTTTAGAGTCAAAGATAGCCTGACTTTCATATGAGGGTGGGTTTGGTGACACATGCCTGACTGTGGCATGTGAGTCCAGCTGACTCTCACTTTTTTCCTCTGTGTGCATCATGCAGACATTCTAGTATTTATGCAGCCGTTAAGGTAGGTCGATACCATTGAAAAACGGACCACTGCGCATGCTTCTCATCCAGCTTAAATATATCAAAATAACCATTGAACTTTTGTATCATATTTGTAGGTATTTTATTTAATTTATTTTGCATTTCTGGCGTTTTTTCATTCAATGTGTAGGGGCATAATATTACATATTAATCTCATACACAGTATTTCCGGGTAACGTCTGTTTACTCGGCTTCTCTACCTGGAGCTAGTGCACACAAATCCCGGGAGAGGGCGCAGGTCCTCTCCAGGTAACCGTGTGCCGCTCTCAGGTGGGCTGCCGACCCACCCACCTGGCCACGTGACCTAAGAGCCGGTGTTATATAAGACCGGTGTTTACCTGGAAGGCAGTCAGTGCAGGCCCGACTGACGATAGACTTCACATGTCCAACCGTGCGGACAGAGTTGTATACTAAGACTATACTGACCGTTTCCTCTATCTATAGAGAAACCTGATTTACCTGTGTGTATTGATTCTACACTGATCGTTCCCTAGTAAAGGAACTGGAGTTGTTCTTATGAATAAAGACTGATATTCTCGCACCTGGAAACTGCCGTGATCGTTGTTCCTTAACTTAGAATAACCACGAACCACCACACTGGTGCCGTGACCAGTAGCAGTGAAGGTAGCAGAACAAGGTAATTGTTCGGGAATATGTTCGGGTTAAACTGAACAGGAAGTCCTTAGGTGGACGGACAATGGCTACCGGTGGTAGCCTGGGGGGCTCAGGCACAGAGCTGAGCGAGGGGGAGTTGATTTCAACTCGCCTGGAAGTGGCAGGGGTGGACCCTGTGGAAGGCTTGAAGCCAGAGCAAAAGAAGAGGAAAGTGCAGGATCTTTCCTGGGTAGAACCCTATGTAGGGGATGAGAGATTCCAGAGGGAATATGACGAGCGATTGGCTCGGGAAGAGGATGACCTCTACTGGGAGAACGTCCGATTGGACAAACAGTCAATGGAAGATCAATATGCTGCATTGACTGATGAATTGTCATCCCTAGTAAAAGAAAGGGATGAGATCCTCTCTGAGAATCAGAGAACAAAGGGGGCTCTGATAGAGGAGAGGGAGCGGTTGATAGAAGACAACCAGTATATGAAAAAGAAGGTAGCTCAGGAATCGCATGAATTTCAAAAGATTCAAGCACGAATTGCTGAGAACCGGAAGGAGAATGAACACTCTGAGTCTCTTAAGGAGAGGTATGAGAAGGAGTTGAAACAATACTCTAGAGAATGGTATGTCCTGAAACAAGGGACAAAGGAGCTCGAGAAGGGCAGAGACCAGTTGGTCAGGGAAAACGAATCTACCAGGATGCAAATCCTGGAGGAAACGGAAGAATTAGAAAGGAAGCGGAAAGCTGAGGTGGAAGCTGTCTGTTCCCTGGAAGCCAGGAAAACTCTCCTGCAGGTTGAATTGTCGAAGGCAATAGAACAACGGGGGGAGGGAGTTGAAAAGGAACAGATCCCAGCGGTCATGCCGGAAACTGTTCTAGACAACACTCTTACTGGTAGCAAGGTGGAAGCATTACCTCAGTTTGATCCATTTATTAATGATAATGTATTGAGGAATGTGGAGGACTCTGTGTATAAAAACAGAGGGAAGGATTCAAGGAGAGTAAATGTCACCGGGCGCTCTCTTGAACGGGAACCAGTTAATCATGCCAGTATTGGTCAAGTTAACAGGGAAATGTCTCCAGAGGAGGAAGTATCTCGACTTTATAAAAATAAATTTCGAGATGAAGTGGTGAACCATAGTTATGGCTCATTGAATCCCTTTTCGGGAGATGACTCGGCTCAATATGGGAACCCGGGGGATTATGATAGCAAGGGTAATTATAGATATTGCCCGGATGCAACTTATTCATATCCACCTCCGACCACTAAAACACACTCGGGAGTCAATAAAGACCCTGAGAATAGGCCGAGGGGTAGTTTGATCGTTCCCTAGTAAAGGAACTGGAGTTGTTCTTATGAATAAAGACTGATATTCTCGCACCTGGAAACTGCCGTGATCGTTGCTCCTTAACTTAGAATAACCACGAACCACCACAAATGTATTTATTAACCAATAAATGATGTATGTTGGATTGTAAAAGTGAATAGAGTGCTTAAATATATCCAAGGCCATATGATGACACTATTTTATATCAAAATTCTGTATTAAAAAAAATAGTAGTTCGGGACCACCCTATTTTCTTTCAAATATTTGTTCCAAATGATCTAAGGTATCTCTGGGAAAAAAATGGTGGAATTCTAAACTCTCTGAGTCAATGGTATCGACCTACCTTAAGCCTTTAGCCCTTTAAGCTGCGTGTCTTCCCTGACCTCAGCATGTTAGACGTAGCTAAAGGTAATCAATATACACATCATGTCTCTACCAGCATGTCGATTGTTCATTTTTTAACAACAGGGGAGGGGGTGGTGGGCTTTATTGCTCAAAACACAGGCACGAATTCAGGGGCGGGCGGGCGGACCAGGCGTACGCCCGCTATTATTCTGTACATTTTAATGTAAAAATGTCCAACACCCCCAGTACATTGCTTATATCACGCCCCCTCCCCTCTTCCCAAAATCCTGGCTTCGCCCCTGAAACAGGTGAACAGACTCTATGTGTTACACTGTTGCATTGTTGAAGATACAAATCGCAACAAGAGATACCTGAGGTAGGAAGGACTCAGGTGTGTGTGGGGGGGGGGGGGCTACTGTTAATAAGAGATACCTGAGTATGCACACAAGTACAATAGGAAGGACTCAGGTGTAGGTGTGTGGGGGGGGGGGGGGGCTACTGCTAATAAGGGATACCTGAGTATGTACACAAGTACAATAGGAAGGACTCAGGTGTAGGTGTGGGTGTGTGTGTGTGTGTGGGCGTGGATTAAACCCTTATGAGGTACTTTACGGGGAGGGGGAGACCTTGTGAGGTAAAATTCCTTGTGAGGTAACCTCACAAGGAAATGCCCTTATTTGGGTATATTACGTAATGAAACACATTTTCCGCCACTTTTTGAGCGAGACCTCACAAGGCATGAGGTGTGTTTAAAATTGTGTTTAACCGTGTTTGGAAACACACTCAAACACAGTTTTTCTAATGATTCCTAGCACAGTCTACAGAGGGCTCCACCGGGCCATGTTAGGAACTCATCAGACTACTGCCACTGTACCCCATAAGGAGCCCAGGGAATCAACACCTAGAATATCAGGTTGCTTGTATGTAAACACAGTATACAATTTCCTCTGGGAAAAGGAAGCCCCCAAATGCAGACTAAGGATTGGTGACTTATATGTATCCAAACTAGAACTGACAGAATGATGATCTCCCTCCTCTTTTAGATGAAGAAACATGGACAATAACAAATTATATGTGGCATGTACTTGAGAGTCACAAGGACCACATCACTACTGTGTCTTGCTCAAATAAGACTTCTTGAGGACCACAAAAACCTGTGTGTCAGTCCTAAATTGAGGAAACCTCAGATGAACTATGCTAATATTGGCTGAATGTCCTTCAAATATAAAACCTCACAGGTACCACATGGAAACTGTCTCTGTGTGTCACACTCATGGGACATCATGAGGGATATAGCATAACTATCTAACACTTTTCAACTCCTAGTGGGCACATCCCAGCGCAAGAGGCATTATTAACCCTTTAAGGGCCACTGCTGCCTACTAAAACAGTACATGTCTGTGTTGCAGATATAAAAACCTCATAAGGACAATACCAATACTGTGTGTTCTTTTAAACTAATAATACCTTACGGGGAACTCACTAAAACTGTGTGTGTGCTGTGCTGCTAAACCTCACAAGGACCTCTTTGAAACTCTGTGGGGGTTTAAACAAATAAAATCTCACACACATTCAGACTGCGGTCCTTGTGAGGTTCTGTCGATGTATGACTCACACACATTCAGACTGCGGTCCTTGTGAGGTTCAGCAGATGTGAGACACACACAGTCAGACTGTGGTCCTTGTGAGGTTTTGTCAATGTAAGACTCACACACAGTCAGACTGGGGTCCCTGTGAGGTTCTGTCAATGTAAGATTGACACACATTCAGACTGGGGTCCCTGTGAGGTTCTGTCAATGTAAGACTGACTGACATTCAGACTGTGGTCCTTGTGAGGTTTTGTCAATGTAAGACTCACACACAGTCAGACTGGGGTCCCTGTGAGGGTCTGTCAATGTAAGACTGACACACATTCAGACTGGGGTCCTTGTGAGGTTTTGTCAATGTAAGACTGAAACACAGCCAGACTCCTGTCAGATTTTATCTGTAAACAGGCACAGTATCAAGTTACCCAGCTTTCCTCCCTAGAACCTAAACAAGTCAACATGTGGTTCCTGTTAAGTCCTGTCCTGCTTCTGACATCCCAGGGACTAGATAAACAAAGTGTCAAATTACCTTTACATAAACAGAGTATCACATCACCTCTGAAACCCTCATATGCAGATGCAGAGTTGCTTTTGGAATACAGCAATGCCATCATCCTTATGAGGTTTTGCCTCTGGGTGACACTAACACAGTTATAGAGGTTTAGATATGAATTTCATCCAGCTTTACAGTCCCTGTAAACTAACCCAACAACCAGTTATACCAGTGATCCTTGTTAGCTTTCAATTCTGGTCAACTCAAACATAATTAAACAGATAGTCCTTCACAGCTTTTATTTCTTTGTAACTCACAAACCATAGTACTCCTTGTGAGGTTCTGTCCATGTATGACTCACACACAGTCAGACTGTGGTCCCTGTGAGGTTTTGTCAATGTAAGACTCACACACAGTCAGACTGGGGTCCCTGTGAGGTTCTGTCAATGTAAGACTGATACACATTCAGACTGTGGTCCTTGTGAGGTTCTGTCAATGTATGACTCACACACATTGACAGTGTGGTTCTTGTGAAGTTCTGGCAATGTGAGACTCACACACATTCAGGCTGTTGTCTTTGTGAGGTTTTGTCGATGTATGACTCACACACATTGACACTATGGTCCTTGTGAGGTTCTGTCAATATAAGACACACACATTGACACTGTGGTCCTTGTGAGGTCCCATCTGTCAACAAGCACAGTATCAAGTTACCCAGCTTTCTCCCCTGGAATCTAAACAGTCCAACATGTGGTTCTTGTTAAGTCCTACCCTGCTTCTGACAGTGACACCCAAGGGAATAGATGAACAGAGTGCCAAATTTCCTTAACACTAACACAGTATCAAATTACCTCTGAAACATTTACATGGAGTTGCAGAGTTGCTTTAGAATACATAGATGCCAAAAACCTTATGAGGTCTTGCCTCTGGGTGACACTAACACAGTTATAGAGGTTTAGATATGAATTTCATCCACACTGGACCCATAAACAGTTATACCAGTGATCCTTGTTAGCTTTCAATTCTGGATAACTCAAACACAATTAAACAGACAGCTTTTATTTCTGTGTAACTCACAAACAATAGTAGTCCTCACACACATTCAGACTGCGGTCCTTGTGAGGTTCTGCCGATGTGAGACACACATAGTCAGACTGTGGTCCTTGTGAGGTTTTGTCAATGTAAGACTCACACACAGTTAGACTGGGGTCCCTGTGAGGTTCTGTAATTGTATGACTCACACACATTGACACTGTAGTCCTTCACAGCTTTTTCATCTGTGTAACTCACAAACATTAGTAGTCCTGGTGAGGTTCTGTCAATATAAGACTGACAGGCAGTACAGTGATCCTTGTGAGGTTCCATTTCTGTGCCTCTCACATATATTTATACAGACAGTGTTTTTGAGTTTTAATTTCTGTGTCACTCATACCCAATTAAACAGACAGTCCTTGTGAGGTATTAGTTCTGTACAACTCACACTTAGTAAAACAGGCAACCCTTGTGAGATTGCACCTCTTTGGAAAGTAGGGAACTGTTGTGTTGACCTGACCCAGATTCCTTGAGGGGTATGGTTGGGAGAGGATAATGAGGGGGAGGGTGTAATAAAACCAAGGTCCCTGGCCCTCACTGACCACAGGTGGTGTCCATATCACAGATTGGCTGACAGGCCCCTGTTCTGTTCAATGTCAGATTACTTGACTAGTGTAGTATATTCTGGTCTAAAGGACACACACACAGAAGTGAAAGAGTCACAGTGACTCCCACTTGGGAGTCATAGGGCTATCACTCAGATGACTCTATAATAACTCGCTCACTGACTCTCTAAAACTATGGAGTCTAATCCCTCTGCAAAGAGAGTCAAACTCCATACAGAATCAGAGTCAGACAGGTCTGACTCTCTAGTGTCTATGAAAGAGAGTGAAATATATTTTTGCTCCATACATTGCAAGAGAGTCAAAGCTATTTGACTCAACATAAATGAGATTTAACCAGCAAAACATGTCAGTCTGGAGTTGACACTAATTGTCAAAAACAATGAGAATCATATTTGTGTGCAGCTCTTCTGACTCCATTTCCATTGGTTTGACAACATTTCTTTTCTCTGTGCACCTGGTTACATAAATGATGCACACTATGCATGTATGTGAAATCAGCTGGCTGTGACTCTCAAATGACCCATATGCCTCTCCCTATGGAGTCCACCAGCCTGTGACTCCTCTCCCACAGGAGTCAAATGGAGATGACTCCTCAAAACTTATGGCTACAGTCAGTTGTTGATATCAGTGACCACATTGCTGTAGAAAGGGGTAGGGGGAGTCAGTTGTTGATATCAGTGACCATAAATTATGGCTTTAGGAGGGGCAGGGGGAGTCAGTTGTTAATATAGTAGGCGGATTTGGGGGAGAGTCCTACAGCCTTGTAGTCGCTGGTACATACAACTGACTCCCACTGCTCCCTGCTACAGCCTTGTAGTCGCTGGTACATGCAACTGATTCCCCCTGCTCAATCCTAAAGCCTTGTAGTCGCTGGTATATACAACTGACTCACCCTGGCCCCCCCTACAGCCTTATAGTCGTTAGTACATCAACCTGACTCCCCCTGTCCCCCCCCCACACAGCCTTGTAGTCGCTGGTACATGTAACTGACTCCCCCTGCCCCCCCCCCCCCCCCCCCCCCCCCCCACAGCCTTGTAGTCGCTGGTACATACAACTGACTTCCCCTGGCCCCCCCTACAGCCTTGTAAAAGCTGGTACATGTAACTGACTCCCCCTGCCCCTTCTTTAGCCTTGTGAACGCTGGTTCATACAACAGACTCCCTCTGCCCCCTCCTACAGCCTTATAGTCGTTAGTACATCAACCTGACTCCCCCTGCCCCCCCCCCCCCCACAGCCTTGTAGTAGCTAGTACATGTAACTGACTCCCCCTGCTCCCTCCCACAGCCTTGAAGTCGCTAGTACATAACACTGACTCCCCCTGCCCCCTCCTCACAGCCTTGTAGTTGCTGGTACATGCAACTGACTCCCCCTGCCCCCTCCCACAGCCTTGTAGTAGCTGGTACATGCAACTGACTCCCCCTGGCCCCTACTTCAGCCTTGTAGTCGCTGGTACAAGTAACTGACTCACCCTGCCCATTCTTCAGCCTTGTGAACGCTGGTACATACAACAGACTCCCTCTGCCCCCTCCTAAAGAAGGGACAGGGGGAGTCAGTTACATGTACCAGCTTTTTACAAGGCTGTAGGGGGGGCCAGGGGGAGTCAGTTGTATGTACCAGCGACTACAAGGCTGTGGGGGGGGGGCAGGGTGGGTCAATTGCATATACCAGCGACTACAAGGCTGTGGGGGGGGGGGGGGTCAGGGGGAGTCAGTTGCATGTACCAGCGACTACAAGGCTGTGGGGGTGGGGCAGGGAGAGTCAGGTTGATATACTAACGACTATAAGGCTGTAGGGGGGGGGGGGGGCCAGGGGGAGTCAGTTGTATGTACCGGTGACTAGGTGTGACGTCATGACCGGCTAGGTGTACTCTCGGACAGCGTGGTCCATTTTTCCTTAAATTCTTGGATTAATCATCAATATTACGACTCAAAAGGCACATAGGAGTTGTATAAGAGTACAGGGCACATTCTGATCCACACAATGGGAGGAAAGGAGGACGAAAAGAGGAGGAAAAAGGAGGAGGAAGCCAGGAGACTCCAGCAGCTACAAAATGCAGCAGCTACTAACAACCTAAATATACACAAAAATGAGCCTAAAGAATACTGGAAAGAAGTAAGTAATATTATAAACCCCAGACCATCCACCCCCAGTATAAACCTAACCGACCAACTCACAAACCAACCCATTCCTCCAGAGCAAACAGCCGACTATATAAATGACTTCTTCATTAATATTGGCCCAAACCTAGCCGTAAACATGAACACCCCCTGGGACTATTCGGGATATACTTCAGACGAAAACTTTAATTTTAAACCCATAACTATAGAAGAAACTAAACTACTAATTAATAAAATAAAAACTAAAAAAGGGTCAGGCATTAAACACATCTCCACTAGTGTATTAAAAACAGCCCTCCAAACTCTACCATCCCATCTCAAACATGTTATAAATCTTTCTATTGTAACAAACTCCTTCCCAGACTCATGGAAACTAACCACAGTCACTCCCATCCCAAAAGGAGGTAACCCCTCTCTTGTAACAAATTATAGACCAATCTCCATACTCCCATTAATTTCAAAACTATGTGAAAAAGTCATTCACACCCAGCTCCTGGCCTTTCTGCAAGAAAACAATATATTGAATGCAAATCAACACGGCTTCCGCCCCAAACACTCAACTATGACCAGCCTCACTGAATTAACTGACCAAATATACTCTGCTCTTGAAAAAGGCTCTATCACCCTGGTAACCTATCTCGACTTTGCCAAAGCTTTTGATACAATAAACCACTCCCTATTAACTCAAAAGTTACAAAAAATCGGACTTGGTGAAGCCGCAGTTACCTGGTTTAAATCGTATCTCCATAATAGAAAGCAAACTACCAGAACTAATGGTATTATTTCCAAGCCTGCCACCATTCTCTGTGGAGTCCCCCAGGGATCAATCTTGGGACCGTTATTGTTTTTAATTTATATAAATGACCTCAATACATCTCTTAAAACTCTCAAATGTCAACTCTACGCTGACGACACAGCACTCTTCTGCACCTACCCTGAGCCCACTGCTGACATCCTGGCCATGGTTAACCAGGACCTAGCCAACGTTGCCAACTGGTGTAAGAAAAATAAGCTATCCCTAAACATTAAGAAGACCAAATACGCAATCTATGGCACTAAGCCTAAGATTGCTGCCCATGGTAATATTGAGCTTAAAATTGATGACCAAGCACTTTTGCATACCTACCAGTATAGATATCTCGGCATTGAGTTGGACAGCGACCTTAATTTTAAAGGCCACCTTAAAGGTGTCCAAAAAAGCCTGTCTTATAAATCTTATCTGTTAACCAGGCTTCGCCTCAGGCTGACAGAGGCTGCTGCCCTTGATATTGTAAAGACTATGGTCCTTCCATGTATTGACTATGGACAGCTCATATATGCCCCAGGCAACAAGGCTAGCCTTAATAAGCTACAGGGCACAGTGGACAGAATGGTTAAGGTCTGCTACTACAAGGATAAGGATACCTCCACTGAAGACCTGAGGGACCGGGCTGGCATTACAACCCTAGAAGGGCGTAGGGAACTCTCTTTGAGTATAGCTGCTTATAAATATGCCCGAGATCCCTCCCACCTTAATGAGAGGAACATCAATACCAGGAGGCATGATGGTAGGCTAGTAAAGGTACAATGGTACAAACTCACCATGGCCAGGCAGAGCGTCACATATAGGCTGGCTCATAAATGGAACTCTTTCACAGCTAAGCTAAGAAACTGTACCTCTCTAGTGGTGTTCAAACGTGACCTAAACAAATGATTAATAACCTAACGGTTCTAGTATGATGGTATCTGTGCCCATGGCCCGGGCTTCCAATCCCCTCTGCCTCTACTCTATGTATAGTGAACTATCAATACAATAGTCTTTCTAATACTAATGAAATGGAATCATGACTGAAACACCTTAACACCTGAACTAACTGTGAAATTTTGTAATACCTGTTGCTGAAACTGCATCGATAAACGGATGTAATTATATCATATTATAGTAAAATACGAGAAAGGAATATCTCCGACTGGCTGTACCAATCATAATACAGGAAACTTTCCTGATTGCTGCAGTGAAAATAAAAATCTTTGAATTGAATTGAATTGAATTGAACTACAAGGCTTTAGGAGGGAACAGGGGGAGTCAGTTGCATGTACCAGCTACTACAAGGCTTTAGGATTGAGCAGGGGGAGTCAGTTGCATGTACCAGCGACTACAAGGCTGTAGCAGGGGGCAGGGGGGGAGTCAGTTGTATGTACCAACGACTACAAGGCTGTAGGAGGGGGCAGGGGGAGTCAGTTTGTATGTACCAACGACTAAAAGGCTGTAGGACTCTCCCCCAAATCCGCCTACTATATTAACAACTGACTCCCCCTGCCCCTCCTAAAGCCATATGGTCACTGGTATCAACAACTGACTCCCCCTACCCCTTTCTACAGCAATGTGGTCACTGATATCAACAACTGACTAGCCATAAGTTTTGAGGAGTCATCTCCATTTGACTCCTGTGGGAGAGGAGTCACAGGCTGGTTGACTCCTTAGGGAGAGGCATATGGGTCATTTGAGAGTCACAGCCAGCTGACTCCACAGAGGCAGGGGGAGTCAGTTACATGTACCAGCGACTACAAGGCTGCTGGGGGGGGGGCAGGGGGAGTCAAGTTGATATACTAACGACTATAAGGCTGTAGGAGGGGGCAGAGGGAGTCTGTTGTATGTACCAGCGTTCACAAGGCTGAAGAATGGGCAGGGTGAGTCAGTTACTTGTACCCAGCGACTACAAGGCCTGAAGTAGGGGCCAGGGGGAGTCAGTTGCATGTACCAGCTACTACAAGGCTGTGGGAGGGGGCAGGGGGAGTCAGTTGCATGTACCAGCAACTACAAGGCTGTGAGGAGGGGGCAGGGGGAGTCAGTTGTATGTACTAGCGACTTCAAGGCTGTGGGAGGGAGCAGGGGGAGTCAGTTACATGTACTAGCTACTACAAGGCTGTGGGGGGGGGGGCGGCCAGGGGGAGTTGGTACAAGCAACTGGGAGAGTTGGTACAAGCAACTGACCTCCCCCTGCCCCCCCCCCCCCCACAGCCTTGTAGTCGCTGGTACATGTAACTGACTCCCTCTGCCCCCCCCCCCTCACAGCCTTGTAGTCGCTGGTACATACAACTGACTCCCCCTGCCCCCTCCTACAGCCTTGTAGTCGTTGGTACATGTAACTGACTCCCCCTGCCCCCTCCTACAGCATTGTAGTCGTTGGTACATGTAACTGACTCCCCTGCCCCCCCCTCCCTCACAGCTTTGTAGTTGTCGGTACATGTAACTGACTCCCCCTGCCCCCTCCTACAGCCTTGTAGTCGTTGGTACAAGCAACTGACTCCCCCTGCCCCCCCCCCCCCCCCCACAGCCTTGTAGTCGCTGGTACATGTAACTGACTCCCTCTGCCCCCCCCCCTCACAGCCTTGTAGTCGCTGGTACATACAACTGACCCCCCCTGCCCCCTCCTACAGCCTTGTAGTCGTTGGTACATGTAACTGACTCCCCCTGCCCCCTCCTACAGCATTGTAGTCATTGGTACATGTAACTGACTCCCCCTGCCCCCCCCCTCACAGCTTTGTAGTTGCTGGTACATGTAACTGACTCCCCCTGCCCCCTCCTACAGCCTTGTAGTCGCTGGTACATACAACTGACTCCCCCTGTCCCCTCCTACAGCCTTGTAGTCGTTGGTACATGTAACTGACTCCCCCTGCCCCCCTCCCTACAGCCTTGTAGTCTTTGGTACATACAACTGACTCCCCCTGCCCCCTCCTCACAGCCTGGTAGTCGTTGGTACATGTAACTGACTCCCTCTGCCCCCACCCCCCCCTCACAGCCTTGTAGTCGCTGGTACATGTAACTGACTCCCCCTGCCCCCTCCTACAGCCTTGTAGTAGCTGGTACATGTAACTGACTCCCCTTGCCTCTGGGTGACACTAACACAGTTACAGAGGTTTAGATATGAATTTCATCCAGCTTTACAGTCCCTGCACACTGGACCCACAAACAGTTAAACCAGTGATCCTTGTTAGCATCAATTCTGGATAACTCAAACACAATTAAACAGATAGCCCTTCACAGCTTTTATTTCAGTGTAACTCACAAACAATAGTAGTCCTTGTGAGGTTCTGTCAATGTGAGACTCACACA